>OX365945.1:42546550-42949050 GCA_947247005.1 Spisula solida | reverse complement strand
CTACGATTGTATTTGCAAAAAACAATAGTTTTTGTTTCTCGCTAGTCGTAATGAGAATCGACGTATAAATGCGAGATGTTGGGCAATTTATGCAGGATTGCGTTCCATACTTAATTATTTATGCAGCGGGTGGACTCGTTATTCCCCCCTCATGGAACATAATTTATGCGGGCGGACAAAATTCACAATTGCACGCCTACGCGTATCTGTGACATCTGAGACACGCTGCATTGTTTACAAAGCAAACTGTTTTATTTGATTAATTTCTTTTAGGCCGATTGTGAAGCTAGTTCTAGAACTTTTATTAATAAGTGCCACTCCCTCTTTCCTGATGATACCCATCGCCACGAGGGTATGCGGGGAGAGGCAGGAACTTATCAGTAGAATAGTGCTCGTGTATTTGGGTACACAGTTTTTGTGTTTTGTTAGTTGAACTTAGTTCAGTCAAAGGATCGCACGACAAACAATCTCGAGAGCATGGGTTAGAAACTCTGTTGAAGTGGAAGCCAATTGTTGTACAGCTCCGACTAATGCTAGAAATTTTCTTATTCATTGTAATGTGATGCTGGCAACACAGAAGCAATGGCGTGGTCCCCTGACCGGCTTACATACGGTTCTTGAAATACGGATGCAAATGTATTGTCATATATGATAGTTCGTTGTAGTTCAATCTGTTTTTTCAAACATCTGGTACAAACATACACGGTCACCCATTTGACCTAACCGGTTTCAGCTCTTCCACAAGTAACTGACAATTTCTCCACATGTGGATGACAATTACATGCCGGGAGTCAATGTTACGAAGAAGTCGCGGAGATCGTACCCGCATTTACTGCCGCGCTGTACATGAACGCTAGTCGTGCGGACCCTACTGACATGCGCCTTTCTATTAGAGTAATATCTGTAGAATCTCTGAAAACCGGATGCTGGCCGCACCAGGTCGAAAGTCCGGTTTTCAGAGAGTTCCGGATTATGCTAATCATTGTCACTACTTTATGTTTCAATATCTTGTAATATTCCAGAAGAAAATGGCCGCATCTTTATTCAAGTGCGTATTTGTGCCCTTTCCGCACCAATAACAACCAGTAGCCCTACATCGAATATTAGTACGTGTTTTGTTATTTTGCAAGCCATGTATCCTGTTCAATATGCTCTGACATGCTTTTGAAATGCATGATAAAAACGTAATCAGGTTTTATGAACCACACAGACACTGAAATTATGGCCTAATAGATTTATTGCTTTTTATTGGATTCCCAGTCAGTATTTATTATACTCTGATAAAAATCGCAATTACTCCCTTACCTGTCTAAAATAGCTTGAACTTTTCCAGCGGTAAAGTTCAAAGGAAACTTGTTCCTTCAGCATCAAATCGGCGAGATCAGTAAAATATATAACTTCATAAAAATCTCCCCGTTTTTTCTGGATGACTCAAGCGTTCGGCGTACACACATAAAATGAATAAGCGTGACTTATAAATAAACATTTCTAATCGAGCTTATCAGTAAATCGCGGCCATGATATGGCATGTATATTTCAACACTATATTATTCACGATAACGTTTTCGTATTAATAAAAATCAGGCGCAGATTTAATCAGAATATTGTTGAAAATATTCTATCTACGGAGATATTTGGGGAAATGTTTTTATCAATGCTTTTATAAGAATACATCTGTGTTTCTTCCCACCTTTTCTGTACAGCAAAGTAACGCCATCAAATGTCAAATAGTCTTCCCCTTTCAACTGACTCGATCTCCCGGCTAATTTCCATTAAATTTTGTTAAAAGATTTGTCAATTGAAAGTATTTCACTCGATGCTCCAAACATGAAATTGCAATCAAAGAACAATGTCATTTGTGACACGGTGGTCGAGTTGATAACTTTCTTGACTACAGACCGAGAGGTCCCTGATTTGATTCTCGACCGGGCCACTTGTTCTTTTCTGAAAGATTTACAGTGTTTCTCCACTCAACTAGTGATTCACTGGTTGGTAACCAAGGGGAAGTCTCGCATATATCGGTACTGCACGTCGGAAACGTTAAACAACCAAGGAGTCTATTCGGAAAGAGCTTAGGGCATTGCATCCAGATTCCTTGTATTACACAACTGTCTCCTTGCCTAGGATCGCAGGCCATGTACCAGTATGGTGAGGGAAAACACCGAATTACCTCGTGTATAGACTCAATTACAGGCAAAGCAAACTACAAAGTCACGGGTCAAACCAGAAACCTACTCTTTCGCGAGAAATACTACACTATTTTTGTATTTTGTGAATTGCTACAATGTGGCGAATACCCGCCCATTGCGATTTTCCTGTGCACAAAAGGACAGAAAAACTGGCAAAGAAAGGTGCACAAGCAGAGCAACTAGACGCTGATATGATATATCCTGACAAGACCACCATTACTAAAACACTCACTGATGCAGCCAAGCAAATAGAAGGGTGATTACCATCTTCTAAGCAGGTCAGAACAGGTCTGTAAAGTTGGCAGTTAGTTTATTAAATTTCGAATAAACATCTGATTAAACTTCTGAATAAACTTCCGGAATGAACTTCTGAATAAACTTCTGGAATAAACTTCTGAATAAACAACTAACTGCCAACTTCACATATATGGCCAGAACACGTTATAAATGGTGAGACTAGCCGAATGCATACATGTACATGAAGCTAAAAATGGTACCAACGATTGTTGTCTGTCCACGTGGCGAAGACAACGAACAACAGAGTATGTGCTCCAACAGATCTACCAGAAGAGAACTGCAACATGGCCCACTGAGACGACACTTCATCAGAAGCTACATCGTAATGCAGAGGACCTCTGTAGGATGACGTGCATCCTTGCAATTGACTATGTAACCGCGAACGCGGAAAAATGTGCAAATACATACTAGTACGAGCTTTTAAGTTAACTTTTCATGTTTATGTACATGCATAATTTTGCATGCTGATTCACAGAAAAGGTTTTTTGTTGTATTGATCATGTCTCAAACGCCAGAATATGCAGATTTTATGCCGGAAAATTATGACCGTTTATTTGATAAAATGCTAAATCTCTTCTCAAGGGACAAGTTAAACGAACAATTCTGCACATAATGTCTGGTTCTGTTATAAAACGTAAGATTTATCAAACCAAACGCACACAAATTTTCAGATATTTTCCCCGTGAGGGCTTGTTTCCCATCCAGCGATATATACGACAGGGCGGGAGAATGTTTTCCCGCGCTTCTGCAAATATTTGGAGAGAACGATTCTCATTCCCGCCTTGCATTACTACACAAACTACACGCGCTGACGAAATAAACAATTCCGCGGAAAACTGCAAAAAAACACCTACAGGCGGAAGTCCAACATTCTACTCTTCTCATTAGTCTCGAGTTGTCTCATTCTTTGTGAGCATTAACGTGAAATCTACATAATATAAATGACTCCAACCTTAGCTAGCTTGTAAAAGTCTTTAACGTCATGTTTAACGCCAGCAACACTTCTTATCACACTTGTATCACGTGACTAGCGAATGTTTATGATTAATGACATATTTAGACCATAAAATGTGCAGTGAATTATTGTTCACATTGCGTAGCATATTACATATGTCAGGCAAGACCTGGAAATACGGTCGTTTCGTTTTCCCAGGGTACAATTCAACAATTGTAAACAGAATTGACATAGTTAACGTTTTCTTGGCACTCCCAGATTAGTGTTTTTACACGCCTGTTCCTCGTCATTCCAGTAATGTTTGTTAATCATCGTTATTATAGTGTAGCATCAAAATTATAATAGTTATTTATTTCAGTTTTATGGATTTATGTACACTGTATATAAACGTACACAATTAAAAACATTTAATAATACAAAATACTTGTACTAGTATACATAACCATTAAATACTGAATTACAAGAGATTTAACAGTTTCACACATGCACGTGTACATTATGATGGTCATTACTACATGAATTACATTGCACATCAATATTTAAGACTAGTATCATAATTTATTAATGGCGACAACAGTGACAACAACAAACAACAACAAAAACACCATCAGTAATAGCATAACCAGCAATATAGTTCGATTTCGAGCATTGAGCCGTGACTGCACTTTTAATGTTTTAACCACTAATCGATATAGGTTGGTATATGTTTGAACAGTACGATAAGTAAAACAATTAAGGCCAACTATTTCAAATGTCTGGTTGGTCGTGACGGCAAAGCGCTTGATACTTTGTAAAATAACTTTTGTGCGATCAGGGCGAGTTCGAATCCCACCAAAATAGTTTTTCATTTTTATTATATGTTTTTAATGCACACAACTTGTAAAATCCGTGTAATACTAGTATATGTGACCAACCCACATTTGTTACATGTATATTGTAGAACGTTTTGAAGGCTAATCAACTGAATATAGGCTGTCAGTATGCTCGAAATACACCAACGATCGAAATGAGTGAAAATGATAAATATGTTGAATCGACACCAGGTCCTTTCAATGGATAAATTAAAAATATAAACAAAATCTTTAACTAACAATCTCTTCACATAACATAAAACAACGAATTAAAAAAAATGAGCGAATCAGGGAATCGAACCACCGACTTCTGGGTTAGAAATTCTGAACCTTGCCGACTGCACTAAACTGTAATCTGGTTATAACTAGATGTCTGTAAGAATCATATCATTAAAAAATGCACTCCGAGTGTAATAAATGATAGTCTACCCGCCAAAATGGACTAGTCGGATAGGTCATGGCTCAGAGTTCAAAATTGAACTATAGAAGCATCAACATCATCAACGACAACAGCAGCAAGGATAGCACCAATCACAACAACAACCACAACGGCAACGACGAAATCTACAACAGCCACAACGGAAGCAATACCAATATTAGCGGCGACACCTAGAAGAGCCCAAATGGTAACAATGACAAAAGCAACGAACAACTAAAATCATTGTAACCAACACGATTAAACAGAGATTGACGATGAATGCAACCACATCCGATAACATATGGTGTAAGAACATTTGCTGCTTCGAGTGCAAGAGGTCTCGGGTTCAATTCCAGAAGTTGTTAAAATGGTACTGGTATGACGCGCAGCATAGTTAGTTGTCAGGTAACTTCTTGTTCAACTTAAGTCCTATTGGGTACTCACCAAAATGACTGAAATTCTGTTGACCACAGGTGTCTAAATCAATATTTGAAAATAAAAAAAAACGGAACAAAACACCAGGAAATGTTAGAATCAACAACATGTATACAATCATCATCACACTGACGTCATAGCTGACGTCATCATCACCGGCATCAGCATTAGAAATAATTCCGTCATCATTACTTGCACCAATATCATCAATCATGACATCATAATCACTAGCAACAACTACAACAATCATGACGACATCACTAGCACCAACAACATTAATAATGACGTCATCACCACTAGCAACAACATCAGCAATCATGATACGAAAAGCACTATAATGTAGCAACCTTGTGATTTTGTGAGAGAGAAGGTATTTTACAATAATAGGCCGCTAATTATATGCCATAATTATAGTTATTTTATGATAGTGCGACTAGCGGGCAAATTATTCGGTTAATGCATGCCTATTCTTACTTATTCATGTCACGTGCGTTTGTATAATACTAGTAGATCCGTATCAGTATGATAATCACCACCCATCAAATTAACGAAAAAAACTACAAGGACACCGAACAAAAGCTCCAGTGTTGCTTGTTGACACGCGTGTATTCGCCCGCGTTACGATCTCTTCAAATAAACAACAAAAAAGCCCGCGTGAATTCTGGGAGAATAATCCATGAATTCGAAAAAATGTCCTGAAAATGACCTAAATAACTGGTGATGCTGTCCTCTTATATTTTTCACAACGATGAGAACATTTTTTTTGGTGTGTTGTTGTTGTAGCGATTCTTTGCTGGTAGATAGGTATAACTGTTTGTAATATATAGCACGAGCACACGTGCTGCGTGTTTTTGTGCAGATCAAACAGCCTTTGATTTTCTGATGACTTGGCGCGTGAATGTGACAGTCATTGGTATCATTAAGTCACTTAGTTCTTCAATCGAAGCCAAATGCTTTTTACACGTAATTTGTTTGGAATGCAGTAGTTTTTGAAAGCTCTAGTATCTATGGACTAGGGCGGAATTCGGCTTATATGCCACATGACACCGGTGTTCTAACAGACGGGCCTTATTTGTCATATCCCTCGCCATTACACAGGAACAGCAATGTTTAATTTATCATGTGCGCATGTGATGCAGTAAAACCTCGTTATCTCGAGGAATCAAATGCTCGAGATTAGCCAAGTGCTCGACATATCCAAAGTCTATGATGAATGGTTGTTATGACTAAGTTATGTCTATAGACTGATCGGCCGGCGTAAACTCGATGCCTAGACATCAGGTATTACTGTCCACCAACTACACGGATATCGTCCGGCGTCCGGATGATTTGTGACCCAGGTATACGTACTTATGTGAATGAGAGGCTAACGCCTCCAAAACAATTGAATACGCTTGCATAAAAATAAAATATTTCCCAGGTCCCTTCTGTGCCTCCGTAGCAGACTGTGTGATGTTCGAATTTCATATTGGCGGTTATTTAAAAAACAGTTCGTTATTATGAATATCTATAGGCATAGGTGTGACGTTTGCATTTAATGATTTGCCCTGTTTCTAATATTCAAACATATCACATTGCCAATGAACGCATCACTCGGATAACTTTGTACCTATCGATCGTTACAGACTAATGAAAAGCTCCAAACACAATCACGTCACAGTTCAACGAAATAATAAAAAACGTTCGAAATTGTTCTGTTCGATAAAACTTTAGCGAATGCCAGACATGGTTTTTCATTCCTATAAATACGAACACATGTTGTGAAAATTGAATCCAGAAACCTGTTTTAAGTGATATGTTTGATATGAAATTGTTGCACGCATAACATAATTTTAAGATGAAATTTTAAACCAATACTATTCAGATCATGCAATATACGTACCGAGGGAAAGGCAATCGTACTCAAATGTGATCGTACTCAATGACGTCAGGAGTTAATTATATGACATATGGCATACGTACTGATACTTTGGTCATTTTTGGGCAGTTTTGTTTGGGCCGATTAGACCTCAGGCCAGATGACTGGGATCCACAAATAACTTCGTTTAATCAGGCCAGTCATATGTTAACATAACATTGTCTATATAAACAAATGCAATTTCTCTTATAAATATATAAATTTAACATATATATGAGAGATCACCGTATTCATATGCAAAATGCCCACCAGCTATCCATTGGATGAATGAACAATAAAAACCTGCCATTCACCAATAGCTAGCTGGTGGTACTAATCCCTTTGTATACAAACATGATCTCTCCTATTGTATATGCATGTATGATATATGGCTTGGTGCATCAGGTATTGATTTTCACTGCCGTTTTATCAGAATAAACTGTTTAAAACAATAAAAATGCTTTGTTTTGATATTACTTTGTATACAAGTGACAGACCTGAATAAACGGACTGTACATACATAAAACATCTAGGTTTGTATTTAGGTATTTGGTTCAAATATACCCGAATAATTTAAGTTTAACGAGAAGGTTAAATCACGTAATATAAGACTCTACTTGATTCTTAGAAAAAAAGAAATAAATGCGCATAGAATTTACCTGTATAAATATTTATAAATCAACTGACATTGATGAACGTTCTTTGAATGCTTGATCAACCCACTGACTACTACATCATTTTGGTATTGATGGGCGTGAGATAAGTACCGCCGTATAATATGTGTATATTTTTGGTAGTTCGGTAATTTATCGCGGCCATCTTGGACGCCATCTTGGATTTAACCCATATGCCTCTTCAAATTGTGTGGGACTTTTTTCTGAAGTTCCTCAAGGTTTATACATTACATTGGTGCATTTATTTCTGTTTCAATTAGTTCTAGATTAGGCATTTTTGAATGCCTGGACTAGTGTACAAATGTAGTTACTTACCCCTGTATAAGTAGTCGTACGGAGCATCACCTAGTGCCATCTCGATAACCTAGCGGTGGACCGTCCTACAGTTCAATAGGAGTTGTTGCATAGCTGCGTCATATCAAAGACGAACTTAAATCGGTGTGCATGTACATTGTTTTTATTTCCCTTGATTATGATGTAGAAATTTACATAGTTTCTGGTTATTTGGGGGTTGTTGCGAAAACCGAGTTATCTAATTCATTTGTGCTACAGACATTGCCAGGCGATGGCGTCGAATTGTATGGATTCTAACCCCACTATAAGTGCAAGTCATTCTCACCTCTCATTCCCTCGTGAACGATGGATACCATCAGCAATGAGGTGTCGAGAGCGATCTATATAAATTGTAGAGATTGTTTCACAATTAACATATACTTGTGTATAAAAAAGGTTATATGTCGGACTTTTCTACAGCGTATATAAACCAAATCACTGTATGACTTATTTGGATACTATACAATCCAATTTGCATGATTTATTGTGAGCAAAAGCATCTGTGATTTCCCATCACTGTATGACTTATTGGAATATTATATTAATGAACGTGTATGACTTATTGCGATAACCGGATGTTGACTCGTTTATATTTAATATTTTAATATTTTAATATTGTTGTTTCACTGATTTGCAAATAGTGTTGTTACAGATGGATAATGGGGAAAATTACCCTGTACTAACGAATTGCTGCATTGATACAGGAATATAAGATTGCTAGAATTACAGCAAGAAGTGGATAAGATTGTAATTAAGGTCTTAATATTGCTTTTCTATGTCATGCCAGAAAAAATTCTTGAACACATTTCGTACACTACATTTTTCATCAACAGGTTTCCTGAGAAAACATGCCACTAAACACGTCTAGGGAAATATTCTATCAATATAAATCCAAGTTATCTATACATTAGCCCACTGTGAGAGCATTGTTGTTTATTTTGTGGGAAAAACGGAGTGCTTGAAACTATTTTGGCAGTGGTTGCCATTTGCTGATTAAGTAGTTTTATTTTTATATTAACAGGAAAAGTATGTTACATGCCAAACGTGTACCTGTTGCTTGATCTGTAATTGTAAGATTAATCATTAGAACGCACGTACGTACAGCCAGAACATTTACAGTTTAACTCGCATATAACGAACTTCGATAAAGCGAGTTTCTGCTTATAACGAATTCAAAACGAACTAACTCCCTGGGTAGATACTCCCTGCTTCTCATTTCGCTTCACCCTGGTGATTAAAGAATTGTCGGAAACAGCAAATTTCTGCTTATAGCGAATTCCTAAATCGCTTATAACGAACACGACTATTTTAGCGAGTTTCTGCTAATAGCTAATATCGTATAAAACGAATGCAAATTATAGCGAGTTTCTGATAATAGCTAATACCTAAAATCGCGTATAACGAACACGGATGTAGCGAGTTTCTGCTCACTTATAACGAATTCGGGTATAGCGATAACAAATGGAACACTCACTTAGACAGGAGTTCGGTATAGCGAATTTCGCTGATGATGGATCGAGTGTCAGTCCAAATACTACAACTCAATTAACTGTGACTACAATTATTGCCGTTTGCTGAGGGGTAACGTTTTATAATGAACTTCTTTATATCAGTAAAGCTAAACATGTTTATAGCGAACTAAAAGCCATGTCGCATGAATTCCGGTTAACCGTTTTACTGTATTTTGTACGTTTTATGTTTCAGACTTATCATCATCGTATTTCAACTTCTAATGTAACTGGGGTGATAAATTATATGCATTGTGTCAGAATATCAGACCAATGCGAAGGCAAGACCTCTAAACATTCGAATATTGCTTCCGTTTACAATAAAAAGCAACGTTCTTGTGGTCATTATCGTTAACATTGGGTACAAGTTTGAAATATTAGACGCCGGAACTGTCTCAAAATGCTATTTTATAAATGCTTTCATGCAGCCATAAATTTTACATCTAAAACTAAGGATGGCATGTACTGTCTGTTTTAATGGACCGCGGAAAAGTTTCAATAATTTTCTAGAAAAACACAACCATCACCCTTTTGTCATGACTCTGACAGGTTAATTGAAATTGTGAATTGGAGCCAAATTGTGTACATGTAGAAATGTATTAGTTTTCTTTCTGGGAATTCACATGTTTGATCAGTAACTCGTATAGTACTTTGATTATAGAACCTGTTTGTGTTTTGAAAACCAGTTTGTGGAATCGGCAGATCACGGTCAGCTCTTATCAGTAAGTATATTACACATGTTTTTTTTATAAAAAATATACTAAGTGGTAACAAATCGAACAGGGAAGGTAACATTCAGCAAAAAAGTCCCCATGATGAGGTTCCATGCGCGAGGTCCCAGGGGGGGGGGGGGAACAAAGACAGAACACCTCGACCATTGACGGAACACCTCGACCATTGACGGAACTCCTCCGCCATTGACAGAACTCCTCCGCCATTGACGGAACACTTCGACCATTGACAGAACTCCTCCGCCATTGACGGAACACTTCGACCGTTGTCAGATCTCCTCCGCCATTGACGGAACACTTCGACCATTGACAGAACTCCTCCGCCATTGACGGAACACTTCGACCATTGACAGAACTCCTCCGCCATTGACGGAACACTTCGACCGTTGTCAGATCTCCTCCGCCATTGACGGAACACCTCGACCATTGACAGAACACCTCTGCCATTGACGGAACACTTCGACCATTGACGGAACACCTCGGCCATTGAGGAACACGTCGGCTATTGACGGAACTCCATGGTCATTGACGGAACTCTCGGCCATTGACGGAACACTTCGACCATTGACGGAACACCTTGACCATTGACAGAACACTTCGACCATTGACGGAACACATCGACCATTGACGGAACTCCTCGGCCATTGACGGAACACCTCGACCATTGACGGAACACTTCGGCCATTGACGGAACACCTCTGCCATTAAGGAACACCTCGGCCATTGACGGAACACCTCGACCATTGACGGAACACCTCGACCATTGACGGAACTCCTCGGCCATTGACGGAACACTACGACCATTGACGGAACACCTCGACCATTGACGGAACACCTCGGCCATTGACGGAAACTTCGACCATTGACGGAACACCTCGACCATTGACGGAACTCCTCGGCCATTGACGGAACACTACGACCATTGACGGAACACCTCGACCACTGACGGAACTCCTCGGCCATTGACGGAACTCCTCGCTCATTGACGGAACACTTCGACCATTGACGGAACACCTCGACCATTGACGGAACACCTCGACCAAAGTGGCGGAACTCCTCGGCCATTGACGGAACACTTCGACCATTGACGGAACTCCTCGGCCATTGACGGAACTCCTCGGCCGTTAACGGAACACTTCGACCATTGACGGAACACCTCGACCATTGACGGAACACCTCGACCAAAGTGGTGGAACTCCTTGGCCATTGACGGAACACTTCGACCATTGACGGAACTCCTCGGCCATTGACGGAACACCTCGACCATTGACAGAACTCCTCCGCCATTGACGGAACACTTCGACCATTGACAGAACTCCTCCGCCATTGACGGAACACCTCGACCATTGACAGAACTCCTCCGCCATTGACGGAACACCTCGACCATTGACAGAACTCCTCCGCCATTGATTGAACACCTCGACCATTGACGGAACACCTCGACCATTGACAGAACTCCACCGCCATTGACGGAACACCTCGACCATTGACAGAACTCCTCCGCTATTGACGGAACACCTCGACCATTGACAGAACTCCTCCGTCATTGGCGGAACACCTCGACCATTGGCGATACACCTTTGCCATTGACGGAACTCCTCGGCCATTGACGGAACACCTCGACCAATGACGGTACACTTCGGCCAACGACGGAAAACTTCGACCATTGACGTAATACTTCGGCAATTGATGGCACATCTCGATCATTGACGGAACAACCACCGACTTTTACTGAACAGCCCCGGTATTCACGGAACACCTTGGTCATTGACGGAACACTTCGATCATTGACGAAACGCTTCGAATAACTGGGAATTTTACGGAACTGTAACTCTTCGACCAGCCAACGGAAGACATTGTACATTAACTCAGCAACCTCGGAGTTTTACGGACCAATCACGGTAATTCACAGAATACCTGGATTATTTTAATTACGATGGTATTGATGCACCTTAAAATCCAACACAAGGCAACATAACATGCACCGCTACATGGTTAGTGATCTATGATGCTAGTATAGTTATATGTGTAAAATTAATATTTCGCGAAAAAAAACCCAGAAACGAATACAAGTATTCGACTTTCAGCAAAAACTGTTCCAGTTTACGGAGACTGAAAAAAGGGGAAAACAAACGCACCAACTTGACTTCCGAATTCTGTTTCAGGCTATTAATAATGTACTGGTTCTGGCTAAAGTTCGTACCTGTCCGGGTTAACACCTGACTTTATACCCAGTACTTATAACTAATCAGTACAAAGTGGTATAACGCTTGCTTATCGGCAAAACGTTTGATTAATGTACATAAAATTAAGCTTAATAAAATATAAAACCTTAATAACGTAAAGGTCTGATATAGATTCCGGGGATATTTTTCGCGTTACCTACGCACGACAAGTACTATCAACGAGAACGCACTCACGAGAACGCGCTCGATCTGTTGTTTCTTGTTATTTTTTGTACTCTCTCATTGAAGAGTCAGACGGTGCGTGTGAAGAAGATGTCAGCTATTAATTAACACGAGTCTATTCATGGGGAAAACTAAACAAGCGCATCTTCTTGTTATGTTACTCGATATACTCACAATCTGACAAAAAGGTTCAAAGAGAACATTCAAGGTAATGCTCTTGTACTCTCTCGTCTTCTCCCGTTCTGCTATACCCGGCATTCTATGAGTCAAGTACTCGTTTATGACTCAATACTGTTCGTTTAACGTATCTTATACACCCATCCAAAATAAATTGTGAACATGATCAGTACACTTTTGTACATAAAGTTTGGTAGAAAAGTGCATTTTGATGCAACCGTTGAATCACGCATGTTAATAAAATTTAATTAACATGTACATATTTTCCACCTTCTCTTGTCGTCCCTTCAACTCCTTCAAAATCGTTCGTTTGGAAATTACACATTTCTTTTGCTTGCATCGTAATAAACATAATATAACACAAATATTTGTGAAATACCGGGATTGGTCCGTGAAACTCCGAGGTTGCTCAGTCAATGGCCGAAGCGTTTCGTCAGGGGTCGAAGTGTTCCGTCAAATGGCTGAGGTGTACCGTCAATGGCCAAAAGTGTTCCGTCAATGGTCTCGAGGTGTTCCGTCAATGGTCGAGGTGTTCCGTCAATGATCGAGATGTATCGTCAATGGTCGAATTGTTCCGTCAATGGTCGAGGTGTTCCATCAATGGTCGAATTGTTCCGTCAATGGTCGAGATGTTCCGTCACTGGTCGAAGTGTTCCGTCAAGGTCGAAGTGTACCGACAATACCAGAGGTGTACCGACAATGGTCGAAGCTTTTCGTCAATGGTCGAAGTGTACCGTCAATGGTTGAAGTGTACCGTCAATGGTCGAAGTGTACAGTCAATGGTCGAATTGTACCGTCAATGGTTGAATTGTACCGTCAATGGTCGAAGTGTACCGTCAATGGTCGAAGTGTACCGTCAATGGTCGAATTGTACCGTCAATGGTTGAATTGCACCGTCAATGGTCGAAATATACCGTCAATGATCGAGATGTCCCGTCACTGGTCGAAGTGTACCGTCAATGGTTGAAGTGTACCGTCAATGGTTGAAGTGTACCGTCAATGGTTGAAGTGTACCGTCAATGGTCGAAATATACCGTCAATGATCGAGATGTCCCGTCAATGGTCGAAGTGTACCGTCAATGGTTGAAGTGTACCGTCAATGGTTGAAGTGTACCGTCAATGGTCGAATTGTACCGTCAATGGTCGAGATGTCCCGTCAATGGTCGTGATGTTCCATCAATGGTCGAGCTGTTACGTCAATGTCTTCTTCGTCTGCGTTTGGATGTGGTGATGAACTCGAAAATTTTCATTGGAAACTCGAAGAAAGGTGAATGTCTATTTGCCATGCAACAGATCAATTATTGTTTTACGATAATACAGAACATACTAGTATTGAAACACATCCACACCTGTTGGATGCAAGAGATGCAATACACCCTAAGCTCTCTGACCCATCTAATCATACACAATGTAGTATGCGATGTACACAGGTGTTAGGTGAAGATGTCTGACTCTAGTCAATGCAAATAATCGACACACAGGGGTACATAAATGTTTTAATACTTAATACTTTTACCGAATTCATTCAATGAAAATACCTACATTAGCATAATTATGATAACAGAACGATTCGACATTCACAAATTCTCACTTTCGATTATCGCTCTGTATGAGATCTCACGTTCAAGTATCGCTCCGTTCGAAATCTCACTTTAGAGTCGAGTCTCACTCTGTTCACCTTTGAGACTCGATCCCACGTTCCAATCTCACTCTGTTCGAGACTCTAACTTTCGTTGTACGTAATCTTAATTTCAGTTCGATCTGACTTTCTAGCTTTAATCTCACTTTCGATCTCCATTTCTGATCATAGTACTGATCTGAGTTATGGTGTTGACCACCAAGTTTGGCGAGGCTAGGATAAGGATTAGACGTGGGTGGTAGCGTGGTAGACAAATCTCTCGATTGTAGAGAAAGAGCATATGTCTGGAAATTAATTGTTTACAAGTTTCTTCCCAAAAATCCAACATAAATAGCTAGCAGTTGTGCAAAATAACATCAAAAGCAAAATACATTTGAGCCAGTCTCCAGGAAAACCTGCTATTTTGACAAAACATTTATTTTGAGATTTTTTATTGTTGAAAAGAGTAATCTTATTGAAACAAAATGCAAAAGAAATTTTGTTATTAATTTTATTTTTAAGCAAGTTACAACTGTTTTGTAGAGATCGTATTCGAAGCCTTTTTTGCGTGACGTCGCAAACGTCATTCAAACTTGGATAAATAACTTAAAATTGAATCTATAGATATGTCATTTTTTCTTATTTTAGAGCTATTTCAAATCTATTACATATTGTAATCACATAATGTCAAAATAACAGGTTTTTCTGGAGATTGGCTCAATTGTATATTGCTTGTAGGACCCTCAGTTAATAACTCGGTTAAAGTAATATTAGCTTTGAGCACGAAGTCCAAAAAGTGACATAAAGCAGAAAAGTAAGATTTAGCACAAAGTTCAAAAATTGAAAAAATCGCTCTAGGAAGCCAGTTGAAATGTTATGGTCGGGCTTTTAGAGTGGGCTTGAAGTAACAGAATCAAAGCAGTCTTTATAGGCCTAACATACTTGTTTGGCAGCAGAATGCCGACAGTCAATCTTTGATTTATTGCAGTGAGGTATACAGAAATACGCTCGAGTACTTTCCCAGTCACGTAAGAGTCTTAACATACTTACTTTTATTATAATAACATATTGCATTAATTATACTCTTTTTCTTCCAGGTTGACGACTTATCTTAGTTTTTACACTAGTGTAAACAATCGTTCAATGGTAAAAACTACGATATTACAGTAATGATGACGAAACACTACAAAAAACCCACGCACTTTTACCTGCATGAACACACACCTGTTGTAACATAGAAGTAGACAAGCTATTAACTGCCGATAATTATGAGCGATTCAATCAAGTATACCTGTCTTTTAACGACTTGTTTTCTAATTATGCTGTACACTCCCATGGTTGATTGTTTTCCAAAATTCTGATAAATCTTTTATTTTTCGTGAGCATTAAATTTCGTGGAATTTATTCTTTTAACGACTTGTTATGTAATTGTGCTATTCACTCCCAGTGTTGTTTTCCAACATACTGTAAAATTATCTCAATTTTCGTGAACATTAAATTTCGTGAAATTTGTTTAAAAGATTTCGTTTAAGTCCTAATTTTGTAAAGTCGACTTCATTCCTTGATTAATGAGGGTGAATAATCGCTGGGATTTGTTTTCGTGGTAAATTTCATCGACGATTTCTGCGAACTTTGCACCGAGCTCATGTAAAATATTCCAAATTGTTCGACATATCTAAGGTAAACTCTGATTGAAGTTATTGCCTGGGACCATCATCCGAATTCATGTTTTTCGACCTACCGTTGTTCGAGTGAGCAATTGTTTTGTAATGTGAATAAAGAAGAAACCTTTTGTTGGGCCTTAAGAAACTTTTTAGAGTGAGTTCTCTAAAAGTGCTTTTTCGATTCCACGATTGTTTCAGAAAATTGTATATTTACTCATGTAAAGGTAACAACATTGTTTTGTCACGATTGCATCAAATAAATGTTCGATGGAAACCTGTTCGAGGCATCAAACATCTAATGTAATTACCCCACGACTATTGGTGGTTTTACAGTTTAGTTTTTAAGACCCACACATATACCTATACGTAAATTGTGTTACAATTTTCCACGAGAAATGCGTGAGAACTATACGTATATTATCTGTTGCGTTCAGATGCCATTCTAGATAACCTAATCTTTATATAATCTATATACAGTTGTTTTGTTTTATATAAATCAACTTGGTACTTTCTCGCCTCTTTCGTCTCTCTAACATAACAAACGTTGTTGATAATTATGTTAGCATGCACAAACGCTTGTTTTCCGGTAAAACGAAGGAATGATTTATGAGGAAATACATAAATACATTATGTGTGATAATGTCGAAGAAGTCGGTTGGTTCCTAAATAGGTTAGTGTGGTGTTTTATTGTCAATAAAGCGATGGTGCTTTTTGGACAATATTGGAGAATTGAATAACTATCTTAATAATTCATTAGATGTATTGATGGGGTCATTAATCATCGAACTTGATTTGTTTTTATACGACAGAAGTCTTAAAAAACCTTAGGTTTTTGGCAACATTTGATTGCCGGAGCCAGAGACGGCCTGTGTTATTCGTTTCACGGTTTGCCTATTTCATAATGTTTTACTTGACAACAATTTCAGTCGTGTATTATGAAGACCATGTACGCTAATCTAACCTGTTTGTCCTGGAATTGGTATTCCTCAATACACTGACAACTGTTCCACATTCAAAGGACATGACAGATTCCTTATGTAATCTGCTCAACTAAGGTACTGATCTTGGATCAACAGGACGACAATATAGCAACTTTCGCAAGTCATCAATGAAAGTTCAAAGGAATAGTTGGTACTAAGCCTAGTTGTGCATATAGCCAAGCATGTTTTGACCCACGATTATTGCCAGAGTTTTAGTAATGCGTTCATGTGCTGGTCCTCCTGGCTGGTACCTTAGTAGGGGAGTTAGGAGGCTAGTTTGAACATACACATCCGTCGCGCCTTTATTAAACAATATAATTTGGACCCTTGGTATCGTATAATAAGGGTCCAAATTAGACTCCATTCCACAACTTCAATCCACGACCCCACTTCATGTTTTGAGGTATACGGGAGAGGTATAATTTTATTTCTTTTTCGGTATGACTCGATCACGTCCTTCTAATTGAATTGAACAATTAGCAGAACAGATAATTTTATGGACGTGCAATTTGCGTTTTTAATTTTTGGGCGGTGGTCTTTGAATGAGGGTTTACCGTAGTTCGTGCAGTAAGCCAAAGGAAACTAGGCGTTTTACTTTTACTGGCGTTTCACAACGAATTGTGGTCAGGTGGTTAAGCAATTGATGGCTTATAAGCAACCACAAGAACACCTGTATCAGCAGATTATATTACATAGCAATAAATAACATAAAGACAAGATCGGCATAAAAGTTAAAATGGTAAGATACCGGATACGATCAACGCCCGAATTTAGGGAGAATTCATTGAGTCATTAGGAAAGACAGGACTAGCCGTTTTACGATTTTCTGTATCACACGCGGGCGATGGTTGACGCCGACTCAAATGCTAAACTACGCGAGGTATTTCTTAGCTGATAAGCGGTTATCTGAAACAATGTGAGAAAACTCGTAACAAATGACCCTCAGTACTGGAAATATGAAGACTGGCTCCGAGATTGTGTAAACATTTACTGTTGGGAAATACTAGATTAGGATCGTACCCCAGCCTGTACGGCTAGCTCACTAATACCTTGGTAGAACACCACGACTGTCATCTGACAGATCTGGGATATGATTCCCTGGGTGGAATGGTTTTGTTCTTGCCAATCGTGAAAGCTCGGTCATTTCCGTTCGTTTACGGTAATAGACATTGTCTATTGCAATGCATAAAAGCCGAGGTGATCAGAATGTTGTTCTTGCTTGACGTTGGCTACAGACCGTATCCACACGTGGAAGGTTGTCTGTTTGGTGTTGAAAAATGTGGTAGCGTTAAATGTCGCAACACCGCCAACAGTTGTCTGCCGCAACCACCGCTAGATGTCGCACCCTTAACGTTAAATGTCGCACAAATATGACTAATACAAAACAGTCAATGTCCATGGCTTACTTACAAGAACCATCCTGCTCTCCTGCTCCCCTAACCTTACCCCCTGCTCCCCTACCCTTACCCCCTGCTCCCCTACCCATACCCCAGCTCCCCTGCTTCAATGCAGAATCGGACGCATGAAATAAGCTGTTCTGGACTGAAGACTTCCGGGCGTTTGTATAGACTGAATCTTCAAACACAAATTAACTTGGAAGAGCGTACGCGACGCCCTGGTTTCGTACTGACGATATAATTATAAATTATAAGCAGTCAATGCCAATTGTCAAGAGTACGTGGTTCTATCATGGGAATGTACGTTAAATAAAAATGAAATAACTCCCCCATAAATATTATTTTTCCACAACCAAGGATAGTCAGTTATTTGCTAATATGTTTTCATACGATAACGCCTAATACTTTTAATTTACTTATGAGCAATTAGGCTAGCACAATTCTTTGAACTAATTGAAGTAAAAGACGAATTTGACGTATGAAGTTATGCCAATGTTCTATGAAAGGTCTCTAACCGGCCAATTAACCTGTCAAACACGTTAAACGTGTCATAAAACGACTAACAAACTGCTTTTATTATTTTCAGCGGAATGTAATTCACATTTCATCTATTAAATCCATCAGTATAAACTTCTGAAAAGATTTCGGCGAAGTTTCAGTAAATATTTTTATAATACGCATACATGTGGGGAGTCGGCACCAAACGGATAAACGGAAAATGTCGACAGTCGTATGCACCTGTCTTCACTGGACTTCGCCATTTTATTTAATAATGCCTCCTTTGCTCTTCTAACATACTCCAAATAATGAGCGGCACAGACGGTTGTGCTTTTATAAACAGAAGAGTCCCAACCAAACTAATCATACAACATCTTCTCTTCCGTTTTCCCGAATGAACTGGCCAATGTTGTAGTATGGTTCCCGTTTCCAAGCGTTGCGTGGTTTCATGGAGTCGGGAACCAGACTACAACATTGACCAGTTCGTTTGGGCAAAGGGAAGAACTTCCATAAACAGGAGAGGTCTTTCGATTAGTTGGTTGTTGTAAAAGTCAGTGCCGGCTAGAAACAAAATTAGAAAACTGGTAATTAATTAATTTACGTGGATATTAGAGTTCATAGCTTTGTGTAAAATTACGAAATCGCGTGGTTGTAAATTCGTGAGGTTGAAACAATAAAAGGAAAACACATATACCATAAATAATAAACTACCCCTTGTATTTGTTGAGTTCCAGTATTTACTCGCACACGTTGAATAAGTAACATAGAAGTTTCAAAGTCTCACGACTGCCAGACTACACACCAAAACATGCGTGACTTACCCGAGTTCTGTTCATTATCAAACATTCATTAAGAAAATGTTCTAATGAATCTCGTAGCGATTTGTGTCAACATTTCACGGAATGTGTTGATAAACTTGTAGTTAAAGGTCTGTTCACGGTTATAATATGAGAGGTCAAGGGGTCGCCTTAAAGGTCAATTAGCAATGATAAATTAATGTTGATAAAAGAAAACGTAATCGCACGCTCAAGTTACTGACAAGCGAATATGTCATAGATCACGGTACGGTGTCTTTGAATTCAGAATATTTGAAAGATTTACATGTGGGTTCAAACTCACCGTACCTCGCACGTGCGTCCCGTGCGTCAACAAGACTGGTTATCAAAATAATGTTTGTATGGAATGCAACGTGTTAGGAGATTTGTTTCGAGGAGTGTTGGCAGCTTAGGAAAGTATGCGAGACATCACAAGAGCGAAAGTGCAGAAATCGTTGACACATCTGGAGTTCTTTTTTCTTCACAATGCGTTATCAAAAAATCACAGGACTGCAAAACTCAAAAAAATTATACTGCAATCTAAAGCACTCGTCACATATGTTGCAGCACAACTTGTCCATGTTTCCAACATATTTACAATTTGGTATCGGTTCTTTTCACCTACCGTGAAGTTGTTAGAAATATCTCTTGTATAGCACTGCACTCATGCTCAGTAGCGTTGTTACACTACTGGTTGGCAGGTAGTCTGGCTACCCGACTAGATAATAATTATTTTGTCAATCAATTATCATCACTTTATTTTCAATTTTAGCTAGATTTTATTTTGGGCTTGATTACCTATGTTGGTGATGCAAAGGGAAATAATTTCATGAAAAAAGAGTAGACTGGTGAGTGGTCTCCTTTAATTAAACATAGGGTCTGTATAGACAGATTAAAACTGATGCTACGACGGCAGACATCGTCTTAGACTGACTGATGCTAAGACGGCAGACATCATCTTAGACTGACTGATGCTAAGACGGCAGACACCATCTTAGACTGGCTGATGCTAAGACGGCAGACACCATCTTAGACTGACTGATGCTAAGACGACAGACACCATCTTAGACTGACTGATGCTAAGACGGCAAACATCATCTTAGACAGACTGATGCTAAGACGGCAGACACCATCTTAGACTGGCTGATGCTAAGACGGCAGACACCATCTTAGACTAGCTGATGCTAAGACGGCAGACACCATCTTAGACTGGCTGATGCTAAGACGGCAAACACCATCTTAGACTAGCTGATGCTAAGACGGCAGACAGCATCTTAGACTGGCTGATGCTAAGACGACAGACACCATCTTAGACTGACTGATGCTAAGAGTCACAGTTACTTGCTGTTATCGATGGTATATTAGTTGTAATGATAATCGCTTGGCACCACAGGATGTAATATCTATGTAATGATATATCATTCTATAATCTCCTATGTACATGCTTGATAAACTGTTAATGAACTACGGCATCATTATCACTCCTGCCAATCAACAGACGTGTCATCACGTGATCATGTTTCATCACATTGTCGTTAACAATTACTGCCAACAATTTACGTATAATTTTGACGCAATGAATGATTCAACTATTACTGTGGAAACGATAAGGTGTCTGACCGGTACAAGAAGAGGTGTCCAAATTATAATGTCCGGATATGTTTCGTCAGATCAGTTTGTACAACAAGTTTACGAGTAAACGACCTGGTGGAGGACACGCTCAATTGATGTTTCCAATGGTGTGGATGCGTGGCCCAATGGTCGGTGGGTGTCGAGTACCGGCGCGTCAAAATCCAGCGGTTAGGGTGATCTAGGTGTTAGAGTGTCCATCATGTGAACGGTAGGTGTCGGGTTCGATCCCTAAGTAGTACTGCCTGTGGCATGCCAACCAAAGCATTTATTCAGCTGCGGGTATTAATCTTGTTTTTTAGCTGAGCGTATAAGGGAAGAAGGTATACGGCTGGTTAGCCCAGTGTCTGAGATAATCCTCGTGTGATCGAAGTAATATGGAGGAGAACGGGACCCCAAATTAACAAAAAAAAGACTTCATTGATCGGCCCCTAAGGGGAATACGAAACTTTGGTATTCGATCTGAGAGTATGTTTTCTGTTTATATGAAGAAAATTTTAAGAAAATATTGTAATAAGGGAGGCCATAGAGTACAACGATAGAAAATAACGAAACGCATACATATAATTCGCTTTCCATGCTAGATGGTTTTACGTATACACATACCTGTTTATCAGAAGCTAATCAAAATACTTTTTTTCTGTTTTCTGTGTGAGCGTACGCGTTACTGGTGTCAATGACGTCATAGCTTCAACAGAGTTCAATACCTTATCTGCTAATTTTGATGATATCACAAATGTATCAATTTATGCGTGGCAATTTTCAATTTATCTGATTAATATAATTCACGCGATAAGTGGTTTTCAACAATTCCAGACAAAATAAAAAAGCAAATCTTTGCACCTATACAAATCAGAGCACCGTATTCTTATCATACAAGTAAACATTTTGATCTTATTTACGTTGCTTGTCAGCCTAGCTAGTGTAAAACGAAAATATAGAAACCAACAATGAGGCTGAATCATAGGTGGCCAAATTAAAATCAATTTTTAGAATTTTAGTAATACTCATGTATTATACCATATTATAATACAGTAATGCATCAATATCATATTAAAAGGGCATATTATATACGCCACGGATATGTCACGACAACAGCTGGCTAACAGTACTTTAAGTCATTTATATGGTTTAGAAAATGCGTATCCGTGGTGCAATCATGTCAAGCGTATAGTTATGAATGTTAATTATATTAATTATTAATACTTTCTTGGACCGTTAGGTAATCTTCTTAGACTGGCATGTTGTCACTCACGGTGATAAAACAACAGTTATGATAATGAACATAATCAAGCATTAACAGCGTTATACCGATCAAAACACTGTATAATTTATATACCAGTGATTAAATCGCGGTAATCACATAATCAGACGCAAGGTGTTTGACTGGTCATCGAACGCTCGCCCACGCTGTTGTCTTAATGGCCTACTGTAATTTCATATGTTTTTGCGATGTTAAAAATTCGCGAATTTGCTATTGTGTAATAGTTCGCGGGGTTAAATATTCGCGATTCTTAAAACTCCAGAAGGATCTACTCCTGCGTCCCACTGCTTTTGCTAAGCTCACGAGCGTAAAGTTTCGCGATCTTACACTCGATTTCGCCTTTATCGCGAAAATTAACTCATCGCTAAAATTCACTCATCGCGAAAATTTCAGATTTTACAATAGTAATGCTTTGTTTATCTTGTCTGCCAAATCAGTTAATCAGTGTCCAAGGTACTGAAATGTTGATAGTTGGCAGTTACCGTGATAATGCATTACACTGACCGTGTTCTGGCTTTATTTATTTGTTTTGTTTATTGTTTACGTCAAGAATTACAGTCTCTGTTAATGTTATGTTTCGTTACGTGGAATGGCTTCAATGTAATTTCATTATGATTACCCAGTACGTATTGCAGAACAATTACGGTTCTGTCGAGTTCCGTTCTATAGCCTACTGGCGAACAATGACTTTAATGTTTACTGACCAACTGTTCACAGTTCGTGCTGTTATTTCGATGGACCTCGAATAATGATTATTGGGCGACTATCTTACATCGATAATGTATGTGTATCACAAATTTCGATACAAGGCATGCACTTTTCGAAAAGTACTATCGATGACATACGGGTGATTGCATCATGGTAGTCAACACATTCCTGACAGCAACAACAGCAACAACAACAGCTGCGACAATAATGGCAACACTTACAAAAGTATCAGCAACAGTAATATAAGCGACAACAATAAAATCAGCGAGAATAGCAACAGCCCGAAAGGAGAACTACTGATGCAGCAACAATAACAAACGACAACAACAGAAATAACAACAGAAATAACAACAACAGAAATAACAACAACAACAACAACAACAACAGAAATAACAACAACAACAGTAATAATAATAACAACAACAACAACAACAACAACAACAACAACAACAACAACAACAACAACAACAACAACAACAACAACAACAACAACATAAATAGCAACAACAACAACAACATAAATAACAACAACGACAACAACAGTAATAATAACAACAACAACAACAATCAGGACAATTTAGCAACAGCAACAAGAACGATGATGGCGACAACAACATAATCAGCAACAACAACAAGAACGACAACAACAACAAGCACGACAACAACAACGACGACGACAACAACAACAGCAACAACAACAACAAGAACGACAACAACAACAAGAACGACGACAACAACAAGAACGACAACAATAACAAGAACGACAACGACAAGAACGACGACGACAACAACAACGACGAACGACGACGACAATAACAACAACAATAAGAATGACAACAACAACAACAACAACTACAGCAGCAGCAGCAACAACAACAACAACGACGACGACAAGCAGAAGAAGAAGAAGAAGAACAACGACAACAACAACAACAACAGCAACAACGGCAAAAACAATAACAATAACATCAGTGACAACAACAGCATTAGCAATAACAGCGACAACAATAATAATAATACTAATAAAAAATAATAATAACACAACTTAAAGAAAAAGAAAAGCAACAACAAACAAATAAGGGAAACTGACAGGAACAACAATGACAGCAATAACAGTTAAAACTGCTATATAACGTTCATTGAAGACTCGCTGCCAAACCAAGATGAATAAGTTATGTAATCATGTTTTCTGTTCCAAACACGCGATGATAAATTATTATTTTTATAACATTTTATTTACATTCAAAATACATCGTACCTTATTTTATTGCTCAACAGTTCATGTCGGTCGATGTGTTGAGATTTATCCCCGGAAATAATCGTAAACATTTTTGTCTTCTGCTTCCATATCAAATTTTGTAATAAACATGAAATATAACTCAGTTGTTGTTTCAACAAATGTAACATATCGCTAGCCAACTTCTGATAGATATCTTTCACATTAAAGCACATTAAATCGTTAACGGTTATGTAGGCGACACCCAGTCGACCCGTTTCTTACATTTCAACCATTTCCGCAGTTTCCGCTAAATACACTTGTTCGATTGTTCTGTAAAATTCATTTTTGCAAAAAATACGTATGAAAATAAATTCAACTACGAAATTTGAAAATTAAGAAGACATTAGAAGCTTATAGTTGATTGAAATATTGTTTATCATTTTCAAATCTGTAAATACGAATGTACGGCCAACATATCTTTCGTTGGCAGACGTTGGTGCACGCGCGGTTTTCCCGCGTAATAAATCATGAAATTGATAATCATCGATTCCCAAGACGCTGTTTCAGAAAAGAAACAAAAGTCTCTTTCATAAAATGTCAATTTTCACGTTGGAAAATGGTAACAAAAACAATATCGCCACATCTTTATGTCATTTAACATATGATAAAATAATAAAATCCCGCCAGGACGTTTTCGAAACTGCCGAGTTATCTTACTCTGCCATATTGGAAGTTCGTGACCCTCCAGTGAGATAAGTATTTGTTGAAATCAGTTTAGGTAATTGTATATTTTAATTCAACATTCGAACGTTCTAGTAAACACAAGGAGCGGAAATTTCGAGAATAATGCAATTTGATACGAACCATACTGCATGCACGTGTTTTACAAGCGCACGAGAAAATCGAGTGTAGTATGGCTAACATTTTCTAAGCAAAATCATTACCTCGTGTTTCTGAGTGCTGTAAAACCGGACCAAAACATTAGAACATTTCCGCATGAGCCGTAATAAAGAGATTTATATACCCTGGGAATGAGTGGGTTTTGGTTATCACATGGTTACAGGTAGAAAGAAAAACAAACATGATAAAGTGTATATACTTCTTATTAAGTTATTGGATATACGAAAATAAACGATATAACGTGCTGGAACTAAAGGACTCTATAATGAGAATCTATTACACTAAACCTATAAACTTAAGCTATTGTTTGTGTAATAAAAAGTTATTGTTAGTGTAATAAAACAATCAATCACTAAACAGTTAGAATAAATTTCATGGGAAAGTTTATTCAACAAACATGTGTATTTTCGTAACCTGTGGCATAAACAGTTCTGGCCCCCATTCTTGCAAAACCACCTCAAAAAGAATTCTCAATGTCAAATTGACTTTCTTTGCGCTCTGCATTGTTAGTTCCAGGTAACTAATGGTTGGCCCGGTTCTTGACGTCTCAGGGACAGTGGGACTTAGAATAATTGTTTTAATCTTCACAGTGGAGGCGGACATGTGACCACCCTGGGAATCGAACCCGGATGTATTGGGTTGAAATCGGTACGAAGTGAAAATACCATTATAAATGTATTTCACCTTTTTTAAAAAGAATTTTCATTATATTTAAGTACTATGGGAAAACGAAATACAAGTAAAAATAGGGGATTAGTCAGGAATGTACAAGATCTCATGTGATGTTGTCTTTATATTACGGGATAGTTATCAAATTTCTTATTTACCACATTACGCAGACGAAATGTTTTCAAACATCGCCAACGGGACTATAAATATAAAGTGGAATAAAATGACTGTTTATATCTTCTTAATTCATTCGGCGTGTGGAGCTATTTACAAATGTTTATTTTCCCATGCGACACGGCTTGCTCATCCAGCACCCCGCTGAGTGCAACGTTTTCTGAGAAAATACGCGCGTTCAGCGGCCATTACGCGCGTGAGTGAGCAGACGATAGTTTTTTGAGTATTTTTCATAAGATTACTTCATTTAACGCTTATGACAGAACATGTTTAGCCACATCGTTATAGGGAACATAATTATTTTATATTTTCTTTGATTTCCTCACATAAAGATTCTGCCAACTTCCTGGTATGTTGAGTCTGACTATAACGTTTTCTTTTTCAAATGTTATGTTTAAACACTGTACTGACTTTCTTAATTTACCAGTATTTAGTAGAGTCAGATACTAGTAGTAAAAGTTTTTTAAAAAATCAAAGATTTGTATCTTAAAGAAGGCAGTTTAGATCTTTGTTGACATTCTAGTGCAAAATGTTTGTTAAGTACTGTCCTATCTCTATAGAACGGTCCCGCAAATTAAAGTTATGAGATGCAATTTGACTTCATTCTGACCGTGAACAGTTACGTCCTTACTTCCATAACAGTCAGCCCATGGTAACTATTGTTTAACATACCCAGTGATTATAAAGCTTTATTCATTCTCAACTCAACTTAAGTATGACTCTTTATTAGCTCCTAGAAAGTCCAACTGTGCGAACAATTAAATAATCTTTACTATACAAGCAAATATTACTCTGCTTTCTTTAGGCTATCCATGTAATATAAACGTTTTAGTAAATTATCAGTCATTTTACTGTTTGAAACATTTAAAGTTTGAGCATGAAATTGAGTTGAGCACGAAAAAAGCTTTATAACCATGGACCTGCTGGGTGCCTGCTGGGTCGCCATACCAGAAAGGACTCCTGCATACATAAATTCGAACCGTTCATTAACTGCTTGTTCTCAAACCGGTTGCATTGACAAATCGGTCTGATCGGGCAATTTTCCCCCACTGTTAAAAAATAATATTTCAAATACATAAATAGTTGATCATATTTTACCAAGAACACGTATTTACGAGGAAGTAAGATATTTCCACCGCACCATTTGTTGCCGCCGTCTCATTTTCTCATAAAACAATCATAATACAGGGTATATATCACCAATATCTAGATAAACGATATCACAGCCTGATGCCTAACTTCATCAAATAGATTATCTTATCATAGCGACTATTCACACGCTATATGTGTTTTTATAATGCAAGGGAGACAAATGCTACAAGTATAATCCATCTTTCTTTAATACGAGTTACCTCCCATTAGTTAGTCACATTCAAATACTAGCTAGCTTGTTCTTACACTGGCTTTCTGGATACGTGTAGGCCTACAGCTTATTTTCAGTTTGAGCAGCTGAATAAAACGACCCACTTTCTTTGTTGTTTGGTTTATTTGCCTTCAAATTATTTTACGCAGACGTTTTGGAAGTCATTCAATACGATGAAATTAACAGCCAGCACCATTAGTTCTAGGATATATCTCTTCCATCAGCGTCTGATACATTCACAGTCGGATACCATGTCCTACTCTTCCGGCAGTGTCTGACACCTTCACAGTCGGATACCATGACCTGCTCTTCCACAAGCGTCTGACACCTTCACTGTCGGATACCTTGACCTGCTCTTCCACAAGCGTCTGACACCTTCACAGTCGGATACCATGACCTACTCTTCCACATGCGTCTGACACATTCACAGTCGCATACCATGACCTGCTCTTCCACAAGCGTCTGACACCTTCACAGTCGGATACCATAACCTGCTCTTCCACAAGCGTCTGACACATTCACAGTCGGATACCATGACCTGCTCTTCCACAAACGTCTGGCACCTTCACAGTCGGATACCATGACATGCTCTTCCACAAGCGTCTGACACCTTCACTGCCGGATACCTTGACCTACCTGCTCTTCCACAAGCGTCCGACACCTTCACTGTCGGATACCATGACCTGCTCTTCCACAAGCGTCTGACACATTCACAGTCGGATACCATGACCTGCTCTTCCCCAAGCGTCTGACATATTCACAATCGGATACCATGACCTACTCTTCCACATGCCTCTGACACATTCACAGTCGGATACCATGACCTTCTCTTCCACAAGCGTCTGACACCTTCACAGTCGGATACCGTTACCTGCTCTTTCACACGCGTCTGACACATTCACAATCGGATACCATACCCTGCTCTTCCACAAACGTCTGACACGTTCACAGTCCGATACCATGACCTTCTCTTTCACAAGCGTCTGACACCTTCACTTTCGGATACCATGACCTTCTCTTCCACAAGCGTCTGGCACCTTCACAGTCGGATACCGTTACCTGCTCTTTCACAAGCGTCTGACACATTCACAGTCGGATACCATACCCTGCTCTTCCACAAACGTCTGACACGTTCTCTGTCGGACACCTTAACCTATCTGATCTTCCACAAGCGTCTAACATCTTCACTGTCGGACACCCTGACCTACCTGCTCTTCCTCAAGCGTCTGACACATTTACACTTCATAGCCATATCAACTTAGGAAACGAACTTTGGTGTGCCAGGTAATCAGTCGACTTACTGTACTAGGTGATTGGATCACTGTACTAGACCCTGCCCGTTTTTAGCGGCGACCATAACCTGTCCGACTATATCGAGCCCAGATCGTTGGAATGCTCCAGACAGGACCCCCCTTGACACAGGCAAGAGGGAAACATCGATCAATTAAAAAGCGCGAAACCATTTTAGGAGTACTTATATTAATCTTATGTTTCATGTTATCTTTTTACATGAACTTAGAAGACTTTAATAAACGTGTATACTTGTTTCGCCTGGAACTGATGCAACTTCGCTATGGCAATCCGTCTATGCACCAGGGTACTGTTTTATCAAAGCACTTACGGAAATCTTAAAGTTACGCTCAAATTTAAATTCTTTATAATTCTTTAACAACTGCAAATTGGTGACATATGCGGATTGTAGGAGTTCATTAACTGAATCATTATTAGTATTGCAGCTCCATTTACCACACTTTACAATAGTAAACAAATTATAAAGAATTTAAATTTGATCGTAAGTTTACGATTTGCGTAAGTGCTTTGATAAAACAGTACCCAGGGGTGTTATTGGTATTTAGCACCTTGGCAGAAAATATTTAAATTTTCTAACGTTTGTCTGCTTCACAAGAAAATCAAGATCATTACAATTTTACATAGTTTTGAAATGTTATATGAAGAGTAACTATAATCACTAATATAAAATAACTATATAAATATGGACTGTTCTTCAAATTGCAGAGAAATTGAGCGGCACAAATGTTTAACTAACGTCAAAATATTTAAGTTTTAACTAATATGCTTTGTGAATACATGTATTAGCGCAGAGGTGCCTCATTCACTGTGTGCAGTAGCTCAGTATGTCTATAATTATATCATCATTTTTTGAAGATGGGTCTAAAATCAACGAGGTAATGTAACAAAACACGTTATGCGTTGGTGATTTATTAATAAATTGATAATAGACATATAATTGATGTATCCCATTGTAAATAGATTGAAGATAATAAACAAAATACATACATACGAAAATAACAACATGCATAAAATACGTTACGATTGATTCACAACAACAATCAAGTCAATCAATTGGAATACTGAACAAACATTGGTCATGTTAATAATTTAATCAACACACGTAGAATCAACTATATCAGCACTTCCATTATGTTAATATTTACCAGTTTATCACAGACATTTATGACTTGAGCCTAAAACAACACATTTGTAGCAGGGGCCACATTGAGAATAGCCTCATGATTTAGCGAAATTGTCAAAGTTGTCAAGCTCTAACCCACTGTCCATTGTTTCCGTTGTCGAACCCCGATCAGGTACACCGTTAGCGTTACCCGCTTCGCCATCTAATACGAGCAAGTCTGTACTTTTCCTCCCAGACTCATTTCCATTTACCATTGGCGTTGTTTTTACGGAACCGTCCGATTCCCTTCTGTTAGTTGAAGATTTACTCACTGGTCTTTCCTGTGTGGATTCTCTCCGCTTAGAATTACTCGCAAGCGATGTTTTACTTCCAGGTCTACTACCTGATCTAATACTATCAGTGTCCTTTTTTAGTGTTTCACCAAGGTCAACGTCGCCATTTTGCGAGAGTTCAGTCACTGAACCATTTCGCACACCCGAAGCAGATCCATTTATCATCGAACCGCCCGATTCTCTCCGGTTAGAATTACTCGCAAGCGAGGTTTTACTTCCCGGCCTACTGCCTGATCTAATACTTTGCGTGTCCCCTTCTTTTCTTAGTGTTTCACCTAGGTCAACGTCGCCATTTTGCGACAGTTCGGTCACTGATCCATTTCGCACACCTAAAGCAGATCCATTTACCATTGAACCGCCCGATTCTCTACGCTTTGGACCACTTGTAACCGAGGTTTTACTCCCCGGTCGACTATTATTTGATCTAATGCTTGCAGTGTCCTTTCCAACCATATTGTCATCGTTCATGGTTTCGTGTACATCCAGAACGTCACTATTCTCTTGAATATCAGACAACTCATGGTTGCTTTCCCGTTTGACCTCAATGGATCTGACTTTTCTTGGCGGTGGTGGGTTGAATTCTTTCTCACACAGTTCTTGGAATATTTTCCAATGTTCTTCTAACAACTCAGCGAATCTGGTATGCTCGTCTAAGTCGTATTTCATATTGCTGTTCTCATATCTGGCTTTCAGAGCTTCGCCGAGTTTCTTACGTCTGTCAGCCTGCCATTCGGGATCATCTATGTTCGTTCTGTCCGCTCTTGTCTTCCATACAGCGTCTTGATCAGGGGTTGTGACGTCGTTCTTAAACAGCTCAAGCTCTATTTCAATCCATGCAACGTCGCCATCCACAGTCATGTCCAAAGGATCTAGTGTATTATCGTCATGGGTTTGCACGGCATTGGCAAATGTTTCATTCGCATCACCCCAGTCCACATCAAGTGGTGTTAGACGTGCCCAGCAGCCTTCCTCGGGTACTTCAAGATCAAACACTTGCCATGTTTCAATCCACTTTCTTAAAACGCAAGGGTCTGCCTTAATATCATTTGGCAGAGGGAATGGTTGTTCATTTGCATCAACATTTGTGTCCATTTTGTCATTGTCAACTTTACTATACGGATAGTCAGCAAGCCATCGATTCAATTGGGCTTTATAATCATTTATAGCCTCCGAATCACCAGGGTCTTCAAGAACGAATTCCACACTTTGTTTCATCCGGGCCATATACTCCTCTCGGTTTATATCCACACAGTTACCAACATGAGACGCAGCAAGCATCTTAGACAATTCAGCACGAGTTATCATAAACTCCCTCGCATATACAATATTCTTATGTCCCATTCTTTCAGCGTCAGTATATTTATACATATATGGATTGATGGCTGTTTCTTTCATCTCGGCAAATCTTGCCTAAAATAAAAACAATGAGCAGAGTTATATACTGTAGTTAACACATCAATTGAAGGATTTGAATGATCACCTTTTATGGCTTTTTACCTAAATCTACCCCATTGTGGGTTTCAGAGAGACAAACTTTTATGTACTTAATCCAACAAATCCTTAACAAGGGCCAGTGTCAACTACGAAAACAGCAAACTGGTCGCTCGATGGATATAGAAACCTATTTCTTTTCTGGTGGCGAGTGGGTTTCAATCGGTAGATATTCGTGGTGTATGGAACTCATCGGTGAGTGAGCCACGATTCCTTTACGATGTCAGCATCTAGTGCAGATTATTTGCGATTATACTCAATATGCTATCGTAGTATAAAGAAGTCGATGAGCATGCGTTACAAAACAGCTTATTTGGTTTTTCAGTTGTCATTTACCAATGTTATATATTTCATTTTGACATGACTGAAAATGCAAGAAGAAAGACAACCACGAGCTCCTGCATTCTGTTATTTTCCTATTCCAATATGCAATTGTTTCATTTGTTTTAAACGCATCAGTTTTATAGGCCTTATCTTATTTTTGTTATCATTAAAGCGAAAGAAAGGTTTGCTTATAAAGTTTACAATCAAGTTATATGGTTGCGTTTCATTTGCCGGGCAGTGTACAGTAGTCGTGTTTACTATGGAACAATCATAAAAATCTTAATATGTTATATCTAAGATCTTTGATTGATTTGTTAGCAAATGTTCATATTATAAATCATTACACTTGGCAAGGTACTCCATAATTACTTAATATTGGTAGATAACATTCTTTAATCGTATTACGTTATAGAAATTTGGAACTTCAAAAGAGCACTGGCAAGTATTAACCAATTAAGTAACAAAACTTGAAGCTCATTATATTCGGACATTTGAAAAAATCAAACTATTTTTTCAAACTTTACCTGAAATAGTGGTTTCAGTTTTTCGTAGCTGTAGATCTTTCTGCCATATTTGAACCAATCTTCACTTCCTACTTCACCATTATGTTCTACCATATCGTCAACCGTGTAATTTCCAATTGTTTGTTCCGCGTCCATTTCTGGTATCAATAATGGTGAAAGATTATACTCTTCAATAGTGTCTTGTATATTTTTATCGGGATGGAAGCTTTCTCTTTTCTCTTCTTTAACACGAGCTATTTCCTCATGACGCGCAGCTTTGTCGACTGGTGTCTCAGGTTCAAAAGCTCCAAAAACACTTTGGTTATTTTGTTCATCTTTCGAATTATTGGTTAGAAATGTTTGTTTTTGAATTTCTTCATACTGCTTTCTAGCCTCTACTTTCTGTCTTTCTTGTTCTTCGTCAACCGCGTCTCTATCTTGTTCGGGTTCTATGTTTTGATTTTCATCATGAGCTTTAGTGTCAGTGTCATCGTTTACTTCGTCGTTTGATTGACGGGAATTCCTTCTTCCGATGGTGTAGGTATTTCCTGTTTTAGCGCTATTTTCTCTGCTGCTTCGTCGACTGTTAATAGAGTTTGCTGACGACTGTCTGGCGTTTAGTTTCTTGCTAGCTATTGACGCGGCAGATGCCTGTCTAGATGGGACATGAGGAGAAATAGAAGCGCCGTTCGTTTGGTGAGTTTTGGTACCGGATTGTCTGGATTGTGATAGGTTTTCCTGTTGATATTTTCTGTTATGTTTACTGGCTTCTGGATCTTGGAATGTTTGTACGCTGGTGCTTGAACTTCCACAGCCCATCGTAAATCAGAGGATTGGTTACTGGACCTGAAATAAGATGTGATTTTATAATTACACAATAAATCATAAAATTAAATTGCTTCTTTATAAAGACAATAAAACATGTTATGATATGCTATATGTTATTGTTTACAGCAATACACGCACGTACGTTGCTATCAAGTATCTAATGTGATACATTTGTATTTCGACAATGTGCTTTTCGTCATTACATTCGTTACTGCTGTCTGTCATGTAATCATACGTGAGTCAGTTTCCATGATCAAATTCAAACCGTCAGAAAAAACTGTTAACAATTCGGTAAATCTTTTTGTTTTATTTTTTCGTCTATGTCATTTAGCCCATTATATTTCCCCGTCATAGGTAGAAGAGTGTCCGGGAACTGTATTTCGTCTGACTTTCAATGTTGCATAATGCATGAACGTATATTTGTCATGTGTTGTAAGAAAGACCTTCTACTGGTAAGACAACTCGATTTCTCCTGAAGAAATATTCTTAAACACGTTTTATAAAACGGGATAATTATCAGTAATTAATAATTACTAATTATGTTATCCAAGTGTGCAATCAGTTCAGAAACTAGTGCAAAATACTCAATTCTATTTTAGCTTCACGTTTTTTATTGTCGTCAATGTGATATACAGAGGATATTTGTTTGTTTTGATTGAATAGGGCCTATGGTTTATATCTCATCGTGTAGTGATAAAATTCAATATTTTCAAGAGCGCGTAGCGCGAGTTAAAATATTAAAATTTTATCACTACAAGATGAGATATTAACCATATTCAATCAAAACAAACAAATATTCTATTTATTTAATGCTTTTATGGTGTAAAAACTGGTACTATTTATGCCAAATCACCACTGTGGTTAGGCTACGTATGAATATGTTATTCCATTCATATTTTTCACTTCAAAATCCGCCATCTTGGATTATGGTGAATAGGTGAAAACGACTTTTTTGAGAATTTTGCATTAAATCATACACCAACTTGTAGGAAATGGTCTAACTAAGAATAAAACTCCCCACATGACATGTTTCCGTTCAGTAATAAAAAAGTTACAGACATTTTAGTGTTGAGATTTTGGTAAATTAAAGTAGTCCCTGTGAGGGGGCGGAGCTTATATCAGTCACATTGTAGGTGATAACCAGTGACTGATATAGGTTTTATTTCACTGATAGAACTCCTTATCTCATCAGTTAGCATTAAATAAATAGAGGATATTTGTTTGTTTTGATTGAATATGGTTTATATCTCATCGTGTAGTGATAAAATTCAATATTTTCAAGAGCGCGTAGCGCGAGTGAAAATATTAAAATTTTATCACTACAAGATGAGATATTAACCATATTCAATCAAAACAAACAAATATTCTATTTATTTAATGCTTATCTGGTGTCAAAACTGGTACTATTTATGCCAAATTACCACTGTGGTTAGGCTACGTATGAATATGTTATTCCATTCATATTTTTCACTTCAAAATCCGCCATCTTGGATTATGGTGAATAGGTGAAAACGACTTTTTTGAGAATTTTGCATTAAATCATACACCAACTTGTAGGAAATGATCTAACTAAGAATAAAAACCCCCACATGACATGTTTCCGTTCATTAATAAAAAAGTTACAGACATTTTAGTGTTGAGATTTGGGTAAATTAAAGTAGTCCCTGTGAGGGGGCGGAGCTTATATCAGTCACATTGTAGGTGATAACCAGTGACTGATATAGGTTTTATTTCACTGATAGAACTCCATATCTCATCAGTAAGCATTAAATAAAACAACAATATCATATTATGTCACACGATTAATCGATACGAATTTTGCGTAACAGTATAGTCCAGTTAGGATATTGTGACAGTGATGTTGCAGTTTATCTGTACGCAAAAAATCACAAGCATTGTCTAAACAGGTAGAGTGAAGTTTAGTATATTAGTTTAGCATTGGAATTATAGTTGTTTGTACAGCATAAGCTTTTATAATTGGTTTACACCGTTATAGTGGACTCGACCACTGCGTCACTGGATTTTTATCCTGTCTGGGCTATAAGTATTGTACGTCTATTGTTTTTCACAAATATATAACTGTATAAAGTGCTAAAGGCGGGTATATATGCATTCTACTTCAAATAAGCACATACTATCATAAAACAGAAATTCAGATTTAAGAAACTCTAAATATTTGTTTTACCTCCGTTATGATCAAGCGAAGTGTATTTCATAACAGATATATCACGTCATGTTAACAAGTGCTCAATGATTATTAACTGTCAGTGACTAATATAGAACAGAAATTAACCTTACAGCAGTCGGGGCAGATATTTTCGGGCAGGGGGGCAGATTGGGTTTTAAAATAGCTCGAGGACGACGCTTCCAGAAGCCATAAGCCAAATCACGCCTTCTTGTGAATTTTCAAGAATACCGAGCCAATCGCCATACAAATATATATGTAGCCATTTACATAATTCAGAATGCATAGAAACATTAAACAAGCTCAGCTCTTACTAATTCATGTTTTTAACAAATTGTGTATGACTGGATACTAATCAATGTATCGTTACATTGATTATAATTACAAAATGTATTTGTATGTGTGCATGTTGTTAGGCAATGCATAGTGGGAAAAAAGTTTCGCCGACAAAGCGTTCTGGGTTAAGTTATTGAAGTCGGCAAGCGATGCCATTCCGCAACATTAGCTACGGTCGTGTCCTCCACATGTGGAGAAGTTGTCAGTTTCTTTTGGAAGAAAAGGTAAATTACTAGTGAATAAACAATTAGGTACGTTTAGCAATATAATTAGATAATAGCAAATGACCTAAAAAGGCATACATTCTGCCTATTCACATAATAATTATGATTACAACGCGGACTTAAGTACTAATCTACTTTATGAAATTCCATTCCAGGACAGACTATGGTGAAATGTTATTACATGTATAATAATGATTATCACATGTACAGTTTGCTTTAATAAGCTTAGTATTTTGTTCGACACCGAAAACCTCGTTATATATACACATGTATTTATATATTTTCAGCTTTAAATCGACACCCTTGCTGTCCTTGTAACTTAAGCCATTTTCCAATAATGTGGTTTTGTTAAAATACATGTATGGAATCGTGAGGATATTGTACATATTGAAACAGAAATAGTTACGGACGTGATTACGTCACGTAGTAGAATAGTTATATGTGTGCTATTTCGTAGTATGGTGCTCCGTTATGGACGTCGTTTTTTCGCGAGTCTTTTTTACGGTGTTTTGTAGTTTTTTTTTATGTTTTCTGTGCTCGGCTGGTTAAGCTGAGTGCTGCCTTCCCTGCCTGACTTGATTTTATCTTTTAATGGCGAAATAGATTCCATATACATACAGCCGAACCATTATTATAAACCGGAAGTACAATCTTCTCGTCAGACATACACAGTGGAGTATACCGGAAATACAATCTACTCGTCACACCTATACAGTGGGGTATACCGGAAATACAATCTACTCGTCACACATACACAGTGGAGTATACCGGACGTACTATCTACTCGTCACACATACACAGTGGAGTATACCGGACGTACTATCTACTCGTCACACATACACAGTGGAGTATACCGGACGTACTTTCTACTCGTCACACATACACAGTAGAGTATACCGGAAATACAATCTACTCGTTACACATACACAGTGGGGTATACCGGAAATACAATATACTCGTCACACATACACAGTGGGGTATACCGGAAATACAATCTACTCGTCACACATACACAGTGGGGTATACCGGAAATACAATCTACTCGTTACACATACACAGTGGAGTATACCGGAAATACAATCTACTCGTTACACATACACAGTGGAGTATACCGGAAATACAATCTACTCGTTACACATACACAGTGGAGTATACCGGAAGTACAATCTACTCGTCACACATACACAGTGGGGTATACCGGAAATACAATCTACTCGTTACACATACACAGTGGAGTATACCGGAAATACAATCTACTCGTTACACATACACAGTGGAGTATACCGGAAGTACAATCTACTCGTCACACATACACAGTGGAGTATACCGGAAGAACAATCTACTCGTCACACATACACAGTGGAGTATACCGGAAACACACTCTAACCGTCAGACATACACTGTAGGGCCGAACTTAAAATATTCTTGGTTTCCCCATCCCAATCCTAGCAGATTTAGAATGGGTAGGTAGGTAGGGTTAAATTTTTTTTTTGGAACCGTTTCAGTATGATAGTTATTGGTTAAGACATACAAATAATGAAATTTAGAATTAACTTTTAAAGGTGAACACCAACAGTCTTAAATTTAATGGTAAGAAAGAAGTCAGTAAACAAAAATTAACATTTTCACTTCCAATTTTTAATAAAAATAATATTATTTCAATTTGGGCAATAAAATATTTTGGGTAGGGCCCTTTTTAGTCGGGTAGGTAGGGGATGGGGAAACAAACAATATTTTATTTTTGGCCTAGTGTCTAATAGCATGTACAGGTGTAGTCATTACTACAAACTTGCATACTTGAACATGTCAAACAATGAACTAAATATTACGATTTAAATACTTTTTTAATCGCACGTTATCATTTAAGATAAGGGTTTGATGCCATGTGCCTTCTCAACACGTGTTATAGCATGTCATCGAATATAGATTGCTTTAATTTATGATAGAACCTTCCATTTAAAGTCAAGTTGGTACATTCCTTCCATTTTAGGTCAAGTTGGTCCATTAAAGACGAAAACTGTTAGTTAAAACGGGAACTTTTAGGAACAGTACATGTACGTAAAAAGTAGATACCAACCTAGAAAAAACATTGTGACAGTGCAGTAAAGGTTAAATAAAAGTGAAGTAAAATTATCCAACATATACACTATCTACACATCCATTCTTCGTGTATTTTAATTTTTCACACTACTGCCAATGCCCTATTAAACCTTATCATATATTAAAATGTACGACATACATACCTAAAGGCTCCTACATATATTTACATATTATTATTTATGTCATACCTATTTATAGTACACATACAATTTTATATTTCGGTGACGTAAGAAGAATATAACTTTTCGTCACGTTGTATGTGTAATAACGATTTGAATTTAAGCCTTACACCTTTAAAATATGTATGATATATGTAATGGGTGAATCACAACTTTCGATGCGTGATATACATGTAGATCTATATTTGAAATATGATGTACATACAAATACATACTATCAACGTCACATACTTTGTATTACAATAGCGTTCTGACATGGGCGAGTAAAAAGTATATCATAGTAATATACTTTTTATACAGTGATTGAAAGCCATAAGTATGCTCCATGTTTAAGTTAATTTGCATGTAATACTTAAATAACGGACATAGGAACTGGTTGTTTTCTTCACTGGTGCATTCTAGAACATGGAAGCCCTGACCAACAACATCACAGTCAGTCATATCAGTAATAACTTACCAAAGATCTAAAATACATGTGTTTACTGTTTATATCTTTGCTGTAGCGCACAGACAATACAAGGCACACAGAAAGATTTGTCCATTTAAGGAGGTACGAGCTGCCTTGTGCGCATGCGCGAAATTTCAAAATCGTATTTGATAAGAACAAACATGAGTTTAGTTTCAATGATCGCATATGAATGTTGATTAATGATAATAAACATAATATTATTGCACAAATTAGATATTTTTAACTTTTTTATTTTTTGCATGTATGAAAAGTGGGTGGGGAACGGCAAATTTGTGAAAAATATGGGTTCAGAATAAGTCCCTACAATTGTTCAAATGCATATGCTTATATATAATATGTAGTGCATGGTTTAGATATAAGAGGTAGCCACACTTTGAAATATTTTTAATATAAATTTATTTCATTATAATATGCAAATTAGGTTAATTTTATGCAAATTTATTCATGATTAGTACTTTTTTATGCACATCTCCCAAAAAAGGCTGGTGACCCCTATTTTTTATTTGACTAAACTGGTGTTCTATTTGATACTTAACTTAGGGCCAATTCTAAATCTTTTTCGATCGTTAGGTATTTTTTGACAGTCATTTGAAATCGTTTGAAAATCAAACTTTTTTGCAAGTGGGTGGGGTAACTATTTATCATGTTCAAATACTAAATTTGTTCACCAGTCAGCCGGAATTGTGACTAATGTCAATAGGAATGACCATTGAACACACAAAATTTCATGCATTGCTTAAAAGTGGTTTCATATAGTAAAAATCTTAAAAAGAACATAATGGTACCATAAATGCAGGAAATAGATAAAATGAACAAAATACAATGGTAGGTTATTAGAAAGCCATGTATGTCGAAAACGAGCCTGGTGACATATAATTTTTATGATTTCAATGTTGTTCTAGAAGACTGTTCTGTCATTTTAAGATGTTTCAAGGAAAATTCGATCGTTAAATAAAAGGTGCGCGTACCTCCTTAATGTTATATCTTTTATAATAAAGCTTCTTATGCATATTATTACGCAATTAATTAATAGTGACATCATTTTTGTTTAAAACAACTGTGAAACCATGTACCTAAGATGGGTGATCATGATTTAAACCGCGAAAGACAAATTTTCGACAGTTTGAAAATTTATAACATGGAATGGCATTACATGAAAACATATTATTTCAATTTCATAACCATGTTGCTCATCATTGACATTGATTATTTTCAAGTTCTCCACACGTGCCGCGCCTAGCATCTCGAGTGACATGGGGCCACGTAATTAAACAAGTACAGCACTACACGCCAGCCTCGTTAATCTGCCCCGCCCACTGTCAAAATATAATTCTCAGTATTAATAGTTGGTGAAACTATATATGAATCCCATATGTTACCTATCCAGCTTATTAATCTTCATTTCAACGAAGTAAAATTCTAAACAAGTACGTTCTCATTGTAGAAATTATAGTGACGCCAGGAGTGACGTCACTTGATGCTTAACATCGATCAGCGGAGTTCGCTTATAAATTAGCATTTTATCAAATTAACCAATTTTATTGAATGCAAACACATTTGATTAACGTGGTTTTGAAACAATACCCAATCTACAAAAGATGCATGGAGCTTTAAGGAGGATCGCGCTACCAAGTGCGCATGTGAGGAAAATCAAAATTTCAGTAATAATTTAATAAATAAGATCTAACATAAACTTAAGTTCCAATACGTAAATAAATGATAATAAACATAATGATGGAGCACAATGCTTATATTTTAAACTTATTCTTTATGGCATGTATAAAAAGTGGTTGGGGAACGATGCAATTTGAAAGTATAAGGGTGTGCAATAAGTCACAGCAATTAAAATGAATATGTTGATGCAAGAAATAGACAGAATGAACAAAAGAAAACGGTAGGTGATTTGAAAACCATGTAGGTATTTCGCTTTAAACTGTGTGAAAGTGTCATGTATACTATAGTTCGATTTCGAGCATTGAGCCGTGACTGCACTTTTAATGTTTTAACCACTAATCGATATAGGTTGGTATATGTTTGAACAGTACGATAAGTAATACAATTAAGGCCAAATATTTCAAGTGTCTGGTTGGTCGTGACGGCAAAGCGCTTGATACTTTGTAAAATAACTTTTGTGCGATCAGGGCGAGTTCGAATCCCACCAAAATAGTTTTTCATTTTTATTATATTTTTTAATGCACACAACTTGTAAAATCCGTGTAATACTAGTATATGTGACCAACCCACATTTGTTACATGTATATTGTAGAACGTTTTGAAGGCTAATCAACTGAATATAGGCTGTCAGTATGCTCGAAATACACCAACGATCGATATGAGTGAAAATGATAAATATGTTGAATCGACACCAGGTCCTTTCAATGGATAAATTAAAAATATAAACAAAATCTTGAACTAACAATCTCTTCACATAACATAAAACAACGCATTAAAAAAATGAACGAATCAGGGAATCGAACCACTGACTTCTGGGTTAGAAATTCTGAACCTTGCCGACTGCACTAAACTGTAATCTGGTTATAGCTAGATGTCTGTAACAATCATATCATTAAAAAATGCGCTCCGAGCGTAATAAATGATAGTCTACCCGCCAAAATGGACTAGTCGGATAGGTCATGGCTCAGAGTTCAAAATTGAACTATACGTATATAGGTAAAGACGTTGCACCGAGCCCACCTAGATACCACATTTGGTAGAGTGCTAGAGTGGAAGAAAGCAATAAAAACGGGTTAATTGGTAAAACTGCACACAGCATGTATATAAATGGAAGGAAAATGGTTCATACAAGTATAATCTCTATTACAAAAGACACGGACACATAGTAACAATAAACAATTACACTTTCCACGCAAGAGTTATTTTCTTTCACTTACAGTCCATTTTAATTTATTGGTTTTTGCTGTATTTGAAAAGAATGAAATTTAGAAAGTCATTGGCAAAATCGATACGTCCTTCAAAACTTTTAACATATCAAGGCTTACAAAAAAAGGCATTGGTTAATATAGACTGTAACGAATTATTTATACGTATCTATATCGTTCATACACACTTTATAATTTTGCTATTAAAGGGGATGTGTCAGGGTCTTTTAATGTCTTGAAATTGCGAGTTAACAGTTTATAGGTACATGTACTTACTTACTCTTACGATATAAATTTAAAAAATGCAGAATGAACGGGTACTGAATCACACAATGCTTTAAAAAACTCACAATAGTCGCGAGCACTGAATACAAGTACAAATCGAAGTATTATGCGCCCATATCACCAAACAATAATTAAATCGATAATAATTTTTGGTTCTACTGTAGCATTGTATATCATTACGCTAGTAATGACTACATCAAGTTTAATCGCCATTTTAAGACAATTAAGTAAGCTACATCCCCTTTATGTAGATATCACCTTAATGAACATTTCAATTAAATAAAATAATATACATGTATGTAAATGGTACAGAATATAACAGAATAGAACTTATTAAGTATAATATTAAAATAGAATGTACACATAATAGAACAGAACAGAACAGAACAGAACAGAACAGAACAGAACAGAACAGAACAGAACAGAACAGAACAGAACAGAACAGAACAGAACAGAACAGAACAGAACAGAACAGAACAGAACAGAACCTTATGTACAAAGAACGCTCAATTTCATTACTTTCAATATATTGTTGATATAAAATATATAGTAAATTTAATTCTTTAAACTCTACTACAAAATAACCTACTTGCTTTAAGACTTCCTAAACTTCCATTTTTATGTCCAATGTCCCGTGGTGTTAGGCTTAAAACTGTAACATTAAACTACGTAATAATTAAGATATGGTATAAAACTATTTCTCTGACCCTATACACGCTGTAGTCACAATACGTGTTTTGTTATTTAATCACGTGATCGTATTACTCTGATCTGATCATATTTAAAAGAAATGTTCAATATTTAGTTTATGGTATTATTACTTAGATCGATTATCACCCCGTGGGCAATGCGACGCGTAAATTTAGAACATGCGAGCATGTCGATCAGTGTAAATACTAGTTAGGCGTTTAAAATCGAAATAACACACGAAATAATGCCTTATAACACAGTAATTTGAAGTTACACTTGTATATCAATAAAATATCGTAGCAGACCAATTCAAAATGTCTCTATACAGTAATACAAAATGTTACGCACGAAACTGGTGTATTTTCGATAAATCGAATGTAATGCCTGGAATTAGTATGTCTAATTCATGTAAATAACGCACTAATATCATGTCCTGTATATCGACGGAAAGAGCATAAATGGGACTTCATTATTATTTACATACTTACAATATATAAAATATCGTTTTGTATAAGAAATATGTAAGTTACGTTTTAAAAAGAAAGTGACATCAAAAACCGATGTCACAGGTTGCGTCAAAAATAAGATAGCGGAGTGCATAAACATGCTGTATCAACATTTTGTATAAAAAATCGCCAAAAACTTCAGCTCCGAGAAGATGGCAGGAAGTTGGAAGATCGTAGTTAGAAATTGAATTTCCAGCTGCACGCCAATAACGAGCTAGCAGTGAGTTCGATATTGACATAGCCACCCCATTTTCCAGCTGGTGTCCAATATCCAGCTATAAGTTCGTTATTCAATTTTCTACCAGTGCGAATTTGGGAGTTCGTTATTCGACATGACAAAAGTCGAATTTCCAGCTGAGTTAGAATTTCCAGCCAGCTCTGAGTTCGTTATTGGACTTGGAAAAAGTCGACATTCCATCTGAGTTCGAATTTCCAGCCAGCTCTGAGTTCGTTATTGGACTTGGAAAAAGTCGAATTTCCATCTGAGTTCGAATTTCCGGCCAGCTCTGAGTTCGTTATTGGACTTGACAAAAAGGCAAATTTCCAGCTTAGTAAACAAATGACTGACCTGATTAATCGAGTTATACAGTTGTTGTTAATTCATTTGACTACAGTGTTATTTTACCATGAACGTCAATACCAAGTTATAAATTATTAAAAAGAGAAGCTCACATACTCACTTCAAAATACGCGTAGCACGTTAACAATAGTTATATAAGAACAAATCAATTTTGCATTCCCTCGTAAGTATAGATTTAATTACTTTTTTTCAAGCCGTTAAACAATAAAGTGTTCAACTTAAGCGCAAGTTCATAAAGTGTGTTAAACACAACATTCACAATCGAGGAAGTGACACAGAAACCCGGATGGCAACATCAAAACATTGGGACAATATTACTTTACAGCCAGTCATTTATCTAAAATAATTATAATTCATGGGCGACAAATTTTCATTGGATTTATGGAACATGTTGACGACCACGAAATAAAAGTTTCCATGTACTAGTATCACCGACCCTGCGACACGTAAATCAGGGATTTCCCATAAAGTTTATGTTTGAATTGATAATGCTACAATATTGCTTTGAACGAAATCTCACGATATTTTATGACAACGATCACTGATGGTTTTACATTATTTTCTAAATAACCATGGAATGTAGCTTCTAAATAAATTGCAGAGAGCCGTTTTAAGAGGTTACACTTTTTAAAATCAAGGATAGTTTTAAATCCCATTGATCATAAGTATTTCAGACATACGTATTTGGAAACTACCCAGTTACATTGTCTTATCACAGGGTCAACCAACAGTGATCAGGTTACCTGCAACGAACTATGCTGAGCGTAAAGCAAGTGAGATATACCAGTACCCTTTTTAGCGACTTTGGTTCGTCGCGGCCTAGAATCTAGACCTCTACCACGCGTCACTCGCCGTACCACTATCGAGGAACATCAACAGTTCACATTACAGTATTTCTAAGGGATATACCAGAAGTATGTTATTATAACTTGCTCATTAATTTTGGACATGCGTGTGTATTATTTTGGTTTAACGAATATTTATAACTTAAAGACATTCTTACAGTAATCGGCGCGTAATTAAGAAAAGCATCCTTTTTACGACAATTAAACAGAATGAAATGTTCACAACATACTATTTGAACAAAAAAATTGGCGTTTTAAAAGAAAACTATTTTACGACAAGTATAACATGTTTACGGGAAACAGCCGTTTCGTTTAAAACTTAAATTTTTTATCTTTGTTTTTTCCCACAGCTTCATATTATTCAAACTTCTGTCTGTCGACTTTCATGGAAACAAAGAGGAGAAAATAAGCATATCATATTTTGAACAATTCGTCACTGTCTGAAAATATAGTTATCATTTTGTAAAATCTCACGAAAACTCATCGCATTTCATAAATCACAACTCACGGAGTTCGTACGCCAATTAACTTGTTTAAACAAAGTTATATTTTGATGGGTATTTTTACTTACCAAAACAAAGGTAGAACATGGCTTTTCACTTGTTATGATACAGTCAAATGAAAACTGTGCTGTATATCAATCTTAATTGTTTACGTTATTCACTTCTCATATGCGTCTGTCAGTCAAATCACGCATTGCGAACATTTGGATCCACTTACTACCACTTACAAATTGAGTTACCTGACTCCGACATGCGCTCATACCTCATACATAGGTGGTGGGTATACGTTGTATGAAGTTGTTCGGTAATTAATATGAGTAGTTACATGTTAATTAACAAAGACATTCGTTAATTGGTTTTTAATTAGTTGAATGAAATATTAAAAATATAAGTGGCGGGATAGTATGAGAACGTGGGACTTGTCTTTGCGCACATTTTCATGGGTTTTATTAAGTTTGTTTTGAGTTGTACTAATCTCTTTGCTGAGAATGAGTAGTAGACTTATCAGTCCCAACCAATAACAATCGGACCCCTTGGACACTACTGACGTAATATCTGCCGGATTCATGACGGAAAGACCCGAGTAGTTTCGATTGAACCAGTAACTGCTATATACCATTGATTGGTCTGTTAACGCTTTCGTTAGATGAAACAGAACCATGGTTGCATGAGGCGCTTAGTTTAGTTTATACTAATTTATTTAAGGTCGATTGTGAAACAAGTTTTTCCAACTTATATTAATCACTCTCGACACCTCATTCCTGATGTTATCCATCGACACGAGGGTATGAGAGAAGAGAAGCCAGTTTCCCTTTTTTATGCTGAGCGTCTAGCAAGGGAATTTCAGGTACCATTTTTATTTCGTCTTTGGTATGACGCGGCCAGGGATCGAACCCGAGACCTCCCTCACTCGAAGCGAACGCTCAACCACAAGGCTATCGAGGAGCCGGTTTCACATGAGGCGCTTTACGACCGGGTGGTCGAAACCTAGGTAATAACGTAACTGTCATTGCCGATCCTAATTTCAAATAGTATCAAAAGTTTGTATTTTGCATAAAATTTCACATTGTATAATCGAATTTCGGACTGTTTTTTACATTCGGTGCTGTCAAGTCTCAAATCTTGTATTGTGAAAACTTCAGTGATTGAGCAAATTAATGGACATTTTTTTCAAAATGTAAAATTGAATGTAAAATTTTTAATTTGTTCCACTTAGACATTTGTCAATATCAAATATCTTGCAACATTCAAATCACTAAAATATTACAAAACAAAACACACACAAGACTAAGTGCCAGAATGGCGAACTCACTTTTCTCTTAGACAATTCACGCAATGCCAGTACCTGGGAGTCACACAAAGAAGTGTAAAGCCAACGTTTATATACATGTACATACCAAAGTCAAAGGAACACTGAAAACCTTTGTTGCAAAAACATGAATAAAACACATTAATGATGAAGGTAATTAACAAACACTTTAACTGACACTTATTCTTTCATTGCATGGTTCGGGCACTTGAACTAATAACATTACAGGTTAAATGTCTTGGCATTTCTTGTCTTTGTCGGTGAACATACAAAGGGCATGTACATAAGCCAACTAATGATTCATATATCAAGTACATATATCGATTAGAAAAACACTGTTAAGGTAGGCGAACACTGTATTCTGTAATATTGTACGTATGAAGTAGTTACCACTGGGTCTTTTCTCTTATCGTCAATTGGATGATTGTCCATGTAACCTTTGGCGATCTTTGTAACACGTTGTTGTTTGTGCCCTTTTTAATGTTTAAGGTCAGCAAAAGACCGCCATGTATATGTCTAATTGGCATATTCTTGTTTTTTTGTATGGTCTTGTCCCGGTTGCAGCAATCGGTGTCCTATGGTATTTGGAGTAGGGTGGACGTGTGACTGTCTGTGGGTTTAACGTTTGCTCCTTTTTGTGTGTATTGTGCTTGTTTCATTTTTCTTGTTGTATTTTCATTGTCATTGTTGCATTATCATTGTCCTTATTGCATTATCATTGTCCTTGTTGCATTATCATCGTCCTTGTTGCATTATAATTGTCCTTGTTGCATTATTATTGTCCTTGTTGCATTATCATTGTCCTTGTTGCATTATCATTGTCCTTGTTGCATTATTATTGTCCTTGTTGCATTATTATTGTCCTTGTTGCATTATCATTGTCCTTGTTGCATTATCATTGTCCTTGTTGTATTATTATTGTCCTTTTTGCATTATCATTGTCCTTGTTGCATTATCATCGTCCTTGTTGCATTATTATTGTCCTTGTTGCATTATTATTGTCCTTGTTGCATTATCATTGTCCTTGCTGCATTATTATTGTCCTTGTTGCATTATTATTGTCCTTGTTGCATTATCAGTGTCCTTGTTGCATTATCATTGTCCTTGTTGCATTATTATTGTCCTTGTTGCATTATCATTGTTCTTGTTGCATTTTCATTGTCCTTGTTGCATTATCATTGTCCTTGTTGCATTATTATTGTCCTTGTTGCATTTCCATTGTCCTTGTTGCATTATCATTGTCCTTGTTGCATTATTATTTTCCTTGTTGCATTATCATTGTCCTTGTTGCATTTTCATTGTCCTTTGTCCTTGTTGCATTTTCATTGTCCTTGTTGCATTATCATTGTCCTTGTTACATGTATTTTATCAGCATTACCACATACACATAACATGGGCGTATGCCTCACCCTTTAAAGCCATGATGGCATTATGATTGAACAGGTTAACCTATCGTTAATGTCAAAGTGAGGAACCACGTTTACTGTCTTAGTACTTGAACTTCTTAGCAAATACTTGTAACAGAATAATCAAGTCTCTTTACTACTTTACTTTCAACACTTAATGTGAAAGAAATCATTTACAAGTTATAAGTCTTACATGTTGTTAAGTAAATGGAAGACATAAGTGGTTGCATCATGTTTAATGCTAATGGTTTTCTGTTGACATGACAGAGAGTGGACTGTTTTTATCACGCGGTTCTTTGATTTTTTTAGGTTCTATGAATCAGAACGTACTAGCACATCATAATTACCCCATACACGTGCTCCCCGTCATGTGCAAGTGTTCCCCCACCAGGTGCAAGTGCTCCCCGCCAGGTGGCCCTAAACACATTCCTATGTGTTTTTATATTTAACAAAGATTCTTAGAATGTAAGTTGCGCACTATGTTGAAGGCTTTTTGCAAATAGCGGCACACCCTCGCATGCTATAAAATCAGTTACATAGTGAACATAAGGTATAATATGCATACTGAAGAATTCACGAAGTATGCCAAAGGAGTTCTCACCAACGTTGCGAAATAAAAATATGATAAATTGCAGCATTCTTATTGTTTCGAAATATTAGGTAACCTACGTCCGGTCATATTACGCTAATACAACACATATAGTTAAAGCCTAGGTCCCACTGGAAAATTACGATTCTAAGATTGCACTTTTAAGAATTCAAGACTTCGACTTCACGAATTTATGATTTCACTTACTAAAATTACGATTTTCCCGAACGTTAATATAAATATATAGTAGAGGCAATGTTAGCTAAACTACATGCATGCATTTTATAAAGTACAGCGTTTTTAAGAAGAAATGTTCAATGTAATGTATGGATTCGAAGATACATGTACAATGCTATTATATTTGTCTAGCTAGTAAATCCGAAAGTTAATGTTTTCATTTCTTGTTGACATAAAACATTTTTACTTGACTACAGACCATACGTCGTCAAACATGTCAAAGATCGAACTCATTGCGAAATATTTATATAACCTTCTAACAACTCAAGTGAAATGAAGCATTTGTGAAACCAGAATGAAACGATAAAAAAGAACTGAATAATGAAGAGAAATGAAGTGCATTTAAATTTTCAATAATAAATCTATTGATCAGAATCACTCTATGATGTTTGGATGCAGTAACGTTACTCGAGTTGCTACAATTTTGACGACGATCGATGTGGTCATACAATGCGAAAACATATCTTTCTTCTTTTGATCCTTTTCTTTCAGGCTTTCCTTTCTTTCCATGTTTTTCCATTTGCTTTCTTTATTCAATTTCTTTCTCTGTTTTCGTTTTCTTTCGTTCAATTTTTACGTGTTTTTTTTCAACACATTTTCTGCAAAATCATGGATGTGAGTTTTTATTAACCAATACCAAATAGACATTGTTTACATAGGCAACTCACTGGAACTATCCAGGTCTTCAGCCAACAACGGACAACTGCTGCTCATATCTAGATGACAGTCAAGTCCTTTAATAACTGCGCTATCGTGACGCCCCCACTGTCTTTCATACCTGCTTTAGAGAGGCTTCAGATGAATGCGTGACAAAAATAAAACAAACAATTTTGATAAAGGAGTGAATGTTTTCCTGATGAGAGGGCCCATGGTATGCACGTTTAGAATTACGACTATATATTTGTTGATATGAATATTTGATTAATAAGCTAGGCAAGTAACTCATGCGATTCATATGTAGTTTCACCAACTATGATCACCGAAAATTATATTTTGACAGTGGGCGGGACAGATTAAGGTGGCTGACAAGTACTTGTTTAATTACGTGGCCCCATGTCGCGTGAGAGTCTCGGGCATATGTACTTGAAAGTACTTGAAGATTTTTGTTAATTTTCACGTAACATGTTCATATCACCGTCAATGTGACAGATATATTTTCGTAGCCACCTATAAATCTTCATAAAACACGTCTATTTGAATTAGTTAATATTTTTTGACACTGGGCTGTGAGGAATTAAAATATATACAAACATAATGCTCATGTAATCTGGAGTTTTTCTTACGGCTCTGGCGTGCTGTGCGCCAAATTGTGGGAGCCATTTTAATGATACGCCGGTACGTAGAATTCATACGAACTGGAAAATATTTAATAATGCCGTTTATTGCTTTAGTGGTATGTAGGAATCCACGGAAAGTCGAAGGGGTGGGATGTTTTCATAAAACCCTTAATTTAACTTCACCCTACGTGATACCCTACTAATACCTCGTTGCCAGCACGCTGTGGTAATAAATAAATAAGAGTACAATGTTTAATCAAGACAAAAAAATGGGCAGTCAATGTATGAGAAAATATTTGATTGCTAGGATTTCGGTTAATAAAAATATTATGATATTGGAATAAGCCGTTTTTCTCGGAATTTGTTTAAGTCGTACCTATGGCATAATGCAAGGAACGTAGGGTCATATGTTAATTATATGTAATTAAGAAAGTATTAGGGGCTCAAAGTACCCACATAACTAGTTGGATCCCACGATTAGTAGTTAATAATTCGTTATTAAGCAGTAAAGCATTAAAACGGGAAACTGGCATCTCTCAAGCCCTCGTGGTGATGAGTAACTTCAAGAATGTAGCTAGAGTGATTTATAATTATATAGAATAAGTTTTAGAACTTGTTCCAGCAATCGTGAAAGCTCGGCCATTTCCGTTTGCCTCCGGTAAAAAAGACTATTACAATGCATAAAGGCCGAGGTGATCAGAATGTTGTCCTACTACATGTATAAACATAATAATAATAATAATAATAAAAATAAAGACTTTATTTTACGAGGAAACTCATTTGACAATTATATTAAATGGCAATATTTCATGAGATCCTCAACAATGAACAGTTGAACAAGAACACTAGTACATAAAAGAAAAGAGTATAATAGCAATTTGGCCCATAATTATATTTATCATTATAACCATTCAGTTATTATACATTTATGACATTTGTTTAGTTAGGAGAAACGGGTGAGGCATTTACACAGTGTATAAACGAGTCAACTTACGGTAATCACAATAATGAGTACATGTTGAATTGCATAGTATTGCAATAATTAGTACAGTGATGGAAAATCACCGGATGTTTCAATCACAATGATGAGTACATGTTGAATTGTATAGGATTGCAATAATGAGTACAGTGATTTGGTTTATACGCGGTGATTTATAGATCTGGTTCCCGTTCCCCAAGCTTACATTACATTACTGCGAATATTGTAAAGATTGGGAACCAGATATTTATCAGTAATCAACCAGTTACCAAGAAAAAAAGAGTTTGCGTTCAATGACATACAAGTATACCAGAATTATTTCTTGGTTTTATAAATTACTAGAGTAAACAGATAAGTTCAGTATTGTACTCAAAACATCACTGATAAACCGTACACGTCTGATTAATCCTCCTTTGCGGAATATAACAACTTTCCCGCATTTCACGTTATCCTGGGCACACTATAAGATCTTATTTATTCTTCGTGTAATTTGTGCTTTGCATCCATATGTATACATGTTATGCCTTGTTTGTGTTTATGTTTACCATGTGTTATATCAGCAACTAAATAAATAATTACATTAAAAAGAATTATTTCTTGGGATAGATGGCGATTTAAAAAATATTCAGCCAAATATGACAGACATTTGGTCAATCAGTTTGCCTGTGATGAATAAGGCCATTCCAAATAGGAATTATGTTAAGCGTCCGCGGGCGGGTAGGGTTTGAGCTCATGAAAGAAAAAACAGCAACATTTTTTCAGTACATTTTTTGCTCGACAAAATATGAAATTACTAAGTTAATCATCTTGATTTTCTTGCTCAGCTGATAACCTTAAGATTTATTTTGGATTTTAAGAAATGTCTCAGTTTTCTGCTAAGGTGCTTTGTGAATATCACCCCAGTGTTTGAATTTTTACTTGATTGTTCAAGTGTGATTATTGTTAACGTGTGTTCTAGTCTAAAATAGGCAATTTTAAAATTAAACATCGAGAACATTGTATAGGTCAAACCATTTGTAGTTCATAATCAGTTTGTTTTTTCTTCTGTTTTCTGTGTGTGTTTTTTCTGGAGGGTAGATAGGTTTTGCGAAAAGGAGTTGACGCTAAACATAATTCCAATTTTAAATGGCTAATCAAACAGTACTAATGTGCTCTTTCACAGGCAACTGACAACTCAATAAAAGATGTTATGTTCTGTTTTGTAAACTTTTATTGATAAAGACGATAAATATATTTACATTTGAACACAACAACATTCATTTAGTTTTTATAAGATAACCAAGGCTTTCCATAGGTTATCTTACAAACTGTGATACTCGAAACTGTTAAACATACACGGGCAATCATGCATTTATAACTGCACCATACTTGACAACCGGCAAACGTTAGCAAATATTTATTCATAAAGAAGTTAAATGCTATCCTCATACGAAATGTAAGTATTTATATTATCTTTCGAAGAAGACATGCTTTACAACATGTCTCTGTGGCGCAATTGGTTAGCGCGTTCGGCTGTTAACCGAAAGGTTGGTGGTTCAAGCCCACCCAGGGACGTATATTTTTTTTACTAATTGATGAAATACGTCTAGCACATACTTTATCCCATATGAATCATTTGTATCGTAAATAGTCCTATGATATGGTCATAGTCGATGGCACGGAAAAACATAATACATATATAATTCCCACGCCAAGAATCTAAAACTAGGATCTTACTTCACTGCTAGTATAAAAACTGGAGTAGATCTATGGGTTACAATCATTAAGACACGTTTGAATACCAGCCACAGCCTAAGTCACAGTCACTGTGGTGATATATTGCTAAGTTTGTTATATACATGTACAATATATTTATATCAATTAATAATTAACAATCCCACCACTACATTTGTCAACATTCAGGAATATCAAAGATTAAGGGAGGCAACTATGAAATATCGTACATTTAGTGTATAAGAATTGTTTCCCCTGCTGATAAAAACATATTCGTGTGTTACTAGTAAATTGATATACAGATCTATAGGAGGCTAGGAGCCCACTCTATCAAGGTAGGTGATGTGTTTGCTTGCCGTGTGGCAGTACGTTTCCATGTCGACTAGTTAGCTTCGATGATGATTTACAGCTGACATTGACTATATTGGTTCATGTCCGATTGTTATGGGTCACCTACATGAAGCGACTACGAATCTCAGAGAGGCTTTGAATTAAATAATAAGAATAATGATCATAAATAATAAAGACTTTATTTATAGAGGGAACATACTTAAAACAACACATATATTTTAATACAGAGGCTGCACAGTAGGCCCAGTTAAAAAAAATGATTTTTTTTTCTTTTTTTTTTTTAAATTATAAATGCAAGTTCCTGTGATCTGCCGTAAGGCTATCAACAGTAAAACATTGAATAACAGAAACATGACATCAATAAATCTAAAGACCATGCACAAAATAGCAAGCGTATGGATACTAGTATATATTATGTAATGAAATTATAAAATTCAATATGTCATATAATTTTTAAGGTTTAAATCGCATTAGTACATTTATACACCTGTCTTAAACAGCCACAACTTAGTGTTTCACCAGCAAATATTTATGTAGATTACTTTTTGTCTGGTTGAGTTCGACTGGGACTGTAGTAGGTGCCAGGTCATCCGGTTTATTCCCTGTCAGATTGGCCAATGACTTCCAAGGGAAGACTGAGCCAGTTGTGTGATGCAAGGAATCCCGTAGCGATACCCTAGCTCTTTCAGAATTCATAGACTCATTTGTGTATTTAAAGGACTCGGTTTATAGCACCATCGGTTTGGTCACTGTCTATCGATCTTGTTAAACAATAGGGTCATAACAATAGGGTCATATATTCTATCGATTTATATACAGTATACTGATCACTGGAGATGTTTATCGATTTTTCTGGTGTAAAGGGAAACAACTCGTACAAAAACACCGGTACAAAAATCACTATCGACAGAGTTGTATTTCCTTAAGAATAAGGCTGAATGTTCAACATGATACGCGCGAGTCTACCTGTAGGTTACCATCCAGTTACAGGTTATTTGTAGTTTGTTAGGAAACACTGAAAAGCGTTTAAATAGAAATATCCAAGCCTCTCTGTCGAAATTCGAACCAGTGACCTCTCGATCCGTAGTCCAGAGCGTTACCCACTCGACCACTATGTTATTTATGACTGTCTAGACTACTTTATATACTGGATAATTTCGTTTTAATGGATATTGTGCAAAAACACAGTATAAAACATTGTGGCATGTGATTATCTGTTAATGATTAACCCTGAGTGATGAAATCCCATGCGACCCGAAATAATAACTGTTTAGATTATTATATGATAAAACATAATTATGTAGATTGCACTAGAGTAACGATATATATCACAATAGCCAATATATTAGTTTACTGCGAAAACATTCTAGGCATTAGACAACAATGAAGCGTGTGAATACTATTTGAGCATTTCGTCATCCAGATGCGTGACTACTATTTGAGCATTTCGTCATTAAAATGGGTGACTACTATTTGAGCATTTCGTCATTAAAATGTGTGACTACTATTTGAGCATTTCGTCATTAAAATGTCAATATCATTAAAATCAGACCCTACCATTTGCTCCATTCTTTTATGCTGTTAGAGATCCGACTACACTCCGTTAGAGGTAACCTCCCTGGCGCTCAATGACGTCACCTAGCCTCAGCAGTATTTCACTGCACTTTCAAATTTGTGAAAGCAACGATTTGATTGGATGACGTAAAGTTCACATCGACATAACCCCATACGGAGTGTCGTCAGATCCTATATTAGCGTAAAGTAGTGAAGCGTAATAAGGATCTGATTTTAATGTAGTTGTCCAAATGTGTGACTACTGTTTGAGCAATTCGTCATCCATGTGTGTAACTACTATTCGAGCATTTCGTCATCCAGATGTGTGACTACTATTTGAGCATTTGGTCATCCAGATGTGTGACTACTATTTGAGCATTTCGTCATTAAAATGGGTGACTACTATTTGAGCATTTCGTCATCCAAATGCGTGACTACTATTTGAGCATTTCGTCATCCAGATGTGTGACTACTATTTGAGCATTTCGTCATCCAAATGCGTGACTACTTTTTGAGCATTTCGTCATCCAGATGTGTGACTACTATTTGAGCACAAAACTTTTAACACAGACTCAAGCACATTTTTGTAGGCTACGGCAGCGGTGTATTAAGTTCGCAACTCGCTAAAATAAGTACACCCATTGGGGCCAACCGATAGTCCTATTATCTCCTATATTCGTAGTAAAACACAGGAAGTGCATTAGTATAATGTCTTACGTGAGAACATAAATGGGATAAATAAACAATAAGGCTTGTGTATAGTATTATAACCACCAGAAGGAAAATATATGTTAATTGGTGTAAAACTGAAACAATAACCGTGTAAGCAGGACAAATGTTTAATCTACAACATTATACAAAGTAAATCACGAATATTTCTGGTAAAACCAATCGATTGTGAAGATCGTCGATTGTACAGGGTGTCCATAATATGTGCTACCGTCAGAGTGTCCCATAATATGTTACATGGTGTCCCATAATATGTTACATGGTGTCCCATAATATGTGTTACATGGTGTCCCATAATATGTGTTACAGGGTGTCCCATAATGTGTGTCACATGGTGTCCCATAATATGTGTTACATGGTGTCCCATAATATGTGTTACAGGATGTCCCATAATATGTGTTACATGGTGTCCCATAATATGTGTTACAGGGTGTCCCATAATGTGTTACATGGTGTCCCATAATATTTGTTATAGGGTGTCCCATAATATGTGTTACAGGGTGTCCCATAATATGTGTTACAAGAAGTCCGTTTCGGGTCTTTACGTATCCGGACCGGACGGTGATAATTCCACATCGTAGTTGTAGGTTATTGTAAAGAAAGTAACACGAATGCATTTCGTAATTCCTCGTCGAGAGGTAATAAGAAATCCCTCCAAAATCGTCAAAAAATGTAAAAATATTCGCGGTATAAAGGTCGCGAAAACTAATTAAATGTTGTTGTTGTTGTGATTGGATACAATAAATCCCGGAATTTTCCGTCTGGATATCTTTTATGTTTTGAGTTTATTTAACAAGAAAAGGTGATTAAGATTAAAGATGTTTGATAATTAATCGTAATGTGATTAATTGAAATGAAAATAGCCTTTTCTCTGGAACAAAAGTAGGCCTACTGTCTGATATGCTCATGCAACCCATTATAAAAAGGTAAAATATCAAATTAGGCCTATTTGAAATCAGTTGTTATATATGTGTTTATATCTAATTATAAGTAAACTAGTAATCCCTGAATTAAGTAGACCTAGAATTAAACAAATTGAAAAACGTGCGTTATCCACAGACAGATATATTTTCATTTTGATCGGGCTGACAAATGTTCATTCGGACAACATTTTTATTTCTGCCAGTCCGAATGACTGAAAGCCTTTTAAAGTTTTCGCATCTGAACTTTAAAACAAGAATGATAAATGACTTAGCATTTTTTCGCTATGCCTTCTACGTGGTTCTGTCTGGGAGCCAAAGACTATAGTGTCAAAGACCTGATGGGAAATTCCCTACTTGATGCAGTGCATTTGTTCATATTATGTGTAACAGGGTGTCCCATAATGTGTGTTACACGGTGTCCCATAATATGTGTTCCAGGATGTCCCATAATGTGTTTTACAGGGTGTCTTATAATGTGTGTTATAGGGTGTCCAATAATATGTGTTACAGGGTGTCCCATAATGTGTGTTATAGGGTGTCCCATAATATGTGTTACAGGGTGTCCCATAATGTGTGTTACATGGTGTCCCATAATATGTGTTACAGGGTGTCCCATAATGTGTGTTACAGTGTGTCCCATAATGTGTGTTATAGGGTGTCCCATAATGTGTGTTACATGGTGTCCCATAATATGCGTTACAGGGTGTCCCATAATGTGTGTTATAGGGTGTCCCATAATATGTGTTACAGGGTGTCCCATAATGTGTGTTACATGGTGTCTCATAATATGTGTTACAGGGTGTCCCATAATGTGTGTTACAGGGTGTCCCATAATGTGTGTTACAGGGTGTCCCATAATATGTGTTACAGGGTGTCCCATAATGTGTGTTACAGGGTGTCCCATAATGTGTGTTACAGGGTGTCCCATAATGTGTGTTACAGGGTGTCCCATAATGTGTGTTACAGGGTGTCCCATAATATATGTTACAGGGTGTCCCATAATGTGTGTTCCAGGGTGTCCCATAATGTGTGTTATAGGGTGTCCCATAATATGTATTACAGGGTGTCCCATAATGTGTGTTATAGGGTGCCCCATAATATGTGTTACATGGTGTCCCATAATGTGTGTTACACGGTGTCCAATAATATGTATAACAGGGTGTCCCATGATATTTGTTAGCATTTACAACCGACTGCCATGATAAAATAATAGGTTTCATATGACAGTGATATTGTCATGTTATATATAGAATAAAACTTTGAAATGTTCAGTTGTGTGTTGGGCATTGTGTCGGGTAATTTTGGTGTTATAATGTTTTTTATGTTTTCTGTTCTCAGATTTTAGATGAGGTCTGCCTTCTCTGCCCGAATTTTATTATATATAGCTTTCAATTAATTATGACTTTTATTCAGTGACACCCTGTATGAGAGACACTTTATTGTTCTTCATTGAACGCAGTATAGTTTGATCGCTTACACTCTTTTATTTAATTAGCACTGGACATTGGATTTTCATTTTTAGAGAGGGGTTGTGTTGTATTCCTGTTTCATAGAGCTACTTTAATGGGCCGAATGCAATGATGTAGATCTAATAATAATATTATGGATATAATTTCAAATCTTGTGATTATTGTCACCCTCGAAAGTTTTGATTAGATAATGTAAGGCGATTAAGTTAAATGTAAACTTATTATACAAACGTAAACGTAATCAACAATAATGCCATTTGATTATTTGATTATTTGTCTAGCTCTTTCATAGCCTGTATATTGTCAGTTAAGTACTATAGCACATAAACACAGTGATTATTCGTTATAATATAATATTATAGTGTCACACGTATTTAAAGGATAATTTTTATCTACGTCCTAAGCACATTTACTGCATAAATTATATATCATTTAGTGTCAGCCGCCTATATCAGATTGTATGCCACTATTGGAATCCTGTTCCCAAGAACTAACACACGGGGTACATTCAATATAAGAAAGACGAAATCGATTAATTTAAATTGGCTGCTTAAGGCTGATAGTTGGTTAATACAGTTGACAATAAACAGAGGTTTTAAGATTATTAACATGCTACCTTCTGGAACGGTGGCCGAGTGGTTAACACTCCCGACTACCGATCCGGAGGATCCTGGTTCGAATCTCGACCGGGGCGCAGGAAATTTCAGAAACGCTTTTCATTGTTTCCCACCCAACTGGTTGGAAACCCAGAGATAGTCTTGCGTGTATCGGTGCTATACATCGGAACGTTTATGAACCAATGAGTCTATTCGGAAAGAGCTAGGGCTCCGCACGCGGATTCCGCCTTGTATCATACAAACGCTCTATCTCTTCCCTTGAAGCCGATGGTCATTGGTTAATTAGGCAGGAATAAAACGGGCCACGCTCTACCTCTGTTTCATGTGAAAGCAAAATATAAGCTACTTTCTCATTTAATTTAATTACATGCTTTGGCAATGTAAAGATGACTGCTGAATTCGAATTACCATTATCACATATTCACCCACATGATTTAGAAGAAATTGGATTGTGGGATGCGTTGCACTCCCGTATAGTATGTGCCGGTGTTTCATGATAGATTGATTTTGAATGGATCAACTGCTATGATATTTTATGGATATCGTTTTAAATCCCCCAGATTCAACTGTACCAGTAATCGAGACTATATAATACGACATGCACGTACATTTTACTAGATGTTGGTCTACTGAATCGGCAGTACCTGTATGAGACCTGAGTTTGGTTTCAAGCGTAGGCGGCTAAGTTTTCATTGCCACCTGTACATGTATAAAGAGGCTCTACTCGGTCATCTTACTGTATTACCATTTTATAACAATGTTTAAAACGCTAAGGTAGCTGCTGAAGTCAGATGACCATTGGTACATATTCAGCTGTATGTCTTAATATAGAGGTTCTACTCTGTCATCAGACTTAATTGCTGGTGCCTTTATAGCAATGCTCAAAACCTGTAAAAGTGGCTGCTGAAGTCAGAAGACCATTTACAAAGTTTCAGTTGTATGTACATAATATAGAGCCTCTTCTTTGTCATATGACTTACTTAATAACTAGTCCCTTCTAAATCAATGCTTTATACATGTACCTGTAAAGTAGCTGCATAATTAAGAACACCATTGGCATAGTTTCAACTGTACGTGTATACTTATATCGAGCCTCTACTCTGTCATCTAATGTAATTACCTGTTATCAAGCAATACGGTATACATTAAGTAAGATATTACATTATATATTTATAGCTGTACGTATTGATCCGTCTTAAGGTATACATCTTCATCTTTCTAGGTATATCTGTGTCCATTTTCAGAAAATGACAGATTAGTTCCCTATATACATGTACCGAAAAATCAGTTTTTTTCCTTTGATTTCTAATTTACCCAGATGAACCTGGCTACGAAAACAAATCTTCCAATCTTAGGATTCGTGAATACCGAAGTTCACGCCTGTATTGGTATTCGAACCTATACTGTTGGCGCTACCGCATAGCAATTCCAAGTACATGTACAAAAGCTTTTGACCGCTCGGCTATCGCAGCAACCCGCAAAATGATGAGCAAATAACGAGTATTTAGTATGTTACACCAAAAATAGAGAGAAACCACCAAACACTAATAACATTTAATGTATATTCATTAGAATACAACGTTTCGCCCAGAAGGCTTCTTCAGGTAAATCCAACTCATTGGTATTTTTTTTGTATGTTACACCAGTAATTGGTTAGAAATTCTTGAATATAGATAACAACATTGACTATAATTATGTAAGGGGAGACATTAAACGACCGTCTTATGGCGCCAAAAGCGAACACGGCCGTGAAATAATTAATTTGCACCTATATGGATTCGAACCCATACTGTATGAAACCACCTCCGAACAATACGTAGTACGGAACCATTAGAGATTTTGAGAAGCGATATTTTAGTTTTTTCACCAAAATTCGTGAATTTTTATATCCGCAAATTGTAGTGATTTATTGGTATTCGGTAACATTTACATGGGTAATTAATCATGTGGATTGCTTAATTGAACAGAAATAATGTTGATGTCTGAGCTTTAGGCTACTTGGACTCGGATCGATTTGTGTGTAAATAATCAAAGTTAGTATTTCTAAAGATGTAGGGACAATGCTGTATAGTAGTATCTGTTTATTGTTTTAGTGTCATACTCGTATTTAAAAAGGTCAGACAATTTGATTTATGAGACAACTCGTGCGAGGATCAAGAAACATTGACCAACAGCTATTTTGCCGAGGGGAGGGGGGTATAGATATTTGTCTAAGATGGTTGCACTGGTCGAACTCTTTAGCCCTGTCCAACTCATTAAGATGATCAAAAACGTTTCCTCGTAAAATATAGTCTGCGTTATAATTATTATTATTATCATCATTATTATTACAATTATTATTACAATTATTATTATCATCATTATTATTATCATTATTATTACCATTATTATTATTATCATTATTATTATTATCATTATTATTACCATTATTATTACCATTATTATTATCATCATTATTATTATCATCATTATTATTATCATTATTATTATTATCATTATTATTACCATTATTATTATCATTATTATTACCATTATTATTACCATTATTATTATTATTATGCTGATGATGATACAAGATAACCACATTCTTGGAGTTTTGGACCTCCCTTTGGAACCGCGCATGCACCTGTTTGTGCACATGTACGTCCCTTCAATGATCTATCGATTTAATTAAACACTTACAAGAGAAATACAGAAAATGTATTCAAAATCGAAATTAATGAAATAACCCCCTCCCTGTTTAAGAAAATGCAAGGATGATTTTAACATGATCCAGTATCAAAGCATTAATCGATCGATCCGGTGGTTACAACATGTGGCAATAGATGCATCATGAAATGATTCAAAATCGATAGCAGATATATGTACTAAGTTAATGAAATATAAAACAACAACCATCCTCCTGCTTAATAACATGAAAGGACAATAATAAATCAATCAATTTATGATGTACTTAAAACTTATGTTGAACGGACCGTGCTAATTCAAGTTGCAAGCAATAATCTCTTCTTATTTCACGAATCACGATAGATACGCCACATATTGCCAAACTATTTTAGTGACATGTTGGTCTGATTTAAGTATCTGCCATTTTAGACTTGCAATATCTCAATGTCATGTATTTGCGTATACGTAACCAGATTATATCTTCTCCATATATATTACAGTCCACCCTCCTTATGTCGAACTCTCTTAAGTCAAATATTCAGTTAAATCGAATTCGTTTTAATGTTAACTTTCATTAAAGTCGAGAACTCGCTTAACTCGAACGATCAGTTAAATCGAATGTACTAAGTTAATTGTTCAGTAAAGTCGAGCTCACTTAAGTCGATTTTTCAGTTAAGTCGATTTTTCAGTAAAGTCGAGCTCATTTAAATCCATTTTTCAATTAAGTCGAACTCGCTTAAGTCAAAAGTGTTCTGAAAGCCCTTTTTTGTGAATCATGACTAGAACGATATCGTTAACGTTTCGTTAAGGCGATTAATTTGTTCATGGTTACAAAATATTCGAGATAAATATAGTCGAATGTATGAACATATAATCCTCATGAGCAATTTTCCAATTTGACAGAAAATGAAAATAAGCTTAAAAAGTATAATCTCAAAACATGTAACTTTCGATCATGAAGATTCGTCACAAATGTTTTATGACTCTCATCAGTAATATAACTTTGATCATTCAGAGGGATAATTATACTTAATTGATTTAACTAATTGATGTTGTTTGCCTGTATCAACATACCACAGAGCTAAGTAGTAAGGACACGTATATAAATCTATAATTTCAAGCTTTATCAACCATCAGTTTAGTACATAATTAATCGTAAGTATTGACTCATTGGATAATAATCACTTATTTATGATACATGTATATACATGTACATATTTTCACTCGGGTCCTGCTAGTAGAGTGGTTAACGGGCCTCCTAGAGCACAGGAGGTTGTGGGTTCGATCCAGGTCGAGATATGTCAACGTGTTTCAAATGTTCTCAAGTGATCAAGGCGTTCATCGGCAAGGGTTCTTCCTGGACTATTTGGCCAAGAGGGCAAAGTCACGCGGTACCTGATCCCTCAAATAGTATTAGCATATTTTCCTAACAATGCCGAGCATAGCCTTTATTTGCCTCCACTCGTAGTAGATCCCGGGTCATCAGATTAGACGGCAAGTGCGCTAACCATTGAGCTACGGAGCCACAGATATTATAATACAGTTCAATCTCTGAAGAGCAACACCCATTGGGAGCTGCAAATATTGATCGTTGTACAGAGGTTGTTGTTCTGTAGAAATTATTGTTATAGCAAATACCAGATAAGGGAAATTTTGAAGGTGTTGTTATAGAGATGTTGTTGCTCACAGAGGGTCGCTCTGGAGAGGTTGTACTGCAATTACATGTATAAATGTGTAAACTGTGTTTTAGTCTATAAGTTTACCATATCGTTGCCTGCCATATCGTTGCCTCATGCAGTGTCAGGATAATGTGACCGGGCAGTCTCTATATGAATGAATTACTGTTGTTGTCCAACAACTTTGAACAACAAACAAACATACATGTATAGGTATATTTTTAACTTTGGTAATCCAAGCACGGCCTCGTCTTCTGAGAAGGGGAAGCATGCTTTCATGCTTGGTGCCTATCACAATTGTAAAAATCAACGAGCTTATTTAATATACCTCTAATCGGATTAGTCCATAGTTTAAAGTACAACAATATGCATAACCTAGAAATATACTTATAGCTTGTTCATCCCAACAAAATTTAAATAAAAAATAAATACGTATGTATGCTTACCCATATTGATATACGTGTACAATCTCTTTCACAAATGAAACACACCACCGGAAAATCACTTCCTTGAAATCAGCAAATTGTCTATAAAATCCTTATTTGGTATTTAATTATTAATTGAAAGTACGTCTGCGGTGTATCGGCACCAGCCGTGTTAAAACAACATTACAAATAACCACAACGGTGATGTTAGTCCAGATATCTACACGTAATGGATACTGGCTTAGTTTTTGATCGGCAGTATCCAAGATGGGTTTGGCTAATGATTATCCAAATGTTAAAATACCAAATCCAATGTCATATTTGTAAGACTAGGGTTATGTATATAAATACATGAACATTGTACACTGTATATTCAGTATATCCCATTGATACATGTACTGTATTTATTCATGCTATCGACACAAGAGTATAATTGATACAAACATTTATGTATTTACAATTTTACGCCAGACTACATGTACATTTGTTTACATGTAAATAACGTATATCAGTATAAGATTGTCACAGTTTCGTTTCCAAACTTCCTCTTCATAAATATGGTCTATATAGTTTATGTGTACAGAGATGAGACTTAAATAAAGATATATATATATATATATAGTCCCCACTTTTACATAACCATCGTTATGTACTTGAATGTACAAATGTATTAAGCAACAACTATTCGAGTAATACATCAGCCAATGATTATATCATACATCTATCCATATTAAATCAACCAAACATAGTCTGGTTCACAGTCCTGGCTAGTCCATTGGGTATGATCATTGGATAATGATCACTATTTGTAAGCACATTCTATCATTTACAATCCTGCACGTATACGGAGTTCCGAAAGTTAAGAACATTTTTTGGAAATGAAGCTGTTGCACAAAATGGAAAGTACAGTAAAACCTTAAGTAAAACCACGCATGTTAATTAACATGCGTGATAAAACCACCCCAATAACAAGACCGCCTTAAAAAATTAAGACGACGAATTCCAAGTTTTGTTCTTTTTCGTTTGTTCTTTATTCTACCTCAATAATGAGACCAGTTTCAAAGGGTCCCTATGGTGGTCTTATTATTGAGGTGTTTCTGTAGCTGATGAGTTGTGAACGGAATATTTAAGGTATTCACATCCTCATGGCCTCGGGATTTATCGTCATATCTCGTCACTTGTCGGCATGTTTCGTCACTTGTCGTTCATTTCCGTATAACGACCAAAAGTTCTCCGTAATAATCCATTTTTCAAAAGTTCATTTTATACACCGGATTTTATACACCGGATTTTATAACATTCGAATTAAGTTAACTCTCATTTTGCTATGTCTATTATTACAGGGAACGCAGTATAGATCAAAGAAAGCGAGTGATTCATTCAGTACGAAGTTAACAATTAACTGGGTATTGTGTGGTATAATTACATTTACACGTCTGTGTTGTTTTGATATTTGTACATGAAATATTGTTAACAATAGAATCAAGTTGGCTGGTATTTATTCGCGATTTCTATGCACTTTATTTCGTCTGTAGCTCGAAGAAAGAAACTATTATGTGCATGTTTACTGTATAACTGGTTAGGTAAGTGGTGTGGAAATATTGGCGAATTCCAATTTTAGTATTAAATTCGCTAATATTTTCTCTAGCGAAAAGTTTTGTCAAATACTGTAAAGTTATTGACATTCGCGGTGGATTAATTTTAGTTGATTTGCGGATGAACTTGAGCGAAATTAAACCCCTCGAAAAATGACTCAACAATACGAAACAAGAGATTTTCTTCCAATATTTAAAATCCACGAATTTAAGAAATGTTACTATAATCCGCAAATCAAAACCCCACGAGAATGAATGATTTTACGTTCTTCAACTCTTCTAAGATATATAGAAACCTTTAACATGACTGATGCCTCGGAAATTTAGAAATCGCAATTTTTTGACCCGCAGAAATAACGAGTTTTACAATAAAACTTTCATGAAACTCCAAGTATAAGGTTCTTTTCATGTTTTGAATAAACATTTCTAACCGGTGAATTGATTTGGACAACACATCGACTTAGAATAAAATCATTCAAAATGATCATTCCAATAAATTGATTTATGTAAATCAATATATAAACACGCAGTTCATGTTTATTAAATAAGATGATCATTAATGATTTAAATATTGATCTGACACATCAACATGAAATCAATGCAGTGGTCCAATGGGAAATATTACAGCGTACCGGATCATGGTATTGCAATAAGTGCAATACTGCACTAGATGTGCCATTCTTACCACCACACACACCGTCCCAAAACAGAGAGAGAACAAACAGTCGTATAGCTTATTTAATGAACAGGAGAGTTCACTTTGCCCCAAAGGGTAAAACTTTTACTTACATCCAAGGCTAACGTCCATCATTCTGCTTTTACGAGGGTTGTTCAAAATAATTTGTAGACTGGATTCATCAACATCCAATGATAAGGTAGTCTACGTATACAGTGTACATTGAATGGCCCTCGTTTCCACTTAAAGCAGACATCGAAGGGAGATAAATCGAACACTTTGTGAGTTTCTAAATTTTATTTACGTTTCGATTGCACAGAAATACAGGTACAAATGAAACAAAACATCATTACAAACACAAAGGTTGCATAAGTACTAAATACTCACCGGTAAGAGTGCTACATATATATAAACATGCATATAGTATGAAATACATGTACAAATGTGCATAGGCTCAAAACGCAATATAGCAACAATACGCTCTCCTAAAACGGAGGTAAACATTTCGATTTAAAATGGATTGAAACGGAATGTGAAGAATGGCGCTACAATAACAATAACATCTGATTAGGATGTATATAATTTACCTGCATTTGTACATACATACATGCATTCATACATTCATTGTACCATACTTTATAAAAGTCTATCATCATTTACATTATTATAAAGATACTCTAGGAGTATAGCATGTTAACATTATATTTACGAGTACACACACACATTAAACATTTCAAAATGATTCACAGATACACTTAGTACATGAAAAAGGCATTAAATGGAATGAAATTGTAAATGCAATTCACACCTGTGTATGTCCCGTACGTAAACATATACGTGCAGCTACACATAAACACAGACGTACATGTTCGAAATCAAATCCGCTTGCGAAACAAAACGTCCAAGTGAATATAAAATACGATGGGTCCCTGTGCGAAATAATCTGGAGTTTCTCGTACCGGTACCTTACGCATATATGTGTGACGTAGAGCCCAAACCTCTACTCGTCTGCTACACGTTTTGAACTTGTAGAAACTACACACACTTTGATGACGTAATGATCTGCACGTACACGTACTCGTACACGTCACGTATCGCAACCTCCCTGTTATATTTACTTGTAGAAACTACACACATTGTGATGACGTAATGATCTGCAAGTACACATACTCGTACACGTCACGTATCGCAACCTCCCTGTTATATTTACTTGTAGAAACTACACACACTTTGATGACGTGATGATCTGCACGTACACGTTCTCGTACACGTCACGTTCGGCAACCTCCGTAAAGTCACGAAAGAATATTTAAAACATGTCCTACACACCGTATACAAATATTTTTTTGGGGTGATAAACGAGTACTTTGTCTACTGTGCTACTCTTGACAAATAACACCTTCTTTATTATCCCATTTATACAAAGTCCTATATAATTCACATTTAATCCCAACATGGCGCAGAAAATTGTCTAATTTTAACACAAAGTGAAACGTCTGCTTTGGAGAATTTTTATGACTATCATAACATGAAAACGTGAGAATGATCAAAATATAGACAAACGTCTTTTGACCGACAGTTCTGACTAGGCCCTATTTGTGTTGATCCATCCCCAAGTGTTTGTTCCAACCTAAGCAATGCATAATGACACAGTCTATATAATATTAGGGACGGTTGTTAACTGTCCATTATACCGAACACATACTTGGTTGTTTGTCTGTACGTCTCACCTGGACTCAGTACTACTGTCGGGAATGATGGCTGAAAGTTTAGTAGAAAACAATCAAGATCTTTTCACAATACATGTTGAGCAATACAAAGACCACCAACAAATAGCTGGTTTAGGAGAATAGGGTTATAAATGCTACTAAACAACTTATAAGGCTCATATATACTAGTGTTTGGAAATGGAAATCGGAAATGGTCATGTTCAAGTAGAAAATCTTGTTCTTCCCTACGTAAGGAGTAGTTTTCAGTCATTTTTTTTCTTGTTTTCTCAAAATTGCAGTTTTGTACTTACGACCTTATTCTTCTAAGCCAGCGAAATATTGGGTCACGCATACTTTCAGGTTATAATAAAAAAATAAAAGTAACCGTAAAATGTTTGTTGCGTAGATCTACTCCGGCGTATTATGAATAAAAATTTGTTTCGTTTTTATGGAATTCCTATTTTTTCCTGGAATTAATTATCACCTAGCACTTGTTGAGGTAGGACAATGGTGTCAGAAATCGCAGAGACGGGATAACTAAGGCTTAGGGAGAAGCACAGATGCTGACCAGAAAGACAGATCTAAGTAGAGAGAGATTATTTCAGTCTCAATGATCTTATGTTCCACGGGGGAATAAGAGGAATAAGTAAGTTAGTACTTGTTGAGATCATGACATTGAGGCTGCCTTGGAATAAAGTGACCTGCCAGACCGGAACCAATCACGAACCGTGAGTGAAGCTGGTTAGTTCGCGTATAGACACTATACCATATTGATAAATGTTTTGCACCTATAGTGGAATTCGAAGTTCGAACACATACGTACGACGCCATAGCTTAGCAATGAGAAGTAAAAAGCATAATGCAAATGAATATGGTCAACTCAGTAATAATATAAACTCTGATGTCAATTGAACATTTTTTATATATACGACACAAAAATTGATGACAAACATACAGGTACCTGATTAGGGCTGTCAGGATAATGCTGGGCTTCTAGACAGAAAGCTCCCCATTTTCCATACGTGGCACCACCCTTGGCTTTGGTCTCGTTCAGGTAGAAGGCAGTGTAGAATTGCACCCCTGGTTCTGTTGTATACATGTCGAGTTGTCTCCCACTTGGAGCATGAGTCACTCTGTAAAATGGTGAAAAAATGGTAAGTTCTCTTTTTTGTTCATATTTTTTATGTACTAAATTTCATTTTTTTAATCATACGATCCTCCATGTCCAACTTTCCGTCCCATAGTCAGCGTCCAATAAGAAACATATACAGTAAGAGTAATGGTATAACCGCGTATCGCTTAATTGACGCAAAAATACTGTAAATACAGCGATGGGACGGAAAGTTGGGTATGACAACGTTTTGATTTCGACAACGCCGTTACAGTTAACACTGTTCATATGAAATGCCGAATATTTGGAGGACACTAAAGACGAGGATATTTAAGTATAGAGAGGGCTTGTAAAACAAAGAGAGTGTTTTTTTAAAGTAAGAAAAAGTAAAAATGTGGATTTTTATACCATGCCTGTGAGAAGCTACGAAGAGTTTTTGCTATATTAGGATGACCAGCAAGACTTGTACAAAATATGTATTTTCATTTTCAAGACATTCTTTATCATCCCTAGTTACCTGGCAGCATGTTTATCCCACCCAGCGTCACCTAAAACAAAGTTATGATCAAAGCCAATATCACCGGGAACTTCGGGTATCCGTGTTACTAGATCTGTGGGCGTTGTAAGATCGAACTTGGTACCCATGACCGTATCGATAGCTCCTGAAATATACGAAATCACATACCGTCAGGACTTACCTTAAATAAACGTGATGATTTTCGTTATCATGACCAAATCGTTGTACTAAATGTAACAAGGGAGATCACTATGTCCGATCTTATGCTTTACAAAAATAAGTTGTCTGCCTTTAACTTTGAGTAAAAAATCAAAATTGGAATGTAACCACCAATAGTATTTGTCTGGATTTTGTAATGCGTGTTTTCATTCTGATCACATCGGCCTTTATGCATTGCAAATTATTTACCGGAGACAAACGGAAATGGCCGAGCTTTCACGATTGTGAACCACATTCCTGCATCACACGCCAGTCTCTTGATTGGAATTCACAGGTACATCGAAAGATCGACAGGTCAAAGGGAGTCGACCCGGATAATAAATCAACCAATTCTACACTAGGATATATCCTATTATATAAGTGGTGGATTTTTCAACCGGGTCGAACCCCTTTGGCCATGACATGACATAGAACCCTGGAATCCCAGGATGCCGAGGTGCAGAAAATAAGGATAACTTTACGTTAGGTTGTAACAACAATGCAAATATTGCACATGTCCAACAAGCAATGTCCATCAAGCAATGTCAAACAAGCAATGTCCGACAAGCAATGTCCAACAAGCAATAAGTCGTGGCTCTCTCTTCTCTGTCATCTGATCAATTTTCACATATAACTAACCTGTCGGTATTGACGTGTCATCTACGGGGGTATATTTGTCTGCTGCCAGCCGTACCACGTGTCCGTTCAGATTTCCAGCAGACTGAAATACATTAATTATATATGCACTGTTATTAAAGTAGTACTTCACGACATGTAAGACGTCAACTACGAGTAAACCACGCCCCTTAGCTTATACGTAAAACATGCCTTCAAAAACCATTCCCGTCTATCAGACCACACCCGCCTTATAATAAACCACAAACAAAAAAATCACGCCAACTTGTTAACAACTCCATGTTTCTTGCAAGCCACCTCTACGTAATAGCAAAACACCTACTTCTTTCAAAGTCCGACTTTTCAATAGTATTTCAGATACGAGACTACCTTGTCACATTATCCTGACATCGGGCTAACCAACAATTACTGGAACAACTATAATATGCTGAACGCCATACAAGGTAGCTATACCAGTTTTAACGACTTGGGCATGTCGCGAACAGGGGTCTAATCCACCTTCCGTTCCGAGACAGACGCTCAAACCAGGTCGGCAACCGAAGACAGTCATCAAATAACTACCTACAACCGTAGGGCCCTTAGTAAATGGGAATCCATCACGTTGAAGTTGTAATTGTTTGTATGTACTAAACACGTTTTCCTATACCACTGGTTTAACTTACATGGCCGGCCAGGTTCAAATATGCATGATTCGTCAAATTGATAACAGTTTTCTTGTTGGTTGTTGCTTTGTATTCTATTATCAGTTCGTTTCTTTCCGTCAGAGAATATGTAACTGTGACCTTGACCTCACCAGGATAATGTTCTTCGCCATCGGCGCTCGTATACTTCAACACAAGAGAGTTGCCTTCAATGCTTGAAGCCCAAACTCGCTGAAATGTAAGCAAACGTACAATGTATGATATCAAAAATGCTTAAAACTTTGGTCTAACAATATTGGTACGTTCCAAATTATCTCTCTTGGAATTAAAGTAAAAGCTTATTTACGGTTGAGTTTTTGTACCAAATGATCTCCCTTGGAAAATAAGTTAGAGCTTATTTTGGTCACTTTTGATTTCTTAAATGAAATATGATGTCTGTATTTTACAAAATACCGTATGACTTATTTTACCAATACAGGAGGCCTTTATGAAACGCGACTGCTTCATTCAGATAACCACTAAGACATGTCATGACACCTATATCAATATTATAGTACTAGTGACAAAGAATGCTAGATACCTTGTCGAACCCTTTGATACCACCATGTAATGCGTTGGGGCCATTATTTACGGTAAGGTTGTAGGTGACCCCATCTAATGTAAAATGACCTTTAGCAATACGGTTGGCATATCGACCAATCAGTGCTCCAAAATATGGCGGGTTCTTGTCGTAGCCATCTGCAAAATAGAGGGGTTTCGTTTAATTGTTTCATTACTTTGAAACACATGTAATCACATGTTCTGCCGAGTGCTGAGCACGCCCGCGGAGTGCTGAGTATTCTGCCGAGTGCTGAGTACTACGCCGAGTGCAGAGTACTCCGACGATGGTTGATTACTCCGCCGAGTGCTGAGTCACATTTTCTTAAGTTACCCCCTCTCACCTAGCCTAAATCCATTATACGTTTGGTATGTTGGGGGTATCTTACGATAGGGTTTAAAATATATACTGATATGTGTGTATGAAATGAAAGTGTGAATTAAAGGAAAATTCCTAAATGTATTATCTTAATTGTGCACAATTATACAAGATAACTTCAGAAAACATGACGACGTCGTTATTTGCCAAAAGTGACGACATATTATAACAAGACATTTGATAAAGATGTATAATAATTAAAGACACATTTTTAAAACGGAATTGTACGCTATTTGATGATGAATAAAGTCAGTTTGAAATGTCCTCTGTCAACTTTGTATTTCCCTATTTAATGATAAAATAATAATTTCATTAACTCATGAAACTGTTACATGTATTTGGAACAATCTGTAGTTTTAAAAAAGATATAGAAAAAAGAAATTAAAGAAAAAAGAAAATTAAAACAATAGAAGAATAGAAATTAAAGAATAGTTTTATTAACTCATGAAACTGTCACATATATATGGAAACAACATGTAGTATAAGGAATGTCAAGGGAGGTGATTATCAACATTAAAGGGAGGTAATAATTAACAAATCAAGGGAAGTAATAATCAACATTAAAGGGAGGAAATAATCAACAAATAAAGGGAAGTAATAATCAACATTAAAATGAGGTAATAATCAACAAATCAAGGGAGGTGATAATCAACATTAAAGGGAGGTAATAATCAACAAATCAAGGGAAGTAATAATCAGCATTAAAGGGAGGTAATCACCTTTAAATCCATCAAATCCCAGGTTAACATCGTCAATATTTCCGTGTTTATCAGGTACCCGTATACTGGTTATAATACCTCCGTAGTCCAGTATCTTCACTTCAGTTTGACCGTTTATCAACGTATATCTAGAGACATAAGATAAAGGAATTTGAAACGAAGATAGCAATATAAACATATCTCTTATCATGTCTTCAGGGCCCGGGATTACAACGAATACTTACACTCAGCACTCAACACTCAAATATTGAAAATGTTATATTATGGGCTATTATTTGTCATACATGTATATTGCAAATCTAGATGAGGAAAATATATGGAATAGTTATATGAGTGGTAAAAATAACATTTGATACATATTCTATGCCATTTTGTACTAATTATGGGGTATTTGCGTAATTATTGAGTCTGAGTGCCACACTCAGCACTGATAAATAACATTTATAGCTCACAAAAACACTATATTACACAATGAAATTAGCAAAAAATAACTGATAAATAATATTTATAGCTCACAAATACACTATATTACACTATGAAATTAGCAAAAAATAACTGATAAATAACATTTATAGCTCACAAATACACTATATTACACTAAGAAATGAGCAAAAAATAATATTAAGTACCTATATAACATTATTACAACTTCTGGTTGTAAAGAAATGTTGCTATGAACCTCAAAAGAATGAATTTCAATATTTGAGTGTTGAGTGCTGAGTGTTAGTATTCGTTGTAATCCCGGCCCAAGTGTCTCTGGATAACTATACTACACGTATATGCATGTTTATTGTGCATGTATACTAGTAGCTAGTTTTGGATTCAGTGTGTAGGCATGTTGTAAGACCATAGTCCGAATAGTTAGCTTTACTTCTGTGAGAGATATCTGTTTCGATCCCAAAAGCGTTAAAATGTACTGGACTTCTATATAATATAACCAAAATGTCAATATTGAACAAACTAACAAATGCTATGGTGTTGTCCATGAACGCGTATACACCTAGTCACTGTATGACTTATTGGGATACTACATATACAATTCTACGTGTATGACTTATTGCGTGCGAAAGCATCTAAAGATCCGGTCACTGTATGACTTATTGGGAGACTATGCAATTAAGAAACTAAAAAGACAACTTGCACTAACATGTTAATCGCCTCTCCCGAATCCTTCTTGGCATACGCCGCTTTGGTGACAGGCATCGTTGTCGGGTTGTCTGCAAAATTGTAATCCAAACTTAAACAGCAAATAGTCTCAGCTGTGCACGAATGTCAATTTTATCCTCACAAACACTTAAGACAGCACATATTATCTGCACAGATATTTTTGTTAGACGGTATAGCCCCAACCGTTGGTTACATGAAGTACTCCTTTTAATCGTTGACCTAGATAGAATGATAACCGTCAACTTTTAGAAGAAACTTTTATATAGCCCGAAACGATGATTACACCAAGCACCCCGCAATTCCTCATCTGCTCCGATAAACGTCCGATCAGTGCACTATATGCATAAACTTCTGTCCAAGGTTACATTAATTTCATATGCATTAAGGTCAAAACATCAAGTGAATCACTATGTAATACGTGTGCATGTATTCCTATATGTTTAAATTTAGCCACATGTTCAATGTACTAGTATAAGTATGTTATTTTGAAGTTGTAAATGTGCTTAAAAGGTCGTATCGAAAACCAATATACAACGTATAGTCTAACAATAAAAGAGAGTACTTAATGCTTTACAACGACGTAGCTTGTCATACACACAGTGATCTCCCCACTCTCTACGCCCACATTTAAACCTGGTAATTGCTGAGGGAATTTGCCGTAAGTGTATTGTTCCCATTTCTTTAACATAACAGATGACATTTCTTTTTAAGATGTTATTTAAAGGAGATGCATCGTTGGCTTTTGAAATAGTTTTGTTGTTGTTAAAATTGCGATTTACTTGTAAAAGAATTACTTGCACAATATACTTCAATTATAAAATGCAGAAAAGTATAAGTATAAGCTACCTTGAACGTATTGATCTTGATTGAAACTTTTTTTGTAAACAAAAAGCCGCGAAAACTGGTTATAAAGGTAGCTAAACGTAACACGTTACGCCCCTCCAAATATTTTATTTTAGCATTCGTTTAAAGCATTAATACTTATACAAGTAAGTTTGCAAATATACCACTATCTTCTCTTAAAAATCATACGTTTCGAGCAAGGCAGATCTATACGATCTTTCGGATTTTCGGGACATTGGGGAAATATGGGTAATTATAATAATCTGCTTTACGCCACAAATATAAGTCTTATTAACATATTGTCATTGTATAGTAAATGTACCTACAATATGGATTAAGGAAATACCGATAAGTCCTCAACTTGATTGTTTGATACTTTTTTTAACACAAGAGAGGCAATATTTTCCGGGTAAATGTAAACATAATGTACCAGACTATCTCTGCCTCACCCTTTAGCAGAAAACCTGGAGCCGCCAATGCCACTACTATACGTGTTACGTCATACTTTTATACGTTTGTACATTTACTACGTGCTATATAGCAAACATGAAAACGAATATTAAACGATAATTTCATAGGCTGGCTTCATGCTTTGTTGTTATACTATGCATATGTTTTTATCCAAACACTACCACAAGGTTAACATTTAAAAGTTTAAAATTATGTTTTCTTTATTATGATCATCTCTGTTTAATGAACACAGCGTATACAATTAATCTCTGTATGACTTATTGGAATATTATATATACAATTCAACGTGTATGACTTATTGCGAGCAAAAACATTTTAACTTCCGCTCTCTGTAAGACTTATTGAAAGAACATACAAGTCTACGTGTATGACTTATTGCGATAATCGGAACTTTGAGAGTTTATTCACTGTGGTGATTGTCTAATCTGATTCATTAGATTCCAGTTCTTCATTTCTGAGCGCATACATTTACTTCCAGGCTCATACCTTTATAAACGCCTAAACAGGAGGTACCTCTAAACAAGGGAGTTATACCGATACCTTATGTATCAACATTTTCGTGCGTATGGGTCTGAGACCTAAGAAGCAACATACTGTCGTCCTGACAGATGTGTTCATCAATGAACACCAGTCCTCCATATTGATCGGTTTATCAATACAGCATGCATAATGTAACCCATAAACACACAGGTAAATGTATCATTCTGTTAAAGAAGTTCCTATTTACACACATCGATATAATATTATGCTTTATGCTAAAAGATATATAGAATTTGTCAAAAACATAATTTGTTTTTTTCTTCTTTTTCAATGATATAGTACAGTTACATGATTGTGTACAAACCTACTAAAAACAAGTCTAAATAAGGTGCGGGATTAAAATAAGTTTAAAAAACTTGTTTCCCAATCCATTAGCAATTGTAATTTATTATACACATGTTGTAAAATATTTTCTGAATAAATACTGTTTAAACTAAAACAAGTCTAGATTGCTCTGCTATAGAAATAGCAATCTGTTTTAATTATCATATAAACGAGCTCAGTCATTATAACACCACAATGCCGCATGTGAACGCTCTGTTGGGTAAGTAAAGCTTCTTGCAAGCTTTCAAGTGTAAAGCGTTTGGATACTAGTAAGCACCTGATGTATATGTATGGGTATTTCGTCATGCATTGGGTATAATTGTAGACGAATGCACACACATAAAGTACAAACACGAACTTGTGAATATTCCTGAAAATCCACCGGCAAAAGGCTAACTTTACACAATTTTAAAAAAAATCAAAACCATATTTTGACGGATTAAAACAATGACATTACGGCGTTCATGATTTTATAGCTCGGACATAAAGTTAATTTTATGTAACCGCATTTTAAGCGTTTTCTCGACAAGTTATTACTCATTTTTATGTTTTAAGAGCTTTTCGGAGAATGGTTTTGAGGCCTGATTTTAATAATTTGATGTTTTTATCGAATTTTGACAAGCGTCCAAATTGACCCTGATAGAAGCTTTAGGAAATAGTGAGTGAAAATACGAAAATCGGGCTTCTCTGACTTTGCCAATTTACTCATGAAAAATGCTGGAGTACAGCTATATAGCTCAATCGATTTTGATTTCCTAATGGATGAACTGTGCAGTGTATAGCCCTAGTACTGGCAAGTAATTTTCTGTGGCAGTCTGAACAGTTCCCAAATTTGCCATTTTCACCGTCAATTACTGACCGATGATGACCAACAGTTCCATAAGGCATGTTTATAAACTATTGGAAGATATAGTTTTTTCCCAATTCCTAGTTAATACAAATCAGAAAATGATATTAATTTGCTTCAGGCTGCTGTGAGGTATGTTTACTACTCGCGCAATTAATAAAAGCTTATCAGTAACAAAATGTTCTCAGTTTGTTAATACAGTGTAGATAATAGCGCGGACTATACGCAGGCCATAAGGCCTGCGGATGTCGTTCCGCTTTACGATAACACATGTCACGTGATTTGGTCAGAGTTCGACACTAATGGATTTGGAAATTTGTGTTAAAATCCCGCACTGAAAGAAAGATACTGAAAAATGGCTGCCAATAGAATAACAAAATATTTTAAAATGCGATATTCGGCAGCTCATAAATTATTTTCTTTTATTTTTTTAATGATGTTTAAAAATATTCCAAAAACAAGTGTAGGCCCCTGTCTAGAAAAGAAAATAATTATCAGTATTCCATGGTTGCTGTGCAACCCATCTTCTAGATTGGAAGCACTATTTCCTAAATGTTTGGAAACGAAAAATGCAGCCATTTTTTTTGCCCGCTTCGGAAGGAAATTTTAACATTTTCAGTGCATAAACGATGCTACAAACTGTTATGAGACACATGATTACTCTGAGATAACGAAGTAAGTCGAGCGGGAATTGTTCATATGTGCGAAATATCAACCAATCTTAAGAAAATCTAATAAAAACGACACATGTTCCGGTTACTTGAAGTGAAGTTGACATGTTCCGGTTAGTTCCCTTTGCAAAGCGGTTACTTCCCTTTGCAATACAATTAGTATAAAGTCCGTTTCGGGTCTTTACGTATCCAGACCGGACTGATAATTCCACATCGTAGTTGTAGGTTATTGTAAAGAAAGTAAAACGAATGCATTTTCGTAATTCCTCGCCGAGATGTAATAAAAATCCCTCCAAAATCGTCAACAAATGTAAAAATATTCGCGGGATAAAGGTCGCGAAAACTAATTACATGTTGTTGTTGTTATTGGATACAATAAAACCCGGAATTTTCCGTCTGAATATCTTTTATGTTTTGACGATTTGCAACAGGATTTATTTAACAAGAAAAGGTGATTAAGATTAAAGATGTTTGGTATTTAATCGTAATATGATTAATTGAAATGAAAATAGCCTTTTCTCTTGAACAAAAGTACTGTCTGATATACTCATGCAACCCATTACTGTATAAAAAGGTAAAATATCAAATTAGGCCTATTTGAAATCAGTTGTTATCTGTGTTTATAGGGATTCTAATCGAGATGCCGAAGGCATCTCGATTAAAATCCAAGACGGCATTGTACGTGTTGCGAGTTTTTAACCCATCCGAAATTTGGTCACCCCTGTTCGATTGAGATTTGTGTGTACAGGAAGTGCTTTTTCGGGGTACTCTGAAGACGTGAATGGAATTGGCAAACTCATTAAAAAAATATTTTTGTTGTTAATAAATTATCTTTTATTTTCTAATGATGTTTAAAAATGTTCCTTGAGCCCTAGCTTACACAACATTAAACGCGATAGGGGAGGTAAGAATGCTAGCGCGCGAGATAAAGGCGGTCGGTTAGCATTTTAGACTGTCCCTCGCAAACGGAAGAAGTTGTTTCATTCGACTGCCGTCAAGTAAGTACAGCCTACAATCGTTAAAATGACTGCTTTTACGATTAAAGTACTTGTTTTAAACAAGGAAAACTGTCTTTCATACACATAATTGTCGTAGGTAAAAAAAAGAAATCAACTTTCGATGCTAATTTGCATCATAAAGTTTGATAAACGAAGCGTATCCAAATTTGTTCGTACCCAAATTGTCAACAACAAACAATCAACCCAACCAACCATTTATTGTGAATTAATTATCAACAATCATTCTGTGTTAGATGACCATGTTAATTGATCACAACTGTCTACTGCTGGTTTGTCAATACAGATCTCCGTGAAAAAATATGAGAATTGACCAAAATACAAACTATGTAACTTTTCATGAGTGCTTTTATGATTATTTATAAGAAATTTTTTTTGGAAAAAAAGACATAACAAGACCGGAGAAGTGACAGATGTCCCAAGACCCTTCAAAGAACCCTCAGATCCAGTTAAGGTCTGTGTTGGTTGACCCGCGTTTAACAAAGTTTCTGTCGTGTTGATCGGTATTCATCTGTCGCTCTGCTGTGACTGTCCATTACAGTATGTAGCTGCCATGTGACCTCCGGTGTGATGCCATCATAAGATAGCAAGGACAGGTCATTTTTTTTATTCAATTGAACTACAACATGTTATATGTCAATGGAAAGATGTTTTCAAATGCATGCCATTGCAGTTTAAATAAGGTCTTTATCTTTAACGGTTAAAAAGTTATTCCATGTTGAAGTTTCTATGGTTACCGAAAAGGTGAAGTCAAATATGGGGTTTACTGCCATGGGTGTAAAATACTTTTATTACTAATAACACTGCCAAGTGTAGCATATCAATGGAAAGATGTTTTTATATGCTGACCGTTGCAGTTGAAATGGGGTATTTATCTCCAACGGTTAAAAAGTTATTCCATGTTGAAGTTTCTATGGTTACCGAAAAGGCAATGTCTGAAATGGTGTTTACTGCCATGAATGTGATATAATTTTATTACTACTAAAACTGTTAAGTGTAGCATATCAATGGAAAGATGTTTTCATATGCTGACCGTTGCAGTTGAAATGGGGTATTTATCTCCAACGGTTAAAAAGTTATTCCATGTTGAAGTTTCTATGGTTACCGAAAAGGCAATGTCTGAAATGGTGTTTACTGCCATGAATGTGATATAATTTTATTACTACTAAAACTGTTAAGTGTAGCATATCAATGGAAAGATGTTTTCAAATGCTGACCATTGCAGTTGAAATGGAGAATTTATCTCCAATGGTTAAACAGTTATTCCATGTTGAAGTTTCTATGGTTACCGAAAAGGTGAAGTCAAATATGGGGTTTACTGCCATGGGTGTAAAATACTTTTATTACTAATAACACTGCCAAGTGTAGCATATCAATGGAAAGATGTTTTCATATGCTGACCATTGCAGTTGTAATGAGGTCTTTATCTCCAATGGTTAAAAAAATTATTCGATGTTGAAGTTTCTATGGTTACCGAAAAGGCGAAGTCTGAAATGGTGATTGCTGTGGACGTGGTATAATTTTATTACTACTAAAACTGTCTAAGTGTTGCAGTTCTAACAGCTAAATAGAGAATAATAAGTTACTGTTTTGGATCAAAATGTTTATCTGGCAAGGCGGAGTTTATCGGTGGAACAGTAGGCGAATCTGATAATTTCCACTGCCAAGCTGGATAAACTTTTACTTCATCCACATCACTAACCTACGAAAATCATGTAGTAGTGTGTAAGTGAAAGGTCCTGGGTTTGAGCCCTAGTCTGGCTGCACACTTTTCTGACCATGTTTCAGTCATATAACATTGTTGTCCATCGTCGTTGCGTTTTGTATCGCAGTCGCAATGTTTTATCAAAATTCCTACAGTAGTGTGTTTTAGTAGATTGACATTTAACATGACACCAACAGGTTTCCGTAGCTTAGTACCAAACACATCCATGTAGGCCTACAGCTGTAATCTACCATATAAAAGAGACATGACTAATTGTACCAGGCTATGTAGAATGGCCTACTAGATGGTAGATAACCCACATATTAATACAACATACTAAACCAGTCAGTTGCTCAAGCCAGTGTACTATATCAGTCAATTGCTTGAGTCAGCAAAATAAAGCAGTGACTAAAAGTTTCAAAGTTTATTGCGCAAAACTTGTCAAAGGCCTGTACACAAGGAATATATAACACATACATATGACATGTGTTTGAAATTTTACATAATTATGAAACATAACTTCATCATTCTAAACCAGTCTATTCATTTAGTCAGCTAACGAAACCAGTCAGTTCATCGAGTCGACATACGAAACCTGTCAGTTCATCAAGTCAAAACGAAACCAGTCAGTTTATTGAGTCGACATATGAAACCAGTCAGTTCATCGAGTTGACATGCAAAACCAGTCAGTTTATTGAGTTGACATAAGAAACCAGTCAGTTCATCGAGTCAAAACGAAACCAGTCAGTTTATTGAGTAGACATATGAAACCAGTCAGTTCATCGAGTTGACATGCAAAACCAGTCAGTTTATTGAGTCGACACACAAAACCAGTCAGTTTATCTAGTCGACATACGAAACAAGTCAGTTCATCGAGTCGACATACGAAACCAGTCAGTTCATCGATTCGACATACGAAACCAGTCAGTTCATCGAATCGACATTCTAAACCGTTTAGGAGCTTGAGTCTGCATACAAAACCAGTCAGTGGCTCAAATTAACACATTAAACCAGTTATTTCATCGGATTGAACCAGTCAGACAATTGAGGCGACATACCATGCCAATCAGAAGCTTGAGTTGCAAACTAAACCAGTCCGTTGCATTGAGTCAACATATAAAACCAGTCAGTTCATGATATTAAACCAGTCAATTTATTGAGTGGACATTCAAAACCAGACAATTGCTTGAATATAGCCTATATAGATAACTAGTCAGATGCTGGAGTCAGCATATTGAACAAGTCGGTTCATGATACATAACCAGTTAGTTGCTTTAGTCAGCATATTTAAACCAGTCAGTTCATAATACATAACCAGTCAGTTGCTTTAGTCGGCATATTAAACCAGTCGGTTCATAATGTATAACCAGTCATTTGCTTGAGTAGGCATATTGAACGGTTTAACAAGTCGGTTCATGATACAAAACCAGTCGGTTGCTTAAGTCGGCATATTAAACCAGTCAGTTCATCATGCATAACCAGTCATTTGCTTTAGCCAGCATATTGAAACAGTCGATTCACACAATACATGTATAACCAGTCAGTTGCTTGAGTAGGCATATTGAATGGTGTAACCTTTAAAACTTAAGTTTGAAAATACATGCAAGAAACACAGTTTTATCAGTGATATCCCCTTGATCATCATTTTCTATGAAATAAAGGAAATAAGTTCACATCAACACCTGAAATGATATTCCCACATCCCTTTTTCAAGAAAAAATAAATATTTTAGCAATTACAATAAAATCAGACAAAAAAATTTACCATAATTCTACTTTAGTGAAGAATGTCTTCACATACAGTTAAGTTTGTGTTATACAATGGAACCTTATAGTCATACCATCCTTGAAGTATGATCTCATTGAGTAGGTCTTCATATTGCGGTTATAACAAAATATTAATTATGAGATTGGCTAAAACGAGAGTTCACTGTTTGGATACAATTTATAAGATATCATTGACAAAATATGATAATCTCAATATCTAGAAAATTTGAAATGAATAAATGAGAATATAGTATTTAATGTGTACATGATACTTAAGAGTAACAATATAATACATGTACTATGCAAAATGTTCTGTAATATATGCAAAAAGCATGTTAGGCTTCTATAAAATAAACAAATCCACTGTTAATAGATGGTTTCTAAAACAGTCAAAATAACAAAATGATAATTTCAGTTATTTTCACTGATAAATCTCTATAATCCATTGAGAGCAATTAATAACACATTTTAATTTTTTTTCTGTGAGAGAAATGTTTGGTCTTTATTAAGACATGTGTTTTATATTGGTGGTCTTTCTTGGCAGGTTGTCATTCTTAACACATAGTTCACTGTTTATTTGTGTAAGGGGGTACAAGAATGCTTGGACTCTGGAATCTCTGACTTTCTATCCTGGTCACAAAAATAATCTAGCACCAGTGTTCTGTGAACATCCATCTTGCTTCTTCAGGACACTATATATTTTCTATGTGGATTCAATGCACCAGCAGTTCAAATACTACCTGAAATATACATAAAACAATTCACAATTTCTGCACATTGATAAATAAAACCAAAAGTGTTGAAATTTACATGTAGCCTACAATTATTGTATAATGCACTATATTTGATTATACATGCTACTATTTTAAAACTAAATAAGTGTACCTGGATTGTATTTATTTACTAATGATTCATTCAATGCTCAGCAGACAACTAGAAATGGCAAAATATTACATGTATTTCAATTTGACTATATTTTCATGTTTTTCAATGTTTTAAGCGTTATATGGAATATATGCATTAACAACTACATGTATATAGTACAACCTCTGTAGCGCAACACCCTTAGTGAGCTGCAAATATTAACCTTTATATAGTCCAGAGAATTTGACGTGACCCTCAACCTTTAATTAGTATAATTTAACAGCTGATATATTGTCTATATTTATAAGCTGGCAGTATCACGTATAGGCTCTAGGTGTAACATCAACACAAATCTAAAGGACGGATATTGCACGATTTGCTCGCGGAAATTTATATATTCAACGCAAGAACCTTGTAATATATTCATGCATAAAGCTCAGACTCATGTCAAATTATCAGTGCTTTTTACATAGGTTGTTTCTCTGCAGAGGTTAAATTTAGAGTTAATATCAGCAAGGAGAAATGTTGTTAAAGTTGTTGAAGGTGTTGTTATAGAGGTTGTTCGAATGTTGCTCTACAGAGGGTTTCTCTGAGAGGTTTACTGTGTACATGTTAATGAAGAAAAGGACATGAACCAGATACTAGAAATATGTATTACCATTTTATCCATAATCTTGTTTTGAGTGTAAAGATGTAAGTGGATCAATTCTTTTCCATGGTTAAACATTACATCACACACTGTCACACATCATTCTACCAGTAAAATACAGTAAGTCTATGTTCTCTTCTTTATTTTACTATATACTCAGTATATATAGTTAGTTCTTTCTGCTTGAAGTCCTGTAATAAAAAGAGTGTCAGAGTTATTCCTGACAGAATTAGGGCTGTGCTTTGTTGACATTTTAGCGACATGACATTGCTCACTGAGCACGACAGTGAGATATGATATTCCAATGTTGTATTGCGTTTTCGCATATATAACATATCACATTGTCATATCGCATTGTCATTTTAAAGCATGACACCACATCGCTATACAAGTGCGATGATGAAAAGTGATCTAAAGTTTGTTCTGAGGCTTGAAACCATGACACCCTCAAAACACAAGTACATTCATGATTGTACTAGTATGGTGTTCTACCAACTAAGCAAACAGGGTGACTGTCCTACCTCTCAGTCATCACTGCAAGATATGAATTGAGACATGTTTCATACACAATTCCCACACACCAATTCAAGGACTTCGTCAAGATAAAATTTATACTTTCAAGGCGTTTTTCCAAACCTTTACCCAGACACTGTCACTGTCATGACTCTTTGTGTTGGATAAACTTGAAAATGATTGTCATTTTCGTTCTTCAACAAACGTTCACGGGACTCTCCTAGGATACTGTCATTTGTACACTAAATTCAATGGTGTCATACACAGTAACACCCAAATGCTCAATTCATTATGTACCAGTGACGTTTAACACCGGCCAGGTTATTTTCACATAATTGTGAAAAGGCGGAATACAGTGACTTTATGATATACATACCTCAGGGTAGCATTGGCTTATTGGTGTCCATGCATGAAACACTGGTCCCCCATAGTTGCAATAACTTGAGCTTTTACTAGTAGTTGTTGATGCGTTGGTTTCACTGTAAATGTATATTACATAAAAATATATTATGTATAAAACTACAAAATGTTTTATAAAATTAAATAGAATTCCTAATCATATTAAAAACACATTGTTCAAAATATAACCATTGTCTTGACTTTGTCAAAACCATGTAGGCCTACTAGTACTAGTAGATCTAATACATGTACATTTGTATCTGGAAAGATCTACATTGTTATTAACAAAAACATGTATGCTTCAAAGGCAACCTTGACTTCAAAATCAAATAGGGGTCAGCTACTAATGGTGACCAACATAGCTATAAAGTTTGAAGAACCCGGTCCCGACCGTTCTTGTTTTCGTCAGGTAGATCTATTGGGTCTACATATTCTTGTTAAAGGTTGGAGTGACCTTCGTCCTACTAAATCAATAAGGGTCATCTACTGTTGAATATGTTACCACAACCTCAATGCAAAATTGGAACAATAGGGCACAACAGTTAGTCAGGTATTTAACAGATACCATTTGGTTTATTTATATCACAATGAGTGAGTTATAACTTATGACTTTTGACCTACTGACCTCGAATTCAATAGAGGCCATCTATTGATGACCACTTCTATATAAAGTTTATCGATCATTGGCCAAATCTGTTCTTGAATTGAAATTATTCGGTCAAACCTCTACGGGACAGACCGACAGACATAAATAAATAAATATAGCTGAGCAGTTTGAGACATTAACGGTGGCCCGATGGCCAACGCCATGGAAAAATGCATTGGGCCATGAAAACGTGAAATTTAAAAAAAATAATTGAAATTATTCGGACAAAACCTCTACGGGACAGACCAACAGACATACAAAGAAACCCATATAGCAGTTTGCGAAATTAACGGTGGTCCGTAGGCCAATGCCATGGAAAAATGCATCGGGCCATGAAAATGTGAAATTAAAAGATAACCTGTCAGGCCATCATGGCTTTCATGCATTGTGGAAAATTATAGTAAATTCTTCTCATGGTAAATTAACTTGGCATCATAGTTCCTTCAAATCTATTTGATAGCCCAATAGTTTGCTAAAATCAGTTAAGCACAAGTATAGGTCCTCTAATGACCAGTATATGTAATGAAGCAGAAATTTATAGATCTATCCAATCATTCTCAGGTAAATTGTAATACAATTTTCTGAAAATGCTGCAATTGACAATAATCTGCAAATTACTTACATGCATGATTAATGACAATGGAATTGTCAATTTATTTAAACTCCATAAATCATGATTGATAAAAATTACATCCGAACTCGAGCATATCCGAATTAGAGACAGTTATTTGTTTACTTTCCGGTGCAGATGCTCTACTCCACCCACTTTATTGAAACTGTTCGCGGCAACTCGCGGCATCTCACAATGCAACAAAAATGGCATGAATCTGTTCAGAAGGCCTTGTATTATCCACAGAATACGTTGCAATTTATTGCAAAGGCGTATTTTTCATAATATCGAGCGATGAAAATCGCTCAAAATTGAGTCGTCTAAGTGCAAAAATGAAAAAAATAAAATGTTACCAGATTTTGACAACTAACCTTTCAGACATCTTGTTTGCTCAATTTATGGTGACGTCATACCAAAAACCTCTTCCCTTCGGAGTATAAACCCAATATTTACACTACGGGTTTTTCGTCCTCTTTTTCATTTCGAGATTTTTTTACGCGAAAGTCAAGATCGTATCTTTTTCAATTAACCGAACATAGCGGTATAAATATAAATTCGAGAGATACCCGATTTATTTCAAAGGATCATTCTCTTTTCTGTTTATTGCATGTAAAAATATATAAAAAAACATATCAAAAAGTTTAGTTATTTAATTTCAAAAATACGATGTTTACAACGTTGACACATAGGCGGAGCCTCGAATTGAATTACGTTGACGTCGTTACATAAGAGCTGTCATTGACCTAAGCGGTATCAACAATATTTTTAACCAATCGATTATCGATTCACATTTTAGAATATTCACCATATCGACATTACTGGTTAAAACCCGTTGTCTGGGATTACGGAATTAATTGAGCGATAATGTGCGAGATATTCTGAATGTACGTCAGGGGGGAAACTGATATAGCATATAGAGCAACTAGGTACAAAAATCGCGATTATTTTAGCCAAAAGATAAGAATTTGAATAAAGTCTTACTTGAACACATTGACAACATTATTTTACGACCTCGCTGACAATATTTTTGCCTCAATAATATGTTTAACTTGAAAAATGCGTATATTTTCTCACCATCGGTATCGAGCTTCGAAAGCGACAGTGTAGAATAAAATGCAATATTCAAATATTGAACATTTTTTCAGATAATTCTTGCTAAAGTTTATAAAATTAAGATGTTTAATGATAATGTGCAATAATTGTTTTATATGTTTTTCATGTTTAAACGTTGAAAAAGAAAAAAATATACACTCCCACTATACCGCTTATTGCTCGCTAACCCCCTAACCGTGAAATTCCGGATCCGGAAAATTGGGTTTTAATTACCGAGTAATGTCGATATCGAAAACCGCTACCTGGGTAAATGAATGGAACCACCGAAAATCCTCCTTTTCCTGCACAAAACAGTCCCTCTGTTAAAATGTAAGTTCACAAATTGTAAAAATGGGTCAAGTCTAAACTCTAACCAAAGGTGCTATCTCAAAGCTGAATATATACCCAACATGTACAGTGTAGAATGGCTAAAAAGGGATCATTGACTGAAAGGCCTGTTTCTTGTTCGTCTATTAAAGGACTCCAACATTTTGCTAAGAAGGAGTCCTGGGACTCCTACTTCAAAATCCTACCGAGAACCCGGTCTATATGTGTAACTGTATAACGATGTATCGCCGATGCTTGTCTTCCTATATATTGGAATCATCGATATGCCTTGGGTCGTATCAATGACAGCTCTAGTCGTCATTCAAGAAAACGCTAAAAATACACTGTTCTTAAAACCATATTCTGGCTCATTATCATTTTGATTCCTTAGGGGTCTCCTAAAAGGTAGTTCAGTTATAACTGCAGATACGGTTTGTCACTGACCATATCAACATTACAGGATAAAACCCGTTTTCCAGTATAACAGAATTAATTTAACAGCAATGTGTGAGAAATTCTGAATCTAATACTTTTTGACAGGGGGCGGCTGCATTAAGCGAATAGAGCAACTAGGTACAATAATCGCGATTATTTTTGCAAAAAAGGAAGATTATGTGAAGTCTATATAGTTACATTGTGACTCACTGAACTTATGTAATGCTTAACTTTTACTCCGGCACTTGGGGTAATGTGCGTGTGGACTGGCCATACCGCTTACAAAGACGCATCGCCATCAACAGCCATTTCTCTGTAACTTGCATGTAGAATTTCATGGAACTTAATCAAAATAAATATGAACAACTATACAGTACTTTGATGATGCCTGTCAGGTGTTTTTCCTTTGGCAATCATCTACCTTGATTTATTAATATATTTTTCTGCTGTCCTTCCGTCTGCAGCCATTTTTCTACTAACTGGTACATTTTTAAGCAACTTAAAATAAAAAAGTCATGATGCCCGTCAAGTTTGTTTAAGTTGGTCAATTTTCCTTAAGAGTTATTACCCTTGATTTACAGTATAATTCACTCTGACCGTCCATTCGCATTCCTTTCTTTGTAACTAGCTTGTAGAATTTCATGAAACATAAAATGAATATGAGCACCCAATTACTGTGATGATGACTGTCAAGTTATCATTATTGGTAAATTTTCCTTAGAGTTATTGCCCTTGATTTGTTGAAAAATTTCATCCGCCAGTCCATTTGCATTCAGTTCTTTGTAATTAGCTGGAAGAATTTCATGTAACTTAAAATGAATATGAACACACATTCTGTGTGTCAATTTTCTTGAGTTATCACCCTTGATTTATTGAAGAATTACCTCCGCCCTAGTAGTGATGGGACATCGGTTGCAAATCATAATCGATCATCAGCTAGAATCGACTGGCACTTCCAATGCGATTTTCCCGATTAATAATCGGCAGAACAGGGACTGAATATGCAGTGTACTAATGCATGTTTTCCTACTTCCCAAGTCGCGAAAAAAGGTGACAAAGGGAAAAACAATAATTTTTGGTAGACGTTTTACTATCTGAGTTTGAACAAATTCTTTGAATTGGTTCTAACAGGCATCCAATTGGTTCAAACTTCCATGCTTTGAATTTTCCTAGCAATTTTTTATTAAATAAGTCTTGTTTAACATTTTGTTATATTTATCCGATGAGCGATTATGGATGAATGACATCGATCATCGGAATCGGCTGACTTCTGGACACCACTAATCGATGTTATCCGATAATCGGTACATTACTACGCTCTAGAGGTCACATTTTTTATGTTATATTAATGACACTTGGCCACAATGTGTAGCTTTATGAAATCTAGGTATCTGGGTAACTGGGTCTCCTGGCGTCAAAAACTAGGTCACATCAAAGAAAAACCTTGTTAGCACTCTAGAGGTCACATTTTTACCTAATCTATATGAAACTTGGACACAATGTTTGTCGCTTTGAAATCTAAGTCAAGTGTGTAACTGGGTCATCTTGGGTCAAAAACTAGGTCACATCAATTTTAAACCTTGTTTACGCTCTAGAGGTCACATTTTTTATGTTATATTAATGACACTTGGCGACAATGTGTAGCTTTATGAAATCTAGGTCTAGTTCGTAATTAGGTCATCTGGGGTCAAAAACTAGGTCACCAGGTCACTGATTCTGCCTAAACTGCTGGTCATATGGTGAGCGCTTTGAGCCAATGGTCCTCTTGTTGTATTAGTCAATTTTCCTTGAGTTATTAAAATTCTATCTGAATTTCATGAAATGTAGAATAAATACAAACTGTATGAACAACCATACTGTGAAGATGCTCCTCACTAATAACTGTAATGAGTTATTTTGATATAGTATCAATGGATGATTGAATCCCCTTTAGGCAATGCCTTAGTTCATATTATCTAATTATGCATTTTTAAATTAGTTACCCCTGAATTAAGTAGACCTAGAATTAAACAAATTGAAAAACGTGCATTATCCACAGACAGATATATTTTCATTTTGATCGGGCTGACAAATGTTCATTCGTACTGACACACGATAGCAGGTTCGTATCGTCCTTCGTTACTTCGTACCCAATATTTCGTATCAAACCGCTATCGAGCGCTTTCTTGTGCAACGGACCGCTTCTGTAGGTTGCATAGACGTAGGAAAGCGCTCGGTAGCGCCTTTTGGAAACGGATTGGTTAGGTAACGGGCTCCAGGTTCGTAACTTCGTAACCGAACAATTTATTGTGAAGTTATGCATCATCAAAAAAATCCAGTACTAGATGAGCATGTTACATATAATGTAGGTCCGCTAAAATATTCTGTGCATTAGTTCATATTATGTGTACGGCAATATACCATAATTGCATGTGTGATATGAAATGCACAATACCGAATAATATTACTTTAAGTACAGGTAATAATCGCATATTGGATAAAGTTACGCAAGCGTGAAAATTTAATGTGCCGCGCTGTTGACAAAGCGGAGAATTCTCTAGCTTATTACAGGAGCCCGTTGCTTTAGCTAAAGCGCTACATAGCGTTCGATAGCGCTTTGCCTGGAAACGGTTGCGTGGAAAACATTATAAACCATCGACGATGCTACCGAAGCTGCCGTTGTCCAAGAATGTCATCGGGTGCATCGCGATTCTCTCCAAAAAATCTTGGCCAGGCATAGTCATGGATTTTAATGATTTTCATTCCATACTAACATGTCACCATCCTATTTATAAAAATAAATATCAAATTCCAAATTGTTGTTTGTTTGCTTTGAATGGACTTTTAATTTCGGGAAAAGAACGAGTTTGGCCAAATTCGGGTGGGTTTTTTCAATTTCAAATTTTATCTCCCTAAACATTAATTTTGTCAGTGCATAAACAATGTACCACATTAAAGATAAATACATTCTCTACCAGAAAAGTACGCACACCGACTAAAAGAATCGTTGGGAAATATTAATACTAATTTGAAGTTGATGTTTACCCTATTTTTTTACTACAAACAAGGCTTATTTTACAACTGTTTACGTGTAAAGGCGGGCACTTTGAATTAAATGCTTCTCTGTAGTTATTAACGATATGTGAAATATCTCATAACAATAAAAATCTGAGTATGACAATTGGATATGGCCGAGTTCTCAATCATTAGACAATACAGAAATCTCTATTTTCGTATATTTCCACGGAATGAGTACGTCAATTGTTTGTGGTAGAACAAATCAGAATGATTGAACATGAATTCCAGGAAAGTAGTCCGGCCAATTGATGAATCTCAAAGCCATTAACTTGTACGTGTAAAACACACACAAACAAACAGAAATCCTCGATAACGTACTGAGTCAATTCTACAATACTGAACAAAACAAAATAAAAGAACATGATCTTACCGCCGTAATCATTCACTTTCGTTGCAAAGTAAACCGTAAGAACCAATAACACAATTATGATAAGCACAAGTGCACTAAATGCAAAACATAATGGTCGTTTTCCGCCTTTCTTATTCGCCATTTTGAACTCACTCAAGTTTAAAATGATCGGTTGAAGTGCAAAAGGATATCAACTGTCGTATTTGTATACTCAATGTACATGTACATGTGCATATTATGCTGTAATCTACTCGTGTTATCATGACATAACCAGTCTGTATTCATGCCATACCTCCGTGACATGCTAAACAAATTATGTACGCGCTACGTATGAAATTTTACATTTACAATGTAGTCTGTTATAACATCATATACACCGCGTATAAACCAAGTCACTGTACGACTTATTGGGATACTATATACAATTCAACTTGTATGACTTATTGTGATTGAAACATCCGGTGATTTCCTATCACTGTACGACTTATTACAAAACTATACAATTCAACGTATATGACTTATTGCGATAACCGGAAGTTGACACGTTTATATACTGTGATATAAGATACAATGTAGCATTTTATTTTTTTACGTACAACATGCTATAAAATTCAATATTCTGGCATGCATGAATACATACGTATTTATATTTCGTGATGATCAAACTACCACAGCGTATAAACGTTTCAACTTCCGGTAATCGCAATAAGTCATATTTGAATTGTATAGTCTTCCAATAAGTCATAAAATGATCGGAAGTTAAAATGTTTTACTCGCAATAAGTCATTCAAGTTGAATTGTATAGTATTCCAATAAATCATACTGTGATATGGTTTATACGCTGTGAAATGCTGTTCAATGTTGACGTCGTTTATGATGGCGCAATGACTTTGTTTGAACTATGCCATTGCTTTTGAATCGCTTAAAACACCGAAAGCAAATACAGTACATATTTTGTAATCACCAAATGCATTTTGGAGTACAAAGTTAGACAATTGACAAAAAGACACACTGTTGAATAATCGTCTTCTATGGTCGAGGCTTTTAATGGTGGGTTGGGTAAATAAAGCGAAACAATGTTTATACTTCCAATTGGAGATATCTTTGCACACCAGTTTGCACTCGAAACTATAGTGTACTAAAATCGGTAGACTAGTAGACGCAGCGGTATTTTTAGGCTTCCTTAATACCCATATTCGGATACATCACTACCATGGATATCACGCGCCGAAGAATATCACGTGATCAAGGCAGTGTACTAGTATTAAGGGCCGCTGGTCTCTTTATAAGGGCTTTAAACAGAGCCTCCTCAAACAGAAAGTACTGCATGGAGTTGTGTCAACGTTTGGCATAAAATGGGTTTGATTTTTCCAAAGAATGATTATGATGCTAGGCAATCTGGTAGGGGCGATGCTCTAAATAGTATATCATTGGAGAATGCTCACGGAAACTGAGGGTATATCAGGCTAAATATTAGATGGGCTTGAAGCTACCAACCGGTGAGTAGTGCTTGAATTATACCCAGGCTGAGAATTGATTAATACGGGAAAACAAATGAAAATGGACCTTAGAAACATTATAGTTTATATGCACTATCAATATCTGACTTCGAAACTGAATGAAACTGAATGAAATAACAGACAACGCGTCAAACTGCGTTTGATGATTCTGTAACATAACGTCTTATGACGTCGCATTACTATGACGTCTTGTAATTACGTCATATGACGTGGCGTCATAACGTCATCGCTTCCATAACGACGACAATATTCACAAAGCGCTACACGTACATTTTCAAGAGCAACTTAATAAACCAGATGGATAACGATACCAGACATACAATACTGAACCGGGTTAAAGATGAAATCAACGAGCAAAGGTATGTGTAAATAATACATAATAATAAATATTTTTAATATCATTTTAGATCTATATTACTGAAGAAACTCATGGTATGAATAGCAAGAATAAGAATTATCGAATGCATTCACAATTTACGTAGATCTTATATTTTTGTCGCTGTCACTTTACTGATTAAGTATTTAATTTAGTTGTGGATTGGGTTTTTACTTCACTGACTGATTATTTACTTTATCGATGGATTGAGTATTAACTTTACCGATTAATTGGGTCTTAATTGAATAGATCTAAGTATTTATTTCACTATTGGTTGACTATTTACTTAATGATTGGTTGACTATTTACTTTACTGATTGGTTGACTATTTACTTAATGATTGGTTGACTATTTACTTTACTGATTGGTTGACTATTTACTTTACTGATTGGTTGACTATTTACTTTACTGATTGGTTGACTATTTACTTTACTGATTGGTTGACTATTTACTTAATGATTGGTTGACTATTTACTTTACTGATTGGTTGACTATTTACTTTACTGATTGGTTGACTATTTACTTTACTGATTGATGGACTATTTACTTAATGATTGGTTGACTATTTACTTTACTGATTGGTTGACTATTTACTTTACTGATTGGTTGACTATTTATTTTACTGATTGGTTGACTATTTACTTTACTGATTGATGGACTATTTACTTTACTGATTGGTTGACTATTTACTTTACTGATTGGTTGACTATTTACTTTACTGATTGATGGACTATTTACTTTACTGATTGATGGACTATTTACTTTACTGATTGATGGACTATTTACTTTACTGATTGGTTGACTATTTACTTAATGATTCGTTGACTATTGACTTTACTGATTGGTTGACTATTTACTTTACTGATTGGTTGACTATTTACTTTACTGATTGATCGACTATTTGCTTTACCAAATGATCGACTATTTACTTTACCGATTGGTTAACTATTTACTTTACTGATTGGTTGACTATTTACTTTACTGATTGATGGACTATTTACTTTACTGATTGATGGACTATTTACTTTACTGATTGATGGACTTTTTACTTTACTGATTGATGGACTATTTACTTTACTGATTGATGGACTATTTACTTTACTGATTGGTTGACTATTTACTTAATGATTGGTTGACTATTTACTTTACTGATTGGTTGACTATTTACTTTACTGATTGGTTGACTATTTACTTTACTGATTGATCGACTATTTGCTTTACCAAATGATCGACTATTTACTTTACCGATTGGTTAACTATTTACTTTACTGATTGGTTGACTATTTACTTTACTGATTGATGGACTATTTACTTTACTGATTGATGGACTATTTACTTTACTGATTGATGGACTTTTTACTTTACTGATTGATGGACTATTTACTTTACTGATTGATGGACTATTTACTTTACTGATTGATGGACTATTTACTTTACTGATTGGTTGACTATTTACTTTACTGATTGGTTGACTATTTACTTCACTGATTGATGGACTATTTACTTTACTGATTGATGGACTATTTACTTTACTGATTGGTTGACTATTTACTTTACTGATTGGTTGACTATTTACTTTACTGATTGGTTGACTATTTACTTTACTGATTGATGGACTATTTACTTTACTGATTGATGGACTATTTACTTTACTGATTGGTTGACTATTTACTTTACTGATTGGTTGACTATTTACTTTACTGATTGGTCGACTATTTACTTTACTGATTGATGGACTATTTACTTTACTGATTGGTTGACTATTTACTTTACTGATTGGTTGACTATTTACTTTACTGATTGGTTGACTATTTACTTTACTGATTGGTTGACTATTTACTTTACTGATTGATGGACTATTTACTTTACTGATTGGTTGACTATTTACTTTACTGATTGGTTGACTATTTACTTTACTGATTGGTTGACTATTTACTTTACTGATTGGTCGACTATTTACTTTACTGATTGATGGACTATTTACTTAATGATTGGTTGACTATTTACTTAATGATTGGTTGACTATTTACTTTACTGATTGGTTGACTATTTACTTAATGATTGGTTGACTATTTACTTTACTGATTGGTTGACTATTTACTTTACTGATTGATGGACTATTTACTTTACTGATTGGTTGACTATTTACTTTACTGATTGATGGACTATTTACTTTACTGATTGATGGACTATTTACTTTACTGATTGATGGACTATTTACTTTACTGATTGGTTGACTATTTACTTAATGATTGGTTGACTATTTACTTTACTGATTGGTTGACTATTTACTTTACTGATTGGTTGACTATTTACTTTACTGATTGATGGACTATTTACTTTACTGATTGGTTGACTATTTACTTTACTGATTGGTTGACTATTTACTTTACTGATTGGTTGACTATTTACTTTACTGATTGGTTGACTATTTACTTTACTGATTGGTTGACTATTTACTTTACTGATTGGTTGACTATTTACTTTACTGATTGGTTGACTATTTACTTAATGATTGGTTGACTATTTACTTTACTGATTGGTTGACTATTTACTTTACTGATTGATGGACTATTTACTTTACTGATTGGTTGACTATTTACATTACTGATTGGTTGACTATTTACTTTACTGATTGGTTGACTATTTACTTAATGATTGGTTGACTATTTACTTTACTGATTGGTTGACTATTTACTTTACTGATTGATGGACTATTTACTTTACTGATTGGTTGACTATTTACTTTACTGATTGATGGACTATTTACTTTACTGATTGATGGACTATTTACTTTACTGATTGATGGACTATTTACTTTACTGATTGGTTGACTATTTACTTAATGATTGGTTGACTATTTACTTTACTGATTGGTTGACTATTTACTTTACTGATTGGTTGACTATTTACTTTACTGATTGGTTGACTATTTACTTTACTGATTGGTTGACTATTTACTTTACTGATTGGTTGACTATTTACTTAATGATTGGTTGACTATTTACTTTACTGATTGGTTGACTATTTACTTTACTGATTGGTTGACTATTTACTTTACTGATTGGTTGACTATTTACTTTACTGATTGATGGACTATTTACTTTACTGATTGGTTGACTATTTACTTTACTGATTGGTTGACTATTTACTTTACTGATTGGTTGACTATTTACTTTACTGATTGGTTGACTATTTACTTTACTGATTGGTTGACTATTTACTTTACTGATTGATGGACTATTTGCTTTACTGATTGATGGACTATTTACTTTAACGATTGATCGACTATTTGCTTTAATGATTGATCGACTATTTGCTTTACTAATTGTCGACTATTTGCTTTACTGATTGATAGAATATTTGCTTTACTGATTGGTCGAATATTTGCTTTGCTGATTGATTTACTTATTTCACATAGGCTCGATGAAGTGCGGAAGGATGTGACAGATTTCCTAGCAGAAGTTAATGACTTCCTTACAGAATGTGGATATACTGAACCAGAAAGTACTGACAAGATGGAAGTAGATACGGAGGAAACCAAGCCGTACGAACCAGTAGTTAGCCTAGATAAAACTTTAAGGTAATTGATATATTTCCTTCAAAATTCGAACAAAAACTCTGTTATGAATTACTAGTAGTACTGTATATTAAATAAGTACGCGTATATGTCAGAAGAATGCAACTGTGCGTAGTTTGGTCAAGATGTAAACCAAAGGGGAAAAGTGCCCCCGAAGTGGGGATCGAACCCACCAACCCCTAAACTCTAGCATAACGCTCTGCTGACTTGGCAAACCATATGGCTAATGAAACACCAATCCAATGTAATATCCCTACCGGTGTTTGACGTTCATCCAACACCGCTGCCACTATACAGTCATATAGTCGAAACGTCGATAACTCCTGGAGTCTGTCTTGTTTTATTTCATTTATGGCTAAATTACTACACGGTGTTCTGCCACTAAACGGGTGACTTGCTAACCTTACACCACAACAGCTACCTGGCCGCTCCAAAACATTATTTTTTTACATCACATTAAGGAGCTACGCGCTCTTGAAAATATTGAATTTTATCACTACACGATGAGATATAAACCATATTCAATCAAAACAAACAAATATCCTCTATTAATCAGTTTTCTAAAACGTATCATTTAGTTCTAACTTGCTTGTCAACAAACAAGCAGCATTTTTTCAATGTGTTCAGAACATGCCATTAGAACATGATACGGAGGAACGTAACATTCCTAATCCCGGATATAATCATTCGGAGCACCTCGTACAATTCTGCTGTAGAATCATACATGTATTTTATCTGGCGACGTCAGGAAGCGATAAATGCCGTACGGACCGTTCCGATTGGGATATAATATAACGTCTCTAGAATGTCTCGAAAATGGATAATACTACTCCCCTTTATTAGCAATTTCCCGTGTACGGTACACCGTAGTGATAGAATATTGTGTATGATGTCGGTCTCGTGCTCAAGAAACTTATTGAGCTAAGCTAAGGCAATAAGAAACAACACAGTTCAACATGTCAATAGCTCAGTTTTTATCATACAAATGTTTGATTGCGTTAGGACAGTTTATAATCTATATTCATTTTATTTTTCAGGAGTTTTTGTGGCGGAATCAGTCCTGTAGAAAACAGACGACAAACTGAGGCTCTGTTCAGAAATAGGCTTGAGGACGAGGCCAGCATGAGGCAGAGAATGATTTTAAAAATGAAGACACAAAACAGCAAAGTGAACGGTAAATATAAATATTAAAATTAAGAAACAATAAATAAGTATACGTAATTGTGCTTTATCGCAACTCTTGTTTGATGGTGCAGTGTTTAAATCAATAGGGCGTAGCAATATTACAATATACGATTAGACTTTCATCTGGATTTTTACTTGGTGTTTGTCTTCAAATGTCCACAAAAATATATTTCCTGCGTGTGGTGGTAACCTTTACCTCCAAAATCCCGCCTGTAAAAAATTACCCGTTTTGTACAGGACCGATTGTAAATTACATACATTATAAATTTTCGCATGTTTTTCGTATATTTCTAATGTTTTATTCCATCCTATTTCAGCATCTTTTGAGACACCAGTCACTGTGGTGTCAAAGAACAGAAAAAGGCAAAGAGAATTGGTCATCGATAATGAACCAAGTATGGAACGCTTGGTGCAACCTGTAAAGAGAAGAGTTGTCATTGACCTTCGCTAGTCTATTGGTAAAGGATTCGAGACACAAGACGACCACAACACTTCCGGATCCGTTCTCGGTCACGCATGCGCACCATGTGAAGATCTTCGAAAGGTGTTGCAGAGAAGAAGAGGCATTTGCTGTTAATTTAGTATATGCTTAGTATATGTTTATCAATATCAGCATGGAACACAATATAGGCACACGAAATTAAACGGCGCTGATCTATAAATGTGTGTTGTTCCGGTATTACGAATACGCACGTATATACAATCGAGGCAATAATGGCACTAAATACAGGGTGAAGAATGTGTAAAGAAGTAACGCAGGTTACAAGCAATTTTAAAAGGAGAGGTGTGAGCCAAGTCAGTCTTAGGGGGTCCGAGGAACTATTCTCATCTGACTGTTTTTACCTAAAACGTCTACGGTGCATTTCGAAGTCACATACACCATGTTTTTTAAACAAAATTATCCGAATGTTTCACATCAAATACACTCAAAATGGGTCACGTGTTATACTATTGGTACACTGAGCGGCTTTGTAAACGCAACAACAAAGAAAATCAAGATAACGTTTTTATAATAATATTTCTAAACGAAATGTGTTTCGACCCATGGATTGTAACTCGATGTCCTATCCATCTAATTTACTACAGCGGTGCAATGAAGCATGGAACAAACAAAAAGACAAATGTACGAGGAATTGATGGGTTGATGCTATTTTTATGTAGGGTCAATTGGAATATTTGATCCATCGACAAATTCGAAAATAAACACAAAATAAGACGGCTAACCACTCAGTACCATACCAGTGGTATTTAAGTTGTTTTAAAAATGCTTAGTAGCAAAGTTTCAGGTTTACCGAAAATTACAACTAATTTGTACAGTCAATGGGAAGTAATTCTGGATAGAGTGGATAAAAGTCGACTTTTCTAAATCTAAATTGAGCTTTATATTTGTCTTTGTTTTGCTTTATTTCTGTCTCCATGATAAGCAAGAACACTTGTACACGAACTTTATCAGAAAAATAAGAACACATCTGCACTAACAATCTGACAAACGCAGAAGGACACACGGCACAAACTTTGAAACATTTACTTTTGTGTAGGGCATCATTTGTTTATTGTGGTTGTGTAGGGTTTGATCAGGTTATGATGATTTCATTTTGATTGTCAATCCAGATATCTTAGCTACATACATGTACTATGTTGAAAATGTCAGCAAAATTAATCACATATTTTGGCCGAGTTATGGGTAAATACAGTTATGCAAAACATTATGAGCTATACGAGTATACGTGTAAATGTTTCGTTTTTAATGCCGCTAAGTGTAGAAACTTGCTATTCAACAAGGTACTGACAATTACACATGCGGAGGACATTAATGAAAAGCGGCATTGAACAGGAAATCAATCAAACAAACAAACTAAGGGTTATTATAGTTTAGTTCAGTTCAGTTTCGGCTCATCAATTCATGATATCCAGATAAAATACCGTGAGATATATCAAACTAAGACATACTTAATCATTGTATTACCACTCTAATCAGAGTTATAAGAGACTAGTGACATATTTATACTTCAGACAAAATCAAAATATTTTGATATAAAAATGCAAACTGAACTCCAGTTAATAAACAGAAATAAGCATTAATGTGTGTTTTTTTATATTTAAATGTGCACAGAAATTTGATTCACAGCTGTCATTATTTACAATTCATAATGGTGGATAACAAGTGCTTACACGTGAAAAGCATACAGTCACATCACTGCTACAACGAGACCATTGACCATAGGTACGTGAAGCTTGGATAAAGAATTTAAAAAATGGAGAACAAAAATGTAAAATTGATATGAGCCAGTCTCCGAGAAGTCAAACTTGTCAAAATAGCAGGTTTTTCCCAGACTATGATATCACAGGTGAAGAATACTCTGGTGAACGAGAATGGGTTCATCGATCTTTTAGATTAAATACGTATCAATTTTACATTTTTTATCCATTTCTTTATTTCTTTATCAAAGTTTCAGTTACCTGCGGTTTAAATAAATTGAAACATAAACAAATAAAAGTACATAATCTTACCGTTACATGCCTTTATTAGTGCAAAGTAAATCGTTAGACCCAATAGCAATACTGTAATAAGACCAAGCAAACTAAATGCCCAACGCAATAAACCTCTTCCTTCGTCTTTCTCTCTCTCCATTTTAACCACATCAAGTTCAAACTTAAACTGACCTGCTCAACTGCCAATTGGTTTAACTATGATAACATTGCTCTCGCAATAATTAAAATACTAGTACTACTAACTGATTTACATATTGTTTAGGGCGTCCTCTTGGATCTATAATATATATACACAAACTACAATTAAAATGCTAATGTCACCACATGCGGTATCATGTAATTGTGGTCCTCATACTAGTATGTACTAGTGTACGACTTTCTGGGTTGCACTTTTTCCGGCGTAGCTAGTTAAAATTGATTATGATGACATACTATTAAATTGATCAATGAATACTCGAAACATAAGTAGAGCTGTTGAACAACACACAGCGTCTGCGTCTGCGTCTGCGTCTGCGTCTGCGTCTGCGTCTGCGTCTGCGTCTGCGTCGGCGTCGGCGTCGGCGTCGGCGTCGGCGTTGGCGTTGGCGTCTCCTCCGGTTAAAGTTTTTTATGGGCAAGTTTCGAAATACAACTGTATCTACTTCATAGCATTTTTGATACAATTGATTAAATAAAGCCAGTGACGGATCTTAGCCTAAGTCCCCAGCAGGGGTTTGGCTATCAGAAAGATAGATAGATAGATAGATAGATAGATAGATAGATATACCTAATCACCGATCGTTTTAGAATTATACGATGGAAAGAAAAAATTCGTATTGGCTGTAATATCTGCTTCAATAAGGGGAACAATATACCAAATATATAACTTCTGCAGAGCCCTGGATTGTGGAGAAACTTCGTATTTGGTAACCAATGTGATCCGGTACACACCAAACACAGTAAATAAGCAAACAATAGAGGGTATATTTTTTAATCAAAAACGTCTTTTAAATTTTCTTTGATTACCAATTCAAATTGTCTTACTCAGACAAGAAAAACTTGACTATTATTATTTCCCCAAGTGCCCCCAATGCGTGTTATTTTTTATCCTAATAACCTACCTATATAATCCGTTAGTGACAAATGGAGTGACGTCACTATATTACTTCGCCAGTAAAACTATTTTTTTTCCGTTTTAAGCAAAATGTGATGATTGCAGGAGAAGGATTTTCCTTTCTTCTTGTCCAAAAGTATTTCTTGAAAAATATGTTTAAAGCACAAGTATTTACACTGTACAATCGAGTTTCAAGTTAGTAGTTTGTGAATTGTACAAGCTGAATGTTTGACTTAAACTCCTCCAGACTTGCAGATATTACACAGGGTTCCAGTATCATATTCTAACACACAACAGTCCTTGGGAAGAAGGAGTACTGGTAAACATTGATTCTGGTCTGATATGGTATGCATTTCATGCAATGTCTCCCTCTGTTGGTTCTGGGTGGTGCAATCATTTGGTAGGTAGTTTACAGGGACAGCAATGAGGTTATTCACAACCTTGTACATTAGAGTGACATCTGTCCTGAGTCTGCGTTGTTGGAGACTTTGCCATTGCAGATTCTGAATAATTTCAGCAGCACTTGTTGGGTTCGTTCGATTATACGGTTTGTTCACTAGTCTACCCATCGGGCTGTATTTCGTTGATCTTGTTCCTATTGTTTAATTTGTGTCTTCTGATGAGGATTCCAAATTGGTAATGCGTATTCTAATTTCGGTCTTACTAAGCTGGTATATGCCTTTTCTTTAACGTTTGATGGACAGTATCTCAAATTCCGCTTTAGAAAACCCAGAACGCCCGAAGCTTTTTTGCTGATGGTGTCAATGTGGGTGTTGTACTTCAAAGTGTCGCTCAATTCTACTCCCAAGTACGGGTGATGTTGGACGGTTTCCAAGACTTCTCCTTTCATTTTGTATTCATATAGCTGTTTCCTTGAAGATGATGAAAATTGCATTATTGCACACTTTTTTACATTAAAGTCCATTTGCCATTTTTCACTCCAGCACTCAAGTTTATTAAGATCTTCTTGTAGCAAATTGCTGTCAGAAACACTGTTAATTGGTCGGTATAAAACACAATCATCAGCAAATAATCGGGTGGTAGATGTAATTTTTTCAGCTATGTCATTAATGTATATCAAAAACAGTGCCGGTCCCAGAACCGTACGCTGTGGGACTCTAGATGTTACTGCTGCAATATCAGATGTTGCGTTGTCAACCACAACTTGCTGTATCATGTCACTCAAAAAGGAGTCGGTCCATGTTCGGGTGTTACCTTGGATTCCATAGTATTCCATTTTACGGGATAACCTTAGGTGTGAAACCTTATCAAAGGCTTTAGAAAAGTCTAAAATTGCCATATCTATCTGGTTTCCAGAATTCAGGGTACTGTTTTATCAAAGCACTTACGAAAATCTGAAAGTTACGATCAAATTTAAATTCTTTATAATTCATTAACAATTGCAATATTATTCGTGGAGTTCCTTTACTGAATCATTATTAGTATTACAGCTCCATTTACCGCACTTTATATTTCATAATAAATTATAAAGAATTTAAATTTGATCGTAAGATTATGATTTGCGTAAGTGCGTTGATAAAACACTACCCTTTTGCGATATCGTCGGTAGTCATTAATAGTTAAGTTTCACAGGATCTTTTGGCACGGAATCCATTTTAGTAATCATGAAGAATATTTTGAGAGTCAATGTGGTCCATAACATGAGAAACTATGATGTGTTTTAGCATTTTCGATATGGCCGCAGACTTTAAGGATACTGGTCTGTAATTCTCTGGCTTCGATCTGTCTCACTTTTTAAAGATTGGAACAACATGTGCCTGTTTCCAGTCTGACGAAATTTCACCTGTATCTATTGATTGCTGGAACAATGCAGTCAAGAAAGGTGTTATTCAAAACTTTGATTGGACTTTTATCAGGTCCACTAGCTTTCTTTTCATTTAGTCGATCAATGCATTTTTTGACTTATGTACATGTAAAGTGATCCGTATCATTAATAATTTAATTTAAAAATTAGGATTTGCGTACATTGATTGAAATTCTCAAGTAGATCTATTGACATATTCCATGGAACCAAAAAGCAGGATTGCACTTGCCCGCACTTGGACGCAGGTTAGCCGCAGATTAAACATGTCTGTTGTTTTTATTTTCACGACGTACAGAAATTACGACACCGTTCAGACGAAAAAACACTTCCGGTTTCGGAATGTCTAATTCCGATGATAAATACCGAAAATTAGCTGCGGAATACGCAAAAGTAAGATAATCTGGCATGCTAAAGGCATTCATAAATGATAGAAGTATTATATACAAGCATGTCATCTTGATTGTCCCGTAGACATTTACAAAATCTCTGTTTTTTCGTTGTCCTTTTTAGCACCTCCCACATTCGCAACTTCGTTTTGGTTAGAAATGCAAACTCTACAGTACAGAGTTTGAGATAATAACTCCATCACTCCTCCTGAAATTTTCGAAAATTAACAACTGTTAAGACAGGGGGTAATTGAGAGCCAACGAAGCCCATGTAGTGCTGCAGAGACTGTTTCACGATAGGCGGTATAGCTCATTTGGACGAGAATTTGCCTTTTTTGGTGCTGATTGGTTAAATTAATTGCAAAACGCATAGGCACAAGATATTGGTACTCAAAAAGGTCCATCCGGACCTGTAGGCCCTAGCTTATCTACCCTTGACATGGCAAGTCATGTCTTCTGAGTAAGATAGACAGATAAGCTGTCTGCAAGTGACTGCTTTTAAATTCTGACAGTCCAGCCACTACAGAGAGACAAACTAGACCAAAACACGGTCAGAGTTTCCGCACAGATAAAATGCGCACTTTCAGTGTTTAAAAAATATATGAAAACGTCTAACCACAATGAAATATAAAGCATTTCCACGAAGAATGAACCTTTATCTCGCGATAGACACCGATAATATTTTAAAAAATACACAGCAACATGTTCATCCGACAACTTAAACACGGCTATATCGCAATTATGACCTCAATTTCAGCCATCATTCTTGTCGTTGTTGTCGTCATCAAACCGTCATTCGCTTATTGACCAATCAGAGTACTCAGGCATTGGCGCGCTCGATTTCTAATGAACAGACACATTAAAAAAAAATTAATCGAGCCAAACCATAAAATGAGCTCCCTTAAAGCTAACATACTGAAAATTAACGAACATTTGTAGTGGAATTAAGATGATTTTGCTTGAAAACGACAAACAAATTAAAAACATGATGAGTGAAAGCTCTTAAGGCTCGTTTTAACAATTTGAATAATATTCTGGTCAGTACGGATAACGGTCTTTAAACTTGTACTGTTTACATGAGATTTACGAATACGGCATGTGCTGGTTTATTTATTGTTTTACTGATTATAAAGGCCAATATTACCGGGTATTTGACGGGTTGTCTGTATTTTTTTATTGTATTGAACATGTACAAGGCCAAAAAATTCCAGAATTTGGCGTTAAATGCAAATTTCATGAATATTTTAAATGCACTGGATTTGGGGCACTTATGGTTTTGACACTTATTAACTTATACAGGCATCCCTGTATAGATTGCGTCGAAATGGTTTGACTACTGAGTAAGAGTTAACTTCAAGACTGAAAACGTACCACTAATTCAAACCACACAAATATCTTTTTAACTCATTGCGCCTCCCATTCATAATCAGAATTGATTGACAAAAGTTATTTGTTGGTGTTGAATATATAGCAAACAATATTAATTCTTAACAAATTGTATACAGAGTTTATTTTATATTCAATCAGCTAGCAAAATTTCATAGCAAAATTTCATAGGATTGCAAGGTCCAGTCACATCAATGTATCCAATGCCAAATTCACAGTTTAGTAGTTTGGGTAAAATGTTTTGTTTGTGTACACGTGCATTCACAGCAACAACTACTCATAAGCAACTTCACTTTTAAATATGCTGCTCAGGAAATGTTCTAACATTCATGGACAAAGGTCTGGAGAAGTTCACAGAAATATCGAGATGATGCCACTCATTCGTAGACACGCCTTTGCAAGAACATGCTTTATTATTTCCATGGGACTTGGGAACAAGATTTGGAAATAGAATTGCACTGCAGCCAGCAGTATCCAACGCATTGAAATTCTTTTCTTCCAGAAAAGTGATTGTTTTCCTTTTTTATGCCTATTGTTATTAATTCATCATGCTGCCTAAGTTTAACATCCTTGCCAGTTATGGACTTTTGTGTGAGACATATTTTTTGTGTCAAAAACTCTTATGGTTACTTCAACACCTGCCTTTTATCCTCTATTGTATTGAAAGATTGTTGTATCTTGCAGTTGAAAGCACAGATCCCAGTTCTGAAGAAAGCGTATTTAGATGAACAAGGTTCACACAATGATTTAAAGGTATTCATCAATGTCAAATTCTTTTATTGAAAATAATTTTATCTCGATATATCAGATGTGACACCATAGTTGGTATTTGAATGTGTACGCAAGAATGCTAGGGGGTTTGGGGGCATGCTCCCCGGAAACATTTTGTTCGCTAGAACGTCTCTGGTGCGTTCTGACATATTTTTTGCATCATCTTTAACATTATTTTTACTGATTAACCAGATTTTTGTGTGTAGATCTTTACTGTAGAGCTTTTTAAAAGTGTTTCTAATAAATGTTGAAAATACTAAAGGATTACCCTCTTAGGGCTTAGGCGTGAGTTTTTATTGCAATGTTTGATCATTTGTTTTTATGCCCCCGTATCGATAGATCGGGAGGCATATAGTGATTCACCTTTCCGTTCGTCCGTTCGTCCGTCCGTCCGTCCTGGTTAACCCAAATTGACCGTTTCTTCTAGCATTAATATGGCTTGCTACAAAGCTTTCATACTTGCATGGATGTTGTGTATGAACACTCTCCACACGCCAGTATCACCTAACCCCATTTTGACCTTCACCTTGACCTAATTTTGGACTTATTTATGGACAAGGCTTCCACAGGGGGCATAAGCGTTTATTGAACGCAGTCTTGTCATTTTTTGAGAAGCATGTGTACGCAGCTGCGTATTCTGCATACAGGTAGCTACGCGCCTGGGTTAGTCAGGGGACACATCAAATGTGTTTCTAAAGTGTGGAGCTATGTAAAGAACATAATACATAAGAAGCAAATTGAGTTTTACTACTACTTATCACTAGTATAGGCAGGGTAAGACAGAGGCTTAAATAAGGTGACTGCTAAATAAAACAAGTTTGACAAGTATTAGTACTAGGAAATAGATTAATATTTGAGTGCTGAGAGTAAGTTTTTGTTGTAATTCCTGGCGATGGTGCCAGGGCTTTTACCAGCTCAAAAGTGAAGAGTCTCAATGACTCCTGACTCTAAATTTTCATGAGTCATCAAAATACTGCAAGAAGATTTGTTTTATAAGTAAAGTAAATTTGGCTCTTCAGCTTTAAATATCAACAATCAAAACTGATACTTTTATGAAATTCTAGCATCAAAATACAGAACCAAAAGACAAATGAAGCCCCAGCAAATATCTGTTTCAATATCTTTTTCAGAGCAATGTTAAAGAAAGGGAACAAGTTGTTCGAAAGTATGAACAGGAAGTCGATAGTCTAACATTTCGTAATCAACAGTTATCTACAAGATGTAGCGTATTACAAGATGAATTAGAGACATTAGAAACAAAGAAAAAACACAAGGTATGTTCATTTGTGAGGTGACTTTTTGTTTCAGTATTTTATTTAACATCATTTCTCGGCAATTTATCAGTTATATTCACGACTGATTCACATAACCCAGTTTCCTTGGTCTCTAGTCTAACCAGTACTGAATTAGGGTTTGTTTCAGTTTCTTAAACTGCAAGTATTATATATTTAAAATCACTTCAATAAGTGTGTTATCTAAGTATTGAGGTTGTTTTAATGACAACAATGTAGGGTACCAATATTTATCATTAGAAATGCTGGTTTGCATGTTTCTTGTTTACTTTATAGAACAAAGAATCGCCGTCCCACCATGCGGCCCCAGTATCACCTGGTATCTTTAACGAAGAATTACAGAACAAGATTGAAGAAAATGCCCGCTTACATAAACAGGTGAGGCTGATTGAAGAAAATGAAACAAAATCAGCGGGTTGCGTATTATATAAGAAAAATTTGGTTCTTTAAACGCGGTGAATAGGGGTGGGCCGATGTATCGAAATATCGATGCATTGCGATTCCGAGTGTCCCGATAGTTTGGATCGATAGTAAAAGTCTCGATCCAATAACTATCGCCGATAGTTAGCTCAACTATCGATAGTTACGATAGTTTCCTTTTTATAAATAAAGTTTATTATTAATTTAAAACAACTTCCGTTATCGTTAAAAAACTAAAATTGTAAATAACCACACGCGCCAAAACAGCCACAATGGACTTAATGGACTTATCGCCTTAATTTTATTTCCGTCAAATTCATTTTAAATCATTTCCACAAATAGTAGATTTGTATGTTGTACAACAAAGTGATATCTTACACAGTGCAAATTTGCATTTACAAGTTAATCTCTGGTTTTCAAATCTTGGCAATAACTACCGGTATTGCAATAGTATCGCAATAGTTTCAAGCAATACAATAGTATCACAATAGTACTTTCAGCAATAGCAATAGTATTGCAATAGTCAAAATTTGACTCAATAGTCACCCCTAGCGGTGAACATACTTTCTCATACATGCAGATTGATTCCATGTCCGTTAGCCCCTACCCTACTTTCACTTTCATATTTAAGCCAGAATGTGAGAAATTTCATAATCAAACAGTTTCACTACATCACATACATGTGTACAAAGCATTTAAACCCAATTTCATTCTCCTATTGCTGATTTCATTCACCATTTCCAGTTCAACCAAGGTTTTTTACAGGACTACTTGGGTGTATTTGATTTTGGTCCGCATAGGCATTTGGTTGTTAGCTACCTGAAACTGCTTGCAATATGCTCTGTCCGGTGTGTAGACATGGCAGGCTATTTATGGGAAGCATGTATACCTTATAAGTTATTGTTCTTCTGTAGGTTAATGACAGTGAAGTGGAGTATAGTGCACAGATAGAGGAACTAAAACAACAACTGTCACACTTTGAGAGACAATGTAATCAACATGAGGCAGTACTCAATGCTACAGTACAGAAAAACAAATCACAGATTGATAAACTACAGGAAGAGAAAGCAATGTCAGAGGTACATATTATACCTGACCTCACAATCGCAATCACAAAAAAAAATCAGCTCAAATTGAGATTTCGTCCTAATCAAATAGAAGTTTTGAAATTTCAAAGTCATTGTTGTGTAGGTTTATTTTAAGGTATGGCCTGTAAAATTTTGAAGAATGACACAATTTTATGACCTGCCACAACCGAGATTCAAACCTCGTTTCGAAGCCAGCATGCTAACTACTGGACTACAGCTGGGCGGTGCTTAAAAAATGTTCGTTTGCGGTAACGCTACCTACCCATCGAAATGGCCCCCTACTCAATTTTTTTCAATCCCATCTCCTTATATAACTATATTGAACCAATTGTTTTTACAGGTTCCCCCCAAAAAAATTCTATACAAAAAATAATAAATATGACTGACCTACCCACCTAAAAAACCTTGGGTTGCGTTACCGCAAACAAACAATTTGTTAAGGATGGCCCTGTGGTTCTCAATGTCTTTACAGTTCTAAATCTTGAAGTACATGTAGTTGCCTGTAAATTAACAGCAACATTTTTGCAATAATTCAAACATGTTATAAAATATTCCAAATATTAAACCATGTCTATCCCTCATCATTTTGCTATTTTGAATGTGACAAGTGTATACTTTATTCACAGGTTAAACTCCAAACAATCGAAGCCGAGATAAAAAATTACAAAACAAGAACAGAGAAAGCGTAAGTCACATAGGCTAAACTAGGCTAATATAGAATATTGTATGTGGTTCTATTAACAAGACATAGCCTAGATTTATTTTTGGACCAGCCTTAAAGTTATAAATGATTGGGGAAGAATAACACTTTCTGTTGCTTGTATTAGTTACTTATCTGTTGGACTTTCTTACTGCTATAAAATAATCAGGATTTGTGATTATTAAAGTTTTTCCATGTTTGACTCTATTTGAGCAAGAAACTTGATTTGCTCATTTAACTCATATTACTTGCTCCTTCACAGTGCAACAATTAACAAATAAACTGATATTGCACTGCTTTTTAGCTCACCTGCTACAAAGTGGCAAGGTGAGTTTCTGTGATTGTTTTTTGTCCGTCATCCATACGTCCGTCCGTCGTTAGACAATTCGCCGTTAACACTCTAGCACTTTTAAAAACTAGGTCAAAAGGTCAAATAATAGGAAAACCTTGTTAACACTCTGGAGGCCACATTTTTGCTTTGATCTTCATTAAGTATAGCCAAAATGTTTATCTGGATAACCTTAAGATCAAATTCGAAGTTGGGTCATATGGGGTCAAAAACAAGGTCAAAGGTCAAATAATAGGAAAACCTTGTTAACCAGGTTAACTTCTGTTTGCTTGGAAATGGTGATATGCCTTGACAAAATGGAACTAGAATCATCTTATTGAGTTTAAAGGTATTGTATACATGTAGTTGAATGAGTGAATGTGTTTCATCTTGAATATTTTGAGATATTGGCATATTTGACAAAGCGAAAGTAGAGTAGGGTAAAACCCACATTGGATCGGTCCGCGCGTCTCTAAAAATTTGTCTACCGCCTTTGACGAACAAAATCTTTCTTATATTAAACATGGCCCCCTGTTTTTTGGTCTTATTTTGTAGCTGACACTTACTGCTTTTTAATGATATAGGTCTGTGAACTGGCCATAGACTTTAACATGATATTATCTGGGGCTGACAGTTGTCACTTTACATTGAGCTAAAGAACAATTTTATTTAGTGGTTTGTGACCTGGAGGCTACATTTTTGCTCGAATCTTCATGTAGTTTGGTCAAAATGTTTATCTGGATGATCTTAAGGTCAAGTTCAAAGTTGGGTCATATGGGGTCACAAACAAGGTCACTAGGTCAAATAATCTTGTTAATGCTCTAGAGGACACATGTTTTCAATCTTCATAAAGTTTGGTCAAAATGTTTATTTTGATGATCTTCAGGCCAGGTACGAAGTTGGGTCAGGTAAATCACACAATTCATGTCATCACATTTCTGAACCACTCGACCACACTGCCATCACATTGCCTTGATTCTTATAGTGATCGCCCTGTCACATAAGTGTGAATACTTCCTATCGTCTATTAAATACAAGTGGGCAATCAAAACATAGAAGTGTATTTCAAAGTTTGGTCATGTTTAGCAGGTGAGCGCCACAGGATCTATGATCCTCTTGTTTACAATGTCCATCTAATATAAACATTTCAGTAAAACAAAAGACTTTATACTAATTTAACCTTTAAAAGTTTGAACTCAGAATTGAGTTGTTTAGACGAGTGTTTTAAGCCTTTATTGATATATCTTGTAGAGAAACATCACGGACAACTCTACAAAGTGACCTTAATACTCAACTTAGTCTTGCCAACAAGATCATTGCTGACAAACTGCCATTTGTCGATACAAGTAAGTAGAGATAGACAATTTATTCTGTTTCTTATAACCTATTACGTTCAATCATTATAGTATCTGTATAGTACAGAGATTTTTACTTGATCCTCAACCTTCTTTAACAGCTGATATCTTGTCTAAAATTTTAGAGGATAAATAAAAGCATATAAACAAGTCATCAATGAAGTAGTATTATACACGTACATATTTTACTGGTACTATCTCTCCTTTTCAGAAAATCCCGTGTTGAATGGTTTAAATCTTCCTACACATGATCGTCGTCATCAGCTACGTTCTCGTGAGTTAGTTAACCAGTCTGCCAACCTTCTAGGGGATATCATTCAAGCATTATCCAATTTCTTCACATACACAGAACAGCGATCACATATCTATCCTGCTGATGGGAAAGTGGAACCAATCAGCCCTATCAATACCCAGGTACAGTCAACCCTTGCTGTTAAAAAAAAGTTACCAGTTTTTTAGGGCCCTTTTGAGCATTCAGCCACCCTTGGTCATTGGGCTACCGAAGGAAACCTGCGTTTGAGTCTGCTTAGGGAGACTATTTCTCTCATGGTTTGTGTGCAGTCAACATCGAGATACAGTGCCCAGATATATTGAAATATACAGACACTGCCTTCACAGGTCCAATTCACACCTAGGTCGAGTGGAGCATTGTGGTTTATTCTTGCTCAGAGTAATTAAGCAGTGTAGAAGAAGGGAATAGAACCCGGGACCTTTCGATCCCAAAGTGAGCGACCTACCTCAAGGCCACAGGTTATTGTTCCCCCGTTCCAAGAATACTCATCAGTATGTGAAGTTGTGCACTTAGATTTTCTATTTGCAGGAACAATGTTTCTGCACAGTTATCACCCCTGTTTGAATTTTTTTTATATTCTTCTGACGTCAGAAAAACAAAGTATTTAAACATTGAGAACGAGCCTTATATATTTTGTTTGTTATTTCAGTTCTGCAAGTTATTGCATGAGAATTTATCCCATCTACGCCCTGTAGGTCAGTCATTGAAGGATTTTCTATCTACATTCAGTGAGGATGCACTCACAACATTGGTAAGAATAATTTAGTTTATACTGCTTTATTTTAGGTTGATTGTGAAACAAGTTTATAATTTATATTAATCAATTTGACACCTCATTCCTGATGTTATACATTGCCAAAAGGGTTTGAGAGACGAGAAGCCTGTATCCCTATTATGCCAAGTGTCTAGCAAGAGAAATTCTGGTTCAATTTTTATTTTGTCTTTAATATAATGCGGCCTGGGATCAAACCTATGACCTCCTGCACTAGAAGCTTACACTCAACCGCTAGGCTATCAAGGAGGCGGTAAGAATTTTTGTGTCTGTCTAATGTACTCTTGTAGAATGCTCATATGTCACCCGGCCCAAACATGTAAGGTTTGGACGGTTACTGTATAAGTGGTCAAGTTAGTGGCATGGAAATACAGGCAAATTTTGAGAATTTTAAAAATGTAATGATGTCTCTGTATTGGTTTTATAGGAAACAGCTACGGGTCTTCAACCTTTTGCCAAACATGTGAAGAAGATGGTAGCATATATGAATAAAATCCTACCTTACCAACTTTCTAGGTATGTGATAATAAAGACACTAGACGAGTACTAATTTGTATGTAACCAGTAATCAGGAAAGTCACCCCCTGTAGACATTTCTCAGTCTTATTGTTACCTGTTTGGACTAGAAAAGAGTAATGTTTATAACATTTTTCCCTATTAAATATATAGTCATGCAAATTTGCACTATTATACCCGGTATATGTCTCCCACATATAGTGAGGGAGTCATATTGATTTGATATTGATTGAGCTGGACGTCTGTCTGGAAGGATGTCACCAAAGTTGTCCGTGCTTGTTCTCTTTAAACATTGTTTGGATTTCAATGAAACTTCACATGAATGCTTGGTACCAAGTTAAGTTGCGTACATTGTCAGGAACTTGAGGACAGATGATTTTGCCAGATTTATGGGCCTTTGTTGGAGACTTAAGTGGGAGTCAAATACTCCATTAGTTCATATAACTAAACATAAAACATTGTGTCAGGGCAGTATGTTGAGATATTCATCCCCTTCAGTGATACTATAAAATCATTGATTTTCGCAGGTATAAAATGTTTGAACATTATGGTAATTGGTTTCTTAAATTTGTGGATTTAAAATATTAAAGAAAAAACTGTTGTTACATATTTTTAAGTTTTTCAGGTCAATAAATCAAGGGGATTTAATTTCACGATCTTATTCTAGCTCACCAGTGAAATCAAAGAAAATTAATCGGCTGCGAATTTTAAAGACTCTTGTTTCCACTTTCAGTCTAGAAGAGGAGTGTGCAATATCATCCTGTACGTCCATGTTACAAGCTAAAAACATGGATCTTCATAGATCATTGAAGAAGTTAAATGCCGTCTTCAACAAGCTTGATACAATAACCAGTTTACTAGCTGCTCAAAGTATGTATAAGTTGTGAAACTTTATTCACTTCTTTGATGAGGAGGTATATTTCTTTGTGCATGTCAAACAGTTTCCGATAATATCTCAACAACACTTGGTCTCAGGATCCTGAAAGTTATAGGGAGGTTGTTCATCAATTGACAATAGTAGATAGCCCCTATTTATTTGAGGTCAGTAGGTCAAGGACACCATGACCTTTAACATGAACGAACATACCAAATTATTTCAGATAAATAACTCAACAGTTTGTCCTAGGCTTCTCAAACGTTATAGAGATGTTGGTCATCATCAGAAGATGGCCCTAGTTGATTTTGAGGTCAATAGGTCAATAGGTCAAAGGTCAATGTTGTCATGACTTTTAACATAAATGACTATTTTAAATCACTATTTGGCTGCCTTACAAACATCTCTTGTTTACCTAAGGTGAAACATTGCTTTGTTATGCAAAATATTGTGCATTTGCTATGTGAAATTTTGTGTATTTCTAGGTGAAATATTGTGTATTTCTAGATGAAATATTGTGTATTTCTAGATGAAATATTGTGAATTTCTAGATGAAATTTTGTGTATTTCTAGATGAAATTTTGTGTATTTCTAGATGAAATATTGTGTATTTCTAGATGAAATATTGTGAATTTTTAGATGAAATTTTGTGTATTTCTAGATGAAATTTTGTGTATTTCTAGATGAAATTTTGTGTATTTCTAGATGAAATATTGTGTATTTCTAGGTGAAATATTGTGTATTTCTAGATGAAATATTGTGTATTTCTAGATGAAATATTGTGTATTTCTAGGTACAAAATCATGTGCTCATAGTCCCACAAATCATCCACATATGTTTGAGATTCTGTGTAAAGATTTGAATGATCTACACGAGGTTGTTAGGGGTAAGTTATAGTACAGCCATTTTAACCTGGTCCTCAACTTTTAATTAACATACCGATATTTTAAAGTAGATATCTTGTCTGTATGTTTACATAAGCGCAAAGTATCACGAAGATGCTCGAGGTGTAAAACCAACACAAATTTAAAGGACCGATTATAAACGATTAGCTCACGAAAATTGATATATTCAATGCAAGAACCTTGTAATATATTCATGCATAAAGGTTAGGATTAGGTCAATGTCTCCGTACTATAGTACTTAATTATTGTCCTAATCATTATACACCCTTACACTGGCTTACAGTGTTCTGTCAATGAACCTTGAATCTAAAAGCAAACCTTACTTTTAACTTTGTTGAAAATAAGGTTCTTAGATTGGCAATTGCAATCTGTTTTAGAGGCCAATGGGTCGAAGGACCCTGTTACTTAAATAGAAACACATTTACGCTCCATATTTTCATTTAGAATTAGAACAAAAAAGTGTGTGCTAATGGCGCCCGATATAGCCTTACATCTTAATTATGCCTCAGTTTGACCCCTGTGAATACAGTACAACCACTTGAGAGCAGACCTCTATATAGCGACAACCTTTCTATAACAACACCTTTACAATTTCCCTAAGCTGATATTTACTATGAATTAAACCTCTGTAGAGAACAACCTCTGTCTAACGTCCAATATTTGCAGCTCCCTCAGGGTATTTCTGTACAGAGGTTGTACTGTACTGTATATGTGATTGGTGTATTTACAGAGGTGTCTAAACATTACAATGCTAAAGTATCGTTTGAACATCAGATGCCTACTGCCACACAGAGACTGAAGACTACGGATGAATGTGTTGTATCGTCCCTTGTCTCACTAGTCACTACTACAGGCAAGGTATGTCAATATAACACTCATATGTTTACTCTGGAATTCAATGCAATCTGGTTTTTCAAGCTAATCCTGCAGAATATTGGCCTTGAAAAATGGCCTTGGCCTTCTATTATAGCTGCAGGAATATTTATTAGCATAAGAAAGTGTACCTCTGTGGTTTCTGTTGGAATCCAGTTATGACTTTTCTTTGAAAAATTGGTTTTTATAGAATTTTCATGTTTCCAGTTGAATTGTTGAACATTTTATATATTTCAGTTTGCTACATTCTTATCTGGTAATAGAGAATTTTTCAACCAGAGAGCCGGGTACCGTACTAGAGGAGGTAGTATATGTGTGGATGATGGTTCCCAGTCTGTACGCTCTAATCCTGTCACTGTCCACTTTCGACAAAGGGCTGCACAATATGTGGATAGGTTATCAAAGGTATTGTCTTACATTTATTCAAAATGACTTACTTAGAATACATCACTAATTTCTTGACTATACTTTCGGTTTTCATTTTCGGTCTTCGAGTTTGGAGCCAATATAAAAAAGCGACTAAATTTTCACTTTTCATTTAATAGGTCTACAGAATTCTCAATTTACATCTGACATAATAACCCTTAATAGAATTAGTCATGATTCAGTTTCTACTATTACATTAATTTCTGTTCCAAATGTTAAAACATTAAAGTTGAACAATTCTAACTTACCGGTATTTAATGTTAAGTAATAAAAATAATTGTTTCTCTTTTAGCCATGTCCCGAGTCAGTGCCACATCATATTGCAGTACATAACAGAAAGGTTTTGCTAAGTTCTGCTGAGAGTAGAGAGGGATTAGCTAAGCAAGTAAGTGTACATCATTCGTTTTATTGTAAAAATATATTAGGGCTTTTTGCCTTGGTAATAATGGCAATTTATTTATGGTTGGTAGTCTCGCATGTATTAGTGCTATACATCGGGCATGTTAAAAAATTGTGGTGTCTATTTGGAAAGAGCTAGGCTATCATTGCATCTGAATTTGTTGAATTTTACCACTCACTGTTCCCTTGAAGTCTTGAATGTTGATAAAAGTTTAATTCCATCAATATTTGGTTTCTGATAAATCACTAAAAAATGCTTTGGCCTATGATCCTCAAACATTCTATGCAAGTAATGCCCAAGTAGTTCAGTAGGTCAAAGGTCAGAATTATTTAGGTTTCTGTGGAGGGCATAAACATGTTGTTTTAACTGTTACGTTACCATGGTTTCAGATTGAAACATTCCAACAGAAAGTGACCAAATTAGAACAAGAGAAAGAACATTGGATGTTAGAACATCAATTACTGAAAATTAAATTTGAAAATGAAACAGAGGTAGGTTGTCATTCTATCCTTGGGTTTGTATTTAAAATACAGTACCATGTACAGTACAGCTGTTATGCCTCAAACTACCTTGGGCCAAAAATACAATAAAAAGGTCCCGTACCCAAAATATTTTTCAGACCCTCTGAAAATATTTTTATAAAAAATGTCAGGTATGAGAGTATGAAAACAAAAGAGTTTTACAATAAAAAGATATTTTTCAAAAACAATTATTTTACCTTCCTTCCTACCCAACCCTTATTGGCCAGGTTGTGAAGTGGAAACAAACACAATTTTATTTTTGGCCTAAGGACTTGGAATATAGGTCCAGCCATCTATCTGTGCAAGTCTTCTAATGTATTCTAACTAGTACATCAGAATTTTGCCGAACCAATATAATTTGTCAAGTTTTTAGGGTGTTTGAAGCATAACTGTTCAATGCATCAAAGTTCTGCTGTATTTAGATCTAAGTGACTCTCTGAAGCAACAAATGCTCCCCAAAAATATGATCAATTTTTTTGCAGTAAACAATTAAATGTATAGAGAGCAACTTCTTTACAAGACTTAGTCTGACTAGTTTCTTATAGTAGGGGAGACATATTGATTTTCTGATAGATGGATGTCACCAAGTGTGTATGTGCTTGTTCTCCTTAACCACTTTACAATGAAACAGTTGGTTGAAAGCGTAGCTGTGAATATTGTCAGAAATTTTAGGTCAGACGAATATTGCACGAGTTATAGACCTATGTGGGAGACTTACGTTTTTTTTGTGTCAAAAAACTTCACTTCTAGTTTATTATTTCTTTAAAGAAAAACAAGAAATTGGAGAAAGAGTTGGAAAGTAGCAGCCATTCACAACAGATTACATCTATACAAGATAATATAGAGACGCCGGTACCTGTAAGAAAAGGCACGGACTCTGATAAACGTCTGGATGTAACTATGGTATGCTATTATATCTTCTTCTGTTGGTGTGGTTGGTTCATGTTTAGCAGACATTTTACTGTCAGTTATGATACTAATTGAGTGACTAATAGAGTGCCCCAGTGGTCGAGTCCACTATTACGGTGTTAAACCAATTATATAAAGGCTTATCAAGACATCTATAATATCTATAAATGGGTTTGTGTTCAACTTTATGTATGAATATATTAATGGCTTATCTCCCTTGGGGTCATCTTATAAAATAAAAATTTGACATGCTATTATTAATGAGTAGAAACATACAAGAATGGTTGTTACATTAACTAAATAAAGCAAATGAGAACAAAACTAAGCATAATATAAATTAAACGTAAAAAATACACAGTATGGGTTCGAATTCTATTATAGGTGAAACCTATTTAATCCTTCAAAATAAATACATGTGTAGTTTGCTTAAGTTATCCAGACTTAAGTGTATCCTCTATTTTTGGAGAGCTGCCACCTCATTGAGGGAATAAGACTGGAATTGTATAGATTTGCCCTGGTTTGTTACCTCATAGCTTGCCCTAGAACAAAACATTTTGTATGGTATTCCCACACTGGGCAATGCTTTGATGTGTCAAATGTCTGGGAGGACTGTAAATGTTGCTTATTTATTTGTTGAATTGTTTATTTACAGTTAGGAAAGCTGGAGACAACGGCCAAAACAACCAGTGATATAGATACCAGAGAAGTGTTGATAAAAAGTCATTTTACTACACGAATCAACGAGTTAACTCAACAACTGCAATTATCAGATAGTAAATGTGTTAGTTTCCATGCAGAGGTAGGTGGATGTGTTTTTTTCGGATCTAACGCTATTTCTCAACGAGTTTCAGTTAACTATAGCAGCAGATTTACCTTACCAATTTTCGGGTCAGTATCCTAACTAGTGCTGACTTACCCTTTCACAAGAAACCAGCAACTCCACATGTTAAGGAAAATACAGTGACATCGTCAAATTTTCAGGGAATGTTATGACCTTTAGAGAACGGGAATCAAACCCATATTGCCAAGCTCTACCTGCATGCGAGCGTCATTCCTGGACTGGTCGGTAAAGTGTCAGAATCATGTCACCTGGATATTGTTTTATCAAAGCACTTACGAAAATCATAAATTTACACTCAAATTTAAACTCCTTATAATGCTTATATGATGCAAATAGGGGACAAATATTGTTTGTAGGAGATCATTAATTGAGTCCTTGTTGTTAATATTGCATATCCCTTTACCAGAAATTTGTAGCAGTGAACAAATTATAAAGAAATCAAATTTGAGCGTAAGTTTACTACTTAAGTAAATGCTTAGATAAAGCAGTACCCAGTACTTGGTTAGCTCAAAATGAAAAAATCAAGCCCTGTGATTATAAGTATATTGTAAACTGTCAACCAATTAATTATTTCGCGCGATTTTAGTTCCCGGTATTCGCAAGTGGTATGAATTCGCAAAATTAAATATCCATGAAAATGTTCCAAACATGAAAAACACGAAAATGTCTCATTTATGGTAGAAGGCGAACATTTGCAGCCCCGAATAAGCCGTCAATCGGGAAAAACGCGAACATTAATTTTGTACATGCAAAATTAAGTTGGTTTACAGTATTGCTTTATCAGTTGATCTACCTAGACTAACCTTTTCAGTATATGTGTTAGATCTCTATATTGTTTCTGTCACAGGTTCGAGCCTTACATAAACAGTTACAGATGGCAGAGAGAGCCAAGAAACAAGCAGAAGATGAAGTTAAAGCCAATGCACAAACATATACACAACTTAAGGTAACACATATACATGAAGTTGACTTTATGTCAGACTCCCTTTAAATAAAGTTTTTGCTTTTACAATTTACAACTAGTATGGTCTCCCAACTTTGTTGAATTTTCATTATGCACTAAAATTTTGCATGATAAGAGACCACTAAGTGTGTATGTCTGTCGTCATGCAAGGGGTAAACTCTCGACGTCCCAGATATTGTAAGGGAGCAAACTCCTGACCTCCCAGATGTTCTAGTTTGTTGACTTTTCTGTTGCAATCTCTGGAAGCATGTGATAATTCTACGGTATATGGTTATAAGGTAATTGTTAGAACATTGGTTCTACTGGTAATTGGCTTAACTAGGGATCAGCTAGTTTAGATAAAATGTTGAAAACAATGTATTTTTTATATCAGGATGAGTTTTCAACGACCAGTAAGAACTATGAGAGTCAGTTAAGTATGATGAGTGATCATTTAGCTGGAATGAATGAGAAGTTAACTCAACAAAAAGATGAAATAGATGAACTCAAGTCACAGATTGCCAATACCAAGTCTTCATCAGGCTCATCTGCATCAAAGGTAAGGCCACAGTTTTTATATTTTTTGGTTTTTGGAAAAATATAATTTTAGGTTTACGGAAAAATTTGGAAAAATACGTTTTAATATTTAAGGAAAATTTTGGAAAATATATTTTAGGTACAGTGAATTTTTTGAAAATTTTGTCGTTGTGAGAAAGGAATTGAAAAAATAAAAAAGGGTCCTGTAGATGGCTCACTTGCCATTGTGTGAGCGACCTCGGCCCCTAAAGAACCTCTTGTTATTTTTCCATTCCCTTCTCACAATAGAAAGAGTTAAAAAAATTCACATAAACCTAAAAATAAAATGTGGCCTAATTATGCCCCCCCCCCATCTTTAATGAGGGGATATATTGCTTTGCACGTGCTGGTGGGTCAGTCGGTTCAATTACTCAAGAACGCTTTGCCCTAGGATCTTCAAACTTTACATGGAGGTTGGTCATTAACAGTAGATGACCCCTATTGATTTTGAGGTCATTAGGTCAAAAGTCAAGGTCATTGTGACTATTTCTGACTATTGGTCTGCCATGGGGGCCTACGTCTTTAACAAACATATTGTTGAGATTTTTGTTTGTACTTTAATAAAAGGTGCTGGATATGATCCAGAGTTACTGCCCTTGATTTTACATTAAAAACGTATTTTCACAGCATGGGCAATCTTTGGAAATATTTTTTCACTTTATTTACACAATTTTTTGTGTACATTTGTAATTGATGTCAAGTTGGACTGTTGATGATTTTAAGTAGTTACAGAATTACAAATAATTTAAATTTGTGTGTAACTTTAGTAAAACTGTAAACTGATATTCGATTATACAACATATTTTAAAACTGTTTATAATTACACATGCTTCAATTTCTATTTCAGTTGTTATCATTGAAAAAATCCAGAAAGTGAAACCTGCAGCCAGAAAATGAAAGCTACAGCAAAAAAGAACTTGATGATAACTTGTGTATGCTTTAGATGTATTGCCAGTTGTACTATGTACTGTACTGAAAATCACTTTTTTTGCGTTTTATTTTCGCTAATATTCGCAAGGATGTTGATATATGGGATATCATTATTCTCACGAAAATTTTGCAATACAAAGTCCAGAATTAGACGTTGTTAATGACGCATATTCAAAATTCTTGCGAACAAAAAATCTTGAAATTTTCGGGAAAATCGCGTAATGAAAGTTACGCAAAAATTAAGTGGTTTACAGGATAATATCTGAAGTATTATCTCTCTCTCTCTCTCTCTCTCTCTCAGGAAAAGTTCTGTCTTTAATCTTACCAGTCTCATTTACTGTGACGTATCAACAAGGTTTACACCTGGTCCTGATCTCCAAAAGCGTCTTAAGAACAAAGATTTTTCTCTGATCAGATTAAGATTTTGATACAAATCTGAAGTTGAAGGTATTAAAAGTTTAATGTTATAAACGCAGAATAATGTATCCGTTTTGGGATACTAATTTTGAGTTTGGTCTCCCATGGGAATAAGGTTTACAATGCATAACAGTATTTAGACAGAGATTTAGCTTAGATTTATATCTTTCGGGAGACTGGGGCCTGGTCTATGAAAGGAAATAAGATTATGTTGTTTTGTCAATTTCTTCAGTAATTGTGAATGATTCTTAATGCGTGGAAGACAGATTTACTTTCTGTTTCCAAGTTTCTAAGACTGAGGTAATATTTGCCAAATGTTGACAGGTAAGCAAACAGAAAGTAGAAAACGTTTTTCCCATTTATTTCAATTTAATTTGGAAATAAATTTGAAATTTTCCAAAAAATGTTATTCTCTAAAAAAATCATTAACAGTCAAACCTTTGTTAGCAGTCACCTGACTAAATGATGCACCTGTCTTCAGCAGTCAATATTACAATCCAAATCAGCATTTTTTTAATAATTAATTACACCTGTATTTTACAGTCACCTGCTTTAAACAACTACATTTGGTATCTTCCATAACTGGCTGCTTAAGAAAGGATATAATGTATTCATCTAGGTTTTTTCTCAGCATTAATTTTATTGACAAATGTTGACTATATTTTTATTGCCTGTTACTGTAAGTTATTTCTAAAACTAGTAGTTTATTAATGAATAAGTTTAGTCATGAATATATTCCGACATGTTCTGAACAGAGAACAATGCAGGTATGTTTATCAGGATTTGAAGTCAGGAACTTTAAATCAGGTAGAATTCTCTCAACATTGGAACTTCCTCCAGAAAAAGAAAGTCAGCACTAACTCTATAGTGCATAGATGAAACATTGGGAATGACAAATTCTGTATTTTTGTGATATAATTTCAAACTGTTGTATTTATACTATTGGTACTTGGAAATATTGTTGTTTGGATAAGCACCATCACCAGCACAAAGGTGGATGGTTGTATAAAATATTTCTTCAAAATACTTATATTGTGCAATATTTTAATTTTAAATTCATACATATAGTTTGTCATGATTACTGTTGCTTATGTCAGCATGTTGTGATCCAATTATTATATTGTTCGAACAAATTAATGCGGTCCTCGAACCTTTATGAAATTATTACAAGCTTCTTGTGCAGAAATTTATCAATTTTATGGTAAGCCTACACCTTGTAAATATTTGAAATACTCCCTGCTCATGAAAACAAAGACCTAAATTGAAATATTATATATTTAAAAATCGTATATGAACTCTCACCCACTCACCGGATGAAAGTTTATATACGATTTTTAAATATTTAATGGTTAGCTACTGTCCCAGGCATTCATAAAAACCAAGTGGCCTGTCTGTCTGCGAGGCAAATAAGTAGTTAAAATTATCAGTGATAATGAAATAAACATTTAAATTATGCTAATAGAATGTTTGAGGATCATGTTAATTTATTGGCACTATACCTTCGGATACAAAGTATTTGGGGGCTATATAGGAGTTATGCCTTCAGTCGGTCCCTTGGTCTGTAGTCAAATTTTGTGTGCTATTTCTTTGTCAGCTTCTTCTTTGTTCCATCATCTACGACCAGTTATATCTTCAGTTTTGATGAGGTGATGAAGTGCACCTTCTTCTGTAGGTTTTGGGCATCTTCCCACAGCTTTGTCTCAAAGGATGTGTCTCTATCAGTATTAGACAGAGTTCAACGAAACTAAACAAGAATCATTAGTACCAAGGCTTTATGGGTTTCAGCGGCATGTAATGCTATGATCAAGTTCCCCTGTGTTATTGCCCTTTGAGTTTTACATTTTGAGGGTTGATCGTCAGACTTTTTCTTAATCAGTTAGCAAATACTGCATTCTTGTGGGAAACACTCACATTTTGTACATGTGTGCAGTTGAAGCCGACATGACTTTGTTAGGACAGTATCTTGGGGTATTCATGACCATCGGTGATAGCTCTTGATATAAGTTTGTAAAAGTTGCATTAGAATGATAAAATTGCATTACAAAATGTCAATGTTGTGATATTAAATAAAACTACTTATTGATGTTATTTATATAAATGTCTTTGTGTGTTATGCTCATAATACATCGCCCATATATCGGGGTGTATTTGCCCGATTGTACACATCATGTGTGAGTCTTGTGCATTTTAGACTCTATTCACGCACCCTCACACATTTCTTGGACATACATAAATCATACATTTGTTGTTGCCATTATGAAAATGATTACAAATATTATTGCTTCATGAAGCATGCATTGAATTGCCATACATGTTAAATAAGTGAAAACTGCTCATAAACTTCATTAATTTAAGTTTAAAGTTTGAGCAAGGAAAATCTCCTGCATTTTTATGCCCCCACCAAATAATTTAGGGGGAACATAAAGACTTTGTCCCACAATGTTGAGAAAAGCAATCAAACTTCATAGGAATATTAGTGAGTATGTGTTGTTGTTTTATTCAGATCTGACCAGTTTTACCAGAGTCGTTGCCCTTGAAATGGCAAAATTTCATTAAATTTTGCTTGTGCTAGTGAGGTTAGTCAAGATATACTGGGGTCCGTTGCCTAAGCAAAGCGCTACTGAGCGCCTTTATTCAATTACCTCCTGTTGAATTGACTATAAAAGGCAATGATTACCTCCCATGGAAAGCGCTATATAGCAATTGCTCATGTTAACTCTCCTGTTGTGCACCTATATATTTTTGTTCAGATCCTAGCAGAGTTGTGTCCCTTGAAATGATGAAAATTTGGCTCTGTTAAACTTGACATGTATTGAAAGTATAGGAGACATATTGACTGGATGGGTGTCGCAAAGTTAGCCTGCGCTTGGATAACCCTTAACTTCTTAAAGAACTTGAAGTTTGTTAAGGGAATTTCTGTATGAATAATTAAGTGGGTATCAAGAGGATAATGGGACCTGTTTAGCTTCTCCATTTTGGTTTACTTGAACATGCTATTTGTGGGAATTGGTGGTATTTATTGGAACAAATAACTTTTGAATAACATGATATTTTATTAACACAAAGAACAATTTTATTTACATACAATTTCTATATAAAATATTCTAGTTAGAAATGAAGCATATTATAAAATGATATAGCCCCCTCATGTAGGGTAGACCCAGTTTTAACACTGGTACAAATGTCCAAATAAGTCAAGAAAAACAAAAAAGCTTCAAATATATAAAATTATGTCAAAACATGACCACCCACTCATCAGTACAAAGTATCCAAGGAAGCTCTGTTACCCGAGGTACGTACCTGGTATACAAAATATCCCCTAGCCACGTAGCTGGTAGGTCTGAGGGAGGCCCTGGTCCCCTAGCAACGCTCCTGGTACCGGGTTTGTCAGATGATATAGTGAAACCTCACTTAAAGACCATCTCAATGATACGTAAACCCACCTCAAAATTAAGACCACACTCTTGGCTCCATTTTCACTACTAGTATTTGGCTTTTTATTTGATCTCAACATTAAGACCAACTCAGTAATGAGACCAGTTTTCAAGGGTGGTCTTAGTATTGAGATGTTACTGTACGTAGATAATGGTGATCTCATTCTTCACGTACTTACATTATCTAACAAAGTCGATCATACTAAGTGACCTACTTCGAATAATATTTATCGTCACAATCGTGTCATTACATATCTTGATTTACATCATCTGACCATCATAAATACTCGCTTGATAATCGTCTATGAAACAAGGGGTCTAATCATATTCACCGATTTCTTTTATTTTAATGCAAAGTTTTGGAACATTAGTACGTACGCAGAACAGCAAAATTAAGATGAAACGTTTCTTGATTATAAACCATAATATTAGGACAACGCAGAGTTTGAATTGTGGTCTTAGTACTGAGGTATAAATAACTATATTGATATTTTTGAAGAAAATAATAAAAAAGGATTGGCATCGCATACAACAATAGAGGCAGAAAGGGCTGACTATCTAGGAATGTATCTTTTTTTGTCTTAGCTCTATCATTGTTCATGACTTTCCATATTTCACTTGGTAATGTAGTGTTCATTGTTTATGGCGTGTCATGTTTCACTATGTATTACATATGTATGTTTCAGTTATGTGGAAGAACTCGGGAGTTGGTCTTTAAGAACTCGTCGAAGAATTTTTCCACTCGGTGACTTCGGGATTTCTGATAAAAATTCAACACCCCCTCTTAACTTTTTGTAGTCTGATACCTTAGCTGTAATAAAAATAAAAAGAACTTTTCAGCAACATTTGCTGGCAACTTCATACACATGTCCTGTTCATTAGGGAATAAAACCCAGCCTTTCAAGCGAGTATCCAAATCTTTAAGAATAAAATTTAACTGACTTTATGCATATTGAATTTTTCATGGCAACTTAGTATTACACAAAATATAAAACAAAGGAAAATTTAGACACATAAAACAACATTCGTTGATAATTCATTTAAGAAAATTAGATATATAAAATTAAAAACGCATATTAATAGATTCATAAAATTCAAAACAATAATAGATTCATAGAATTTAAAACACATAGAAAGAGTCATAAAATATAAAACACTTAAGTGAATCTGAAATGAGTTTTACAAAAATGTAGTATATACCCTTACCATCTACATAGGACGTAAGATCATGAGCATGCAGAGTGGTATTAGGTTTGAGCACGACATACGCCCTGGGTAGTTCACCAGCTCGATCATCAGGCATACCTATCACAGCTACATCCTGTACTGCTGGGTGGTTGTGAATAATATCTTCAAGCTCTGCTGGCGCCACCTGGTGGTGAACATATACATTTATTTACAATAAGTAACAAGAGGGCCCAAAGGGCCCTAGGTCGCTCACCTGTCGTACTAGTTCATGCACACACCTATGGTGACCCTACACATTTTCTGAATAAGTTTTAAGGAAATTCAGCCTCTATTGCAAGTTATGGATTTGACCATGTTACCTAGCATTTGACCCCAGATGACTTAATTAATATCAAACTTATACTAGATTGTGTTGAGATGATCATTAGGACCAAATTTCATAAAGATTAAGTCGAAATTGTGACCTCTGGTGACTACAATTATGTGAATGGATCAAAATAAAATTGTATTAGAATTTAGAGTACAGACAATACTGAACATGTCTAGGCGACTATATGGTCCTTTATTGGGCCAGCTATTTTCGATTTAATGACGTCACGCATCATTATACATTTTTGAACAGCACATGATCAACATTAAAGGTCCTAGCTTGAAAAAAGTGAAAGTAGGTCACTAGGTCAATATTAAGGTCTAATTTCAATTTGGTACGTAAAACTATGCATTTGGTCAAAATTTGAAGCCTGAAGCTTGGAAAATGTGAAAGTAGGTCACTAGGTCAATATCAAGGTCAAAGTTCATTTTGGTTCGTAAAACTATGCATGTGTTCCAAATTTGAAGGTCGTAGCTTGAAAAATGTGAAAGTAGGTCACTAGGTCAATATCAAGGTCAAAGTTCATTTTGGTTTGTAAAACTATGCATGTGTTCCAAATTTGAAGGTCGTAGCTTGAGAAATGTGAAAGTAGGTCACTAGGTCAATATCAAGGTCAAAGTTCATTTTGGTTTGTAAACTATGCATGTGTTCCAAATTTGAAGGTCGTAGCTTGAGAAATGTGAAAGTAGGTCACTAGGTCAATATCAAGGTCAAAGTTCATTTTGGTTTGTAAAACTATTCATGTGTTCCAAATTTGAAGGTCATAGCTTGAGAAATGTGAAAGTAGGTCATTAGGTCAATATCAAGGTCAAAGTTCATTTGGGTTCGTAAAACTATGCATGTATTCCAAATTTCGTAATAGCCGTAGCTTAAAAAATGTGAAGAAGATTAGGTTAAAATTGTGACCTCACGTGTGTTCACAAGCTTTTTCAATGATTTGGCCTTGTGACCTAGTTTTTGACCCCAGATGACCCAATATCAAACTTGACCTAGATTTTATAGAGATGATCATTGTGACCAAGATTCATAAAGATAAGGTCAAAATTGTGATCTCTAGTGTGTTCACAAGCTTTTTCAATGATTTGGCCTTGTGACCTAGTTTTTGACCCCAGATGACCCAATATCGAACTTGATCTAGATTTTATAGAGATGATCATTATGATTAAGTTTCATAAAGATTAGGCTCAAATTGCGACCTCTAGTGTGTTCACAAGCTTTTTCAATGATTTGGCCTCGTGACCTAGTTTTTAACCCCAGGCCCCAATTCCACGAAAAAACTTAAGTTATTGCTCAGCTGAGACTGCTATTTTAAAAACATATTTTGTTGGGTAAATGACATTTATGTATACTTTTATATATTGTTACATCACAGTTAGATGCAAATGTAATAGAGCAATACAAAATAAGTCCGATTTTTACAGAAAAAAGTGCTTTAAAGTTATAAACGTCTAAGGTAAAAACTTAAGTCTGTTATAACAGGCTCAAATACGAAGTATTTTATAGTTCCTTACTGTTGGATTTACATGAGCATTTCTTACGAAAATCACCTATTAACTCATTATTTAGCAATAAATAAACAGTTTCTGGTAGCAATCTACATCTCAAGACTATAATTGTCGTCATATAACCAATTCTAAATAGCAGTCTCAGCTGAGCAATAACTTAAGTTTTTTCGTGGAATTGGGGCCAGATGACCCAATATCGAACTTGACCTAGATTTTATAGAGATGATCATTGTGATCAAGTTTCATAAAGATTAGGCTCAAATTGTGACCTCTAATGTGTTCACAAGGTTTTCCTTTGATTTGGCCTAGTGACCTAGTTTTTGACCCCAGATGACCCAATATCGAACTTGACCTAGATTGTATGAAGATGATCATTGTGATCAAGTTTCATATTGATCAGGCTAAATTTGTGACCTATAGTGTGTTCACAAGCAATTGTGAACGGACGGACGGACGGACGGACGACGGACGACGGACGAAGAGCGATCACAAAAGCTCACCTTGTCACTTTGTGACAGGTGAGCTAAAAAGGTTAATTATGTGACTAATGATAACCGGAAATTAGCAAACATCTAGCTCCGATCTCCCGAAGCGACATCTCTAGATTCTAGTAGATATCTCGACTCACATTGAGGTTTTGGTAAAATCAGAGTCTGATTTTGAGACAAATCTCAGGCCCGAGCTCTTGAAATCTTATTGCAATAACACTGAGATAAGATTTAGCTCAGATTGAGACGTTTCGAGAAATCGGGGCCAGTTCCCATATTCAAGAAGAATCATAAAGGGTGGAAAACGTGAACGAGCCAACTGTAGACCAGTGTCACTGAACTCTGTCGTGTGCAATGTTCTTAAAAACAGCTTAGTCATGAACTTCTGTGAACGTCACAAGATTCTCTCAGAATATCAACAGCTTCAGTGACAAGCGCTAGCACACTAGTGTGAATCTGTGAAATATGCAGTCTACTAGATGTCACTAGACAACAAGGAAAGGGACACTTCAAATGGTGTCATTCTATTGGAATTCACCAGGGCGTTTACCTTGAGGGAACACGGGAGTGTGAAGATTTTATACGATCATGACAAGATTTATGTCAATACTAAAACTTTCACGAACATCCACCTGACAAATACTAATATATTGACGAAGTTCAAGTGATTTAACATTAGTCGAAAATTGATAACAGAAATGGAATTCTGTATTATAGTCAACCTGCAAGCCTTTGTATTTGATCAGCTCCTTCAATCTATCTGATATCACCATACGGTCATCATCTCTCATATGACCAATATCACCTACAAACAAAACAACGCCATAATTATCAAAGCGCCACCGGTGCAAGACACAAAATCAAATCTGACTATATATATCCTATCTTACGACATAATAGGTCTATATTGCCATCATGCACCTGTGGTTACGACTTGTACACGTAAAATACAAAACATTAAACGTACAGTACATAAAACCGCACGAAAACAAGTTCTCAACATGCGTTTGTATATTTGAAAAGCGCCGTTTTTATAGCGAATTGGTTATTACATTGGCCTCCGTAAATCAAGCACGAAGATTTATCATAATCTAGCTACGGAAGACGGAGCAAAGAGAGCCGGTTGCTTTTAGCAGCAGCGTATATAATTTGGCTTGTAAACTGTAAATACAATCGCAAGTTGTTCTGATGGAATTGAGGGAAAATCTACGCTCCCTGGATACAAGTGAAGAAACGAAACTATCGGCTGATGATAAAACACGGTAGGAATCCCGATACACCGCTTCTCAGTTCCGCCAGAGCGTTACGTCGGGTTTCAGTTCCGTTAGAGTCATACTTAAACAGAACAATTCTCTGACGGAACTGAGAAGCGATGTATCGGAGTTACCGTGTAAAAGGAGAGTAGACTTTAGGCAAAACGACGAATTTACAAATTACGTGTAAGGTGATTTTGTCCGCCTCGAAAAAAGCATGAAGGGGATTTTGTCCATTTTCTCAATAAGACATGAAGGGGATTTTGGTCGTACATCGTAAACAGATGTAGGTACGCTTGAAGCATATAGCTTCTGTAACACTCGCGAATTAAATATTTTCGGTGCTACAAATTCGCGAATTGGACATTTTCAATGACGAGAATTTCAACGCGAAAAATAAAATTTTGATTTTTCGGATAAATCGCCAAATAAAGGTGACGCGAAAATTAAGTGATTTACAGTAGTAAGTTCTGGCGAAAAAAATGTTATTTTATTTGATGGAGCAAACAATACATCACATGACAAATAAACCTTACCCACCTGTATGCAGCCAGCCATCTTTGTCTATCATTTCTTTGGTAGCTTTCTCGTTGTTAAGATAACCCTTCATGTTCTGGGGACCACGTACACATAATTCCCCTACTTCATTACGACCAAGTGATTTACCAGTCTCTGGGTCTATAAACTGTGGAATATATTTATACGTATTTCTATCTAATACGTGTATATTCAGAATAGAGGTCATATAAATAAACATACAAAATGTACGTTTCACAAGGTTCCTGTAGATCAAACAGCGTCATAATTTGTGGGATGTGCTTGTGGTATGTGATGTTTCGTTTGAGTGTGTTCTTTTTGTACCTTTCTTTCTCTGCTGTTGAGCGCTGCTTCCCTGGCCGATTTGTTATTATCTTTTGAGTAACGTTGTATGTGTCTATTTCTAGTTAAAATCGGGTTACTGACTTTGATAAACTGAACTGACTAGCCTGTATGATAATTGTGTTGAAGTGTTTGCTAAAATATAATGCAAATTGGATAGTGTTCAACAATGATACGCCATCTGTCCGAGGTCATTGGCCCAATAATTTTGTTGAAACAAGGTTTGTCCAATCTCAGAAGCAAAAACTTCATTTCATTCTACGTCTCCATCAATTGCATGGTTGCCGTCTCCAGCAATTGAAAGCATTTGATGTCTCATCTCCATTGGCTAATGCTGCTAGTACCATGATAACAGTCAGCCAAGATGCCCACGATGCCCACGATGCCCACGATTGGAACATAATTATCGTGGTGAGCGAGGGGGGATCGTCGGAGGTCGTGGTATCGAATCGTGATATTCTTGGGAGAACTTGGTGGAATCGTGAGAATCGTAGCAATTTTTTACTGCACTTGACGAGTCTGTAAGTTAAACGTGAATACAGGGATTTACCTTGGCCTCTGTATTTGATATTAATGGTCCGATTGAGCCAATAGTTGATGGCGGTGTATCTATGGCAACCACAGGGGCTGTTTCCGTCAAACCATATCCTGTAACAATAAACGGGGATGCATTGTGTATTTAAATTACACTAGTATGCAAAAAGAGCCGGAACATCATACTATTTTGAGTGATTTTTTAGATCAATACAAAAGACATCACAGATTGTGAATTAGACCATTTGAACAATTATTTTGAAATCATTTGGAATTTTGCAATTGCAAGGAATCAAATAACATATTACTTTTACATGTTCTAAGTATACCTATCGACAAAGCAGTCAATAAAATAGTCTGTTTTTCAACCCTCGACATACACTTATACAAATAACTGCTTCAGCATTTCAATAAGTAAACTAACACTGGTTTCATTCTGGTCACCTCGGCCTTTATGCATTGCAATAGATTATTTACCGGAGATAAACGGAAATGGTCGAGCTTTCACGATTGACACTGGTGTCTGTGGTCAAACGCTCGAGCTCAGCTACCGATCACAGTGATCTTAATTTGTTAAGTTCGAGTGTCCACCTTACGGTATACGGGTTCGATTCAAGGTTGCCAAGGTACCGGTCATTCTGATGGTGGGACTTTTGGCGTCTCGGTACCATTGACTTACCTTGAAGAATAGAATGTTTTCTCTTTTCACTAAATTCTAGCGTCAATGCTTCTCCAAGCGGGGCTGCAGCACAGATAACGGTACGTAACCCGGAAAGATCGAATTTATCCACAACCGGGTGTCGCGTCATAAACAGTATGATTGGCGGAACCAGATGCAACTGTGTTATCTGGAAACAAATTGATAATACATTGTGAATACAGTAAAACGTCGTTATTACGAGCATCAGTATTTCGAGCACCCGGTCTATGTCGAGCAAATTTTAAAATCCTGGCGAATTTGCTCTTAATTGTATATTGATTAACACCTTTATGGCGAGTTTCATTATTACGAGCACCCGGTTTATGTCGAGCACAGGTGATGGTCCCATTCACCAATGTCAATCGATAATTACCAGTTTCGAAGGCTCAGCCAGTGCTTTCATGCCGTGCACGAGCATAATTTAAAAGTCACTATCTCCCTCCGTTGAAATTCGTTTTCACATGACAACAAGTGCTGTTTTGAAATTAGTAGAGAAAAATGATAATTGAGCATTTTTTCCATTACATATTTCTGTTGAAAAGGTTAGAAGGGGTCATTGCTCAAACCGCAGGGGCATGTGTTTTAGTCGATGATTTTAAGCGGATGTTGGCCGAAAAACCCAGACATATTTTATTTTGTTAATTTAGACCTAAGTGTAGTCTATAGTACTATTATTTGATTAATCCGACTAGGTGTAGTGTTCTTACAAAACCATTGCTTTTCTATATTTGTTTTTTTTAATCACAGTTTGAGTCGGTTTCGGGCAAAAATTGTGACATATTGTTCAAAAATATTAAGGTGAATCGACAGTACTCGTACTCGGCTTGAGTGTCAAATAAGTCCCGTTAAAATCGGTCAAAGAATAAAATATTTGCTATCCTTTTTGTTGACAGAATTTTTACTTGCGTTCTTAGCCAAAGTTTACGTCACATACCACATGGTATGTCCACACTGAGATATGCACGCATAATTTCATTGTTTTCAACTCTGTCAACAAGCATACCTTGTGCTTCATAATAGCTTTTAAAAATCCTTCAGGGTCGAATCCTGGTGTGGTTATCAGGGTTGCACCGTCTTGTAAGGAACCGAACATAACTGGGGCCATACCATAAATATGATAAAATGGAAGGACTCCGAAATTATTATCTTCTGGTGTGGTTATTGTTGAATTTCTGAAAATATAAGTATACATTATTTTGTACATGTACTTGTATACAAACAATCATATCGATTCATGAAGAAACCGTGATGTAACAAGCACATGTTATGTCTCAAATTTAAATTTTAACATGCACGTGTACATGTGCGGGTACTCGTCACACGTTGATTTCGCCCCGCCCCCCCCTAATTGTCGGAAATGTCACCGCATCGGGAAAGGGGCTTTGAAATAATGTCACAACACGATACGAATACCGGGGATAAATGCACGTGATTTTAAAATTGTGGTAAGATCGTTTATACTCATTTATTTTAGGTCAATTGTGAAACAAGTCTCATGATGACTTAATATGTTAATCACTATCGATACCTGATTCCTGATGTTATCCATCTCCGCGAGGGTATGCGAGAAGAGCATCCCGGTTCATTTTAATGTCGAGCGTCTAGCAAGGGAAATACCGGTACCAGTTTTGTTTCATGACGCGGCCTGGATCGAGCTCAGTATCTCCCGCACTCGAAGCGGAATCAGGCTTTCGAGCGATGTGGTCAAATATTGTATGATAATGCACTTAACTATGTCTGTCTGGGATGATGAAAAAAATGGTCCACATAATAATCGCTATCAACTATACGGGGTCAGTGATCTTTATTTGTAATGATAAATAAAGTATATCCCCAAATTTTGAACTGATAGAAACCCACATTGTTAACATTGTGTACTTGATAACAAGTCTAACACTATCTGATATTGGCTTGCAGTGTCACTGTGAACATCGTTACTCGATGGAGTAGTAGTGAAGTGTCCGCATTGAGTAAGGGAGGCCAAAGGTTCACTCAGCACCCCCGTCAAACATGAAAAATGGTGCCAGCTTTACATTGCTTAACACTGAATATTTTTAACAAGAAGGGTCCTCGACATCCCGCTCCAATAGTATCAGTACCATGCACGGATATATTCTAGTACAATCACGACAATATATTATATATATACAGTGTATTCAAAACAAAATGCTCGATAACAGAGCTCTGCATTAACCTTCTTTTGTGTATAGACGTTGGGGTATCGAAGTCGAAAGGCAGATATTTTTTACACAATACTTACTCCCAGTGTAGACTGTAGAGGTTGGGGGCCATGATGGTGAACAAGTACACATGCAAAGTATGAAAGTAAGATCTTAAAGAACTTTGAAGTTGTACCTCAACTTTAACATTCGCCTTACGCCGACGTCGACGCCAACACTCGGGTGACTACAATAGCTCTCCCTTAGTCTTCAAAATTTAATATGTTTACGAGAGCTATAAAAGGGGAGAGACTGGCTTTCCTTCTCTCATACCCACTTTGCGATTGGCACCAGAAGTCATCAGGAATGAGGCGTCAGGTGTGAATTATATAACTTATCAGAACATGTTTCACAATTTGACTTGTTCTTCAGTAACCCTTTGGTAACTTCTCCACACGTAGAGGACAAGGTCATATAACCATTCTGATCACCTCGGCCTTTAAACATTGCAATGCAGTATATATATAGAGACGAACCAAAATTGGGTCTTAACCAATGTTATGAAAGAACATTGTCAGGCCAATCCAATATGTTACTGTACGCTGACGATCTAGCGCTCTTAACAAAGCTACCGACAGTTACTGATGTTGGTAAAAAGGTCTAACTTCAATTGAAAACAAAAAGTAAAGACATTACTTACTTAAATTGACATAGGTTTCCAACTATGTTATGATGTGTTAGCATGACCCCTTTAGGGAGCCCCGTGGTACCACTACTGTAAGGCATTATGACAACATCCTCCTTCGGGTTAAAAGACACATCATTGGGAAAACATTTACCATCGTCTGCTAGCATGTCGGAGAACGGACGACAACCTTCTGCGGAACCCATTACAAAGACATCCTGAAATGGTATACCACAATTAAAATCAAAGCACTGAGAGTACCTTTGGGAGGCGATCTGGTTGCTGCTACTAAAGCTTAAACCGACTTTACACGTTTAATGTTCGTTTTCTTAATGCCGATCGTGTCTTGAATGTCAAAATAGGCATATCTGACTATATAGGCATGTTGGGTATCTAAATAATTGTAAAAAGGGGCATATCAATTTATATGTAATACGTGTATTGAATGCGTCTATCGGAAGTGGCTTGAAAATAATACTACGCGCCTATTTATCAGATTCTACAGTATCGTCTTGTAATCACTTCCCTCACAGCGTGAGACAGTCTATACAAAGCGGCTAGTAAAGCCACAACATATGATTGCATAACAGTACTCCGCAGACAATTTACGATTCATTGATAAAACCATCACGTGACTCTGGTCTGAAGTTTCTAAAAATAGCTATACAGCCGGGACTTTTGATGAACACGTCATTTTCATATTATGAAACAAGTCCAATATCGACCCGGCGGAGTGATTTTCTGCAAAAATATCGATTTAACGAACAGTTTCACAATAAGTGTTGATCTTGGAATAAACAAATGTTGCTGATTGAATTAAATCAGTTTAAAAATTTGGAGAAACATATGTAGCAGTATTGGGAATGTTGACAGTTTCTGGAACTACTTGAATGCGGATTCACATAGCAGCCTAAAGGCGGTTCATGTTGCGTTAAGAAATGGGCAATGGTAGTAATGAGAGGATGTCGCCTCCCAAACACTTGTGCGCACAGACAATCCAAAGCCTCACAGAACCGACAGCAGCGCCTAGCTAAATATGTGCACATATAACAAAGAACCAGTAAGACGATTGTATGACTAGATCTTTATACATGTATGTAAATAATTTATGTGTGTTATTAACTTATTGCTAGAAAAGCGTCGATATCAATTTCCCCCAGCGTGATGTTACATAAGGATACCGCTAAATGTGCTCGTTATTGTGTTTTATACAGGCCATAGGCAGGCACATCGACAGTTCGCTAGTCAGCCGGATACTCCTTACAAAACAGCATCCCGGCAGGTGGAATCGCATCCGAGCTGCGACAAGAAGCAATTGATTTGAGTTATCAACGAACGTAACAATTCAGTCATGTGTCTAAAATATGTAAATCGCTGATGGACATGACACGCCAGTAGCCACGCTGAAACACACCGAGGCAGTTGGCTCGTCAAAAATGTGAAACATCCAAAATAAGCGCGGTTTTTTTAGAAATAAGCGCCTCAAATATACCATAGAAAGTATTTTGCCTCTGTGCTATTTTGTCTCTGGATACGGCCTTGATCTAGCCTACATGTATATTGAAGACATACCTTTATTTCTGCTTCCTGTACTTTAGGTATGAGTGGTGGGACAGTGACCAGTACCGTGGCCCCGGAGTGATCCATATGACGTTCTAGTTCCCCTGTAATATAAGTACTTTAAAGTCAAACCAACGTCCGAAACCAACACACAATTTTTAACCGTTAGGCCAGAGTTTTTAAAATTTTTGTTACTCGGACATTTTTCAGAAAAAAGTCCACAGGAGGAGGGAAAAAATAAAAATAAAAACTCCAAAAATATAGCTTCCACAAGCTGTTATTGGTAGAATAGTCAATGACGGTCCGATTTAAAGCAATCGACACTCAACAACAGTTTTAGTTTTCAAGAAAACAGCCAATTTATCTTAAGACTAGCACACTGCAGTGAAACACTAATATAATAAAACTTATTATTAACAAAATAATGAAATAATAACACAAGGCTGGTCGATTTATCAACAAAACATTATATGCAATTTTGTTTTTTTCTAGTTTTTCAAAAAAAAATGAAAATGCCAAAAAAAATGGGCAGGAGGGTCCGAGTAACGAAAAATAAAAGAACTCTGGCCTTAAATAAATGACTAAAGTACAAATGTAATATAAAAGACGGACAGACGGACAGAAGATTCAATTTTAACAATCTGACATGGAAGGCAGCACTCAACTGAAACAATCGAGCACTGAAAACAAAAACAACATAAGTTTCAGAACTCGAAAAGTCGATGTCCCAAATGTAAAAAAACTGACATATCTAGTTTCAGCAATAAAAAACTGAATGACCTAGTTTCAGCTGTGAAAAAGGGGCCGAAACCCCTTGTTAAAGCTGTCTAAAGTCCTAAAAAGTTTCAGAATAACAGTAAAAGATAAATCCCTGCAGACTTCAAGCGGTAGTCCTAAATCCCTGCAGACTTCAAGCGGCATTCCTACTGGGAATACTTTTAGTCTTCCATGAGATTAGCTGTGCACATGATTGTGCCCTCATCTTTAAAGAAGTCGTCAGTTGCTGGTGGAAAAAACAATACCAATACATTTAGGAGAACTGCTTTATTGAGATTGTTGTTGCTTAAAGAGATTTGGACAGGTGGTGTTCTTTCGTAACATTTGCTATGGTCCAGTGGGATCTGCTCCTAGACAGACTAACGCTAGATAACTGAGCTAACGGTTCGTCTTGTGGCTCTCATAAGATGTATTCCCACTTGAAACCAAGTTACTTACCGCTTGTATATGCTGGATTTGCTGTTGTCAAGATGACGCCAACGGAAGCACATCCTAGCAACAACAGAGTGAATTCTGGATTGTTTGTTCCGTAGTAACACAATACGTCATTCTTACGGAGTCCCTTCCTGGTCAAGAAGCTACCAATTTTTCTAACATGTTCTTCTAGTTCAGAGAACCTGTACGTATTGCCCGTAGCGTCATCTACCTGTTTGATAACAAAGATGGAGAAATTCAACATTCAAGCCGTATTCCATGACTCATTGCGTGTGTTCCGCTAGCGCGTTTAGTATTCATGTTGCATGTGTGCAATATGCACCCATGCGATTTTCTATTGCCCCTTTTCCACTGTATATTATGTCTACGATTGTAAATAACACAATGTAACACATATGTATACGATTATGAAGACCTACGCTCGTATACACCACGAGAATATAGATCTTTCCTTTCTGTGTGTGTCCGATATACCGGTACATGTATTTTAATTAAGAGGAGTTTATATTTCAGTCCAATGCTGTTTGTTGTCAAACGTTTCCGATGTCGCAACCTTCAGATGTAGGGTTATGTTACAAAGTTTACACGTCTTAATACAGTTGCTCAAATAGAGAGTTGTTGTTCATAGTTTTATAGTTACTGGGCCATTAACCTTAAAATATTATTTGTATACAATCGTATTCAAACAAAGTGTCGTTGATATGGGTTTTTAAGCCATGTTTCTAAATCTGTTACAAATATGTGTTCGTGTTTACATAAAATATTGTCGTGTCATCAACCTGTAAGGGAGCTAGTTTTCAAGAGAAATGATCAAAATTAGACAACGTCGTAGGACTGAACACTTTGAGTCTGTGCAATTCTTTACTTAATTTAATTGTTCTGATTCCATGTTTAAGTAAATATAAAATGAAACAACAAGAGTGCTTCCTGTCAGGCACATGTACATGTTTTAATACCTAAAGTGTAAACTGTATGTCTTGATTTTGATTGTGTGTAGCACTTTTAAACACGGAAATACCCGTAGCCATGAAGCTGCAAACCGAGGCACGTGCCTAGGTGAAAATTTGAGAATTGACCAAGAAAAAGCATGTGCGGTACCAGGCTGCCGACTTCACGCTGCCAGGCTGTCATGCCGCTAGGCTGCCACCTTCACGCTGCCAGGCTGCTAGGCCGCTAGGCTGCCAACTTAACGCTGCCAGGCTGCTAGGCCACTAGGCTGCCATCTTCACGCTGCCAGGCTGTTAGGCCTCTATGCTGCAAACTTCATGCTGCCAGACTGCTAGGCCGCTAGGCTGCAAACTTCACGGCCAGGCTGCTAGGCCGCTAGGCTGCCAACTTCATGCACATAGAAAAAGCATGTTTTGGATACGGCAATTGCATGATAATAGTGCTACATTGTGTATATAAATATGTTATACCAGTTATATAATATAATAATACAGTGACAGCTCACATGAATAAAGACCACCTCAATAATAAGACCACTTCAAACTTAATGCCACAATTTTCATGTCCAATTCATGGTTTTGTTCTTTATTTAAAGTTAATATTTCAAATAGATTTACCTTACTCAAAAAAGGCTTCGTTGTCCTAGGATTCAAAGGTTGGTATTATGATTGCGGTTTTATTATGAAACAAGTGTACGCTGTTGGTGTGCAATTTCGCACTTCCTGGTTTATCGCAATTTATTGGATCGATATTGGCGTATGAACGCCACAATCAATTGAAATAAATGAATGCTTTATATAATTAAACGAGGTTTAAATTCCAACGGAACTTGACTAACTATGTCATCAAAATATTACCCATCAACCTAACGGTTCGTATAATAGTAGTCCGTTTATTCAGGTCTGTAACTTTGCAATATCATAGCATTGTATTTTAATTGTTTTAAACAGTTGAAATGGAGAAAAAGGCAGTGAAAACCAATACCTTATTCACTAAAATTAAGCTACATACGAACAGACTAATACGTATAATATAATTATATTAAAATATGACATTAATAATAGAAATTGCAATGTTTATATAGACAAGGTTATGTAAACAAGTGTCTGACCTGATTGATCGATTTATACATGTATAATTGCAGGTTTATAATATTGTGTACATTGGATGACGGTTACAGCAAACATGAAATGTAATAAACTGATAATAATAATAATAACCTTATATAGAGAAGGTAACATGTACAGACATATGCAATAGACGAATTCACATACATCTTAATTTAAACAAGGCCTTCTATAAAACAAACAACAAAACATGTTTTTGACAATCACTCAAAGTACACACATACTATAAGTAAACAATTTAAATATTCAATTTCGTTATTTCCAACATAGAAAATTGAAGTCATACATATATGGTATTAATAAAGCACGAACGAGTATAATTATATTGAATAATTGAGTTTGTGTATAAAACAATATGTTATATTGTATTCAGATACACAAGTATGACGGATATATTTAAACTACTCATGACTGTTAAACAGTGATATAAACACTATACTTACAAGCGCAACTTTATCCCCGAATTTGTTGAATCTTTCGAACATATACTCGGTGAGGGAGACGTCGGGAAGGTCTTGTAGCGGTAGTGGGCTTTTGAATATGTTGTCGTTGTCCGCACCAGCTGACGTTGATAGACATCTTCGTGTAGATGCACCGGTAACAGGTCTGAATTCTCCAACACGTCCATTACATAGTAGTGTTTTATTTAACTCACGACCAACTCTAACATCCGTATTCCTGGCACCGAAGCTTGATGTTCGGGCACCTAAGTGACGCATACATCGCCGCATCTTTAAGAACACAAAAACACCTTGTACGCACAGTCAAACGAATCTTAGGCCTAACACAAATCGACTAAAATTGAAAGCAAGTTTGAGTTTTTTAGCAAGATTACATATGACCTGTGATATCTCCCTGCGGCATATGTAGACAACCTTGATAATGCTATACATGTGTAACTGGTAGGCCAATGATGCAGGGTATGAAGTTATAACCCCATAGGTATAAATACATGTATACTATGGGTCAATTATATACTAAAGTACAATGACTGACACAAAGATTTAAGACCTTGTTACGCCATATGACATTTTACAATTGTGTACATGTATGTACATTTGTATTTCTCTCGGTATTTATATGGATCTGTTCGGGCTGTTGGTTTATTGTATTTTCCTGAACGTATAACGTTATAAATACTGACATCTTAAACGATATCATGAATATCTAGGGCAGGTATGTTTAAAACTCGACCAACTCTGATAAATATGTTATCGGTCTAGTTAGTACATATTTATAATACACCGATATACATTGAAACATTAAACGAATTCGGGTTAATATTTTAATTTTAACACTTGGAAGTGTTCATAACGGTTCACATAGGTTGCCCCCACCCCACAATGCTCTTATTTCCCAATTGTTTGTCATTTACAGTGCTTGTTAAAAGAGGTTAAACTTTCAATTTTGTAATTGGAACCCTCGACAAAGTTGGTGCTGATGACTTCAGCTATTGCATGGAAACTTTATCCACTGACCAGTCTTATAGTTTACTTGAATTAGGATCGGCTGCAAGAGTCAGAAAAGGTATCCTGTCTGCTGACTGTTTTATTACTGATGACGGGATCTTAGAACTACCAACAATTTGCAGATTTGCAACAAGGGAGATTATCTCATAGTGAATGTGAATTGCAGTAACCCATGAGTTGTCTATATTGTTAAAGACGAAATTTGTAGCTGACTGTCGGTGCTGCTTTAGGGGTTTCCAGACCTGGATGGCACTTATCATCTGCGATGGGCTAGCCACATGTTACAAAACGCGCAGCACGCTAGCCGCCAGTGTCAGACATCACATGTGTTCCGGCCCGCTACACAACTATCATAAACTGTAACTTAGAAACGGAATATGATACCATAGGTTCCGACAATATAGCGTCGTTGGATGTTTTTGTATGTCACCAAAATTAATACCACTATGGCTTTTCTCCGTCTGAATATTTCCAGATTCGACAGAGAGGTCAATGCCAGATGTTACGAGAGCATGGTTCGCCAATAGCATCGACTCGGCGAGCTCCCCATGAGACACTATTTCAATATTACATAGAGGATATTTGTTGATTTTGGTGTAAGATCGTATTTTATTTCATCGAGTGATCACAGAAAATCAATATTTTCACAAGTGAAATAAAATTGATCTTTCACCGAAAATCAACAAATTTTCTGTTTATTATATGCTTCAATTTCTCTTAAAATGGTACCGTAATTGGCTTAATTGGAAAAATCACGTCGAAATTGGAACGTCAAGCCGTGACAATTATGACGTCATAATGACGTAACGTACATTTTAAAGCTCGGCGCCGTTGACGTTACGTTTCTTTTTCTGAACGATACTGGAACCAGCTTCTAAACAGTGAAAATAACAAAGTGGTAATTTCACTGTTATTTTCACTGTTATTTTCACTGAAAAATCTCCGTAATCCATTGAAAGCAAATAATAAAGGGGTCTATTTCGTCATGTCAGGTTGGATAACACATAGATACTTGCAACTTGCAACGATTCGTATTAGGGTTGTTGTGTTTACAAATGCAGTTTCCAAGTGATTCTGGTAGCTTCAAACTTTTGGGTTGATAACAAAGAACAGTCTAGATGCAACATTTCTCATAACAATTGTGGTATATAAAAGCGTACTAACCGAGTGCGATCACGATTCTAGGAAAATCACAAAACAATCAAACACGTCTTCTTTCATATCCTGTGGATTTTCTCAATAATTATGCTTGTATGTTATGAATATACTTTAAAAGTACAATAGTATTTAGCTCGGTTATTTGAACACTTCTCGTGGTTGTTGTCATCAGGCTTCTTGGTGTCGTCGGCGGGGTGTACTGCAACTTTGATTAAGACAAGTTTTATCTTAAATATCAAATCATTTTGCTTGTTTAAAAACGAGATTAAAATATTTACTAAAAATACTTACAATTGCTACACAAGATGAAACATTAACATTACACGCGTATAAATGCCCCCCCCCCCCAATGGGGACCTAGGTTAAACATTTGTAACCTTTTCTCTTTTATTAATATGGCCAAATATAATAGATTCTCAGTTTAAAATACTAGCATCAGTATTGTGATCATTTAGTCCATACTCAGAATCCAAGTTCGAGCTATATCTAGGTCATTGTGCTTTTGGTATGAGGTCAAATGCCCGACTCCCTCGCTACATATAATATCCAGTTTTAGCTGCTGATTTGCTGTAAGAAGAGGTTGCTACTATCTTATAAATGGTGATACACCAAGTGACTCTGACATACATCTATCCATCTATCGGTTCATTTGAATACACTTTCAACTTTTAACCCGTTTCTTTTTGTTGATTGTCGTCAATAATATTAATATTTTTGCTTGTTTGGTGGTCGTTGATGATAATTTTAAAGGGTTGCAGGCACGTTGTAGGCCTACACTTCCCCTTCATTTAGTAACCTCTCCACTTTCACTAGGTCATCTCAGAGTACTCTGATTTTCATAAGATTTTTAATCACCGCCTTGCTTTCTCAAAATGTACGATCAGACACCAATGTCATTTCCTTTGATGCCATTTTCAAAATGAGTCGGCAGAAACAACATAAAATGATGACTTAGTTAAAATGATGACGTCTCTTCATGTTTTGAAGAGCCAGCTATTTTACAAAAAGTACCCATTTTATATGTTGAGATCATTTTCATACACCGTCAAAACATACCAGTCACATTCTGATTAATTAAAAATTAAATTACTCAAATGTATTACAGTTATAAGAGGTTAAGGTAGGTCCCCGTCTTTGGGACACCCTGTACAGGTACATGATTTTATACATGTATGTACATTTTTTGTATAGTAATTTTATAGACAACATCACATGTTTACTGATCAATGATCAAATATTTTGAAGTAGCCTAAGGATCTATATGTTTAAACAAATCGAATCGTTTGTAGATCGCGATATTTGATATTGGATAAAGAGGGCCCGCTTGTAGTCGTGATATTTAATATTGGACATTTTAAACCCGAAGAGGTTTTAACTGACTGGGTTATTTATAAGTTTTCAAATACGTGGATTCACTTTTAATTGTTACTGAAGTAGGAATCCCATGGAATAATTTCACAACTCGCCGCTAGTATAGTACACGTAATATTATAATGATATGCGTTGCGACCGTCAAGCACCGATCCGTAACGACTTTGAGGGTCACATGAGGGTAACGACTACCATCGAGTCAACATTTCAACCAAAGTTTTTACCTCAGTGGGTGCGCTATTTATAAGAATATATTAAAGAACAATTTTCAGTTTCATTCGTACAGCATCATAATGTAACTCGTTATGTAGGCGACATATTCCCGTCTTGAACCCCCTAATATCTTGGATTTCCCGGATTTCCAATATTGCTATTTATAGACACAAGTAACAATTCCATATTCATGGTTTTACAGTTTTACAAACCAGGCAAACTCAGCTGCAGTGGTCAGTGGTCAGTTTAAAGTAGATAGCATTTGACGAAGGTAAATATTTATTTTATTATTTTTACTTTATTATTTTATCACTTACTTATTACGTTATTTAATGGTAACTGTAAATGACTAAGTGATACCATTATATCTTTTACAAAGTGTACGAGGAACGTAGCTTCAATATGTTGCCTTCAAGTAGGGCCTACAGTAGTACATGTATAGCCAGGACTGTCTAAACTATTTGGAACATTATACAAATGTATTTTTCAATAAAAGATAGTTGACGCACTGACACTTCATGTTAAAAATAACTATTTGGACCAAACAAAACATTTAACATACCATGCGTGTCTTTTTGAAATTAATAAATTCGGGACTGTTCTGGATACCATTTATAACCATATTTTCTTTTCAAATAATCCTGACGTTGACCTTATGCACCTATCAATGTTTTCCCGGGGGGGGGGGGGGCATACAAGGGACTTTTGACAGAAGGCTGTTCCCGATATGTGGGAATTTGACAGACAGAATGGTGCCGAGTCCCGGGAAATTTTGACTTTGGTCGAAATTTTGATACCGGGGGTATGTAAAGTATCTCCCAGTGAGGGGATTTTGACAAATTGCCCTTGCTCTAGGGTGGGAATTTTGACTTTGAAAAAGTAAAAACTTGTCCAATTCCCCTGGGTCAGCCCGCCGCCCCCCCCCCCCTGGGGGAAAACATTGATAGGTGCATTACGGTTGATACCATTATCAAAGATACTGTAGATTGAGTGGACTCCATCGAAATTTTGAGAAAAAAAAGAAATTGTGGTTTACCTAGTTTTTAAGGTAAAAATTAGTTTTCCAGACCCAAAAATCGCACCGAGTGTCATGCAGTGAGAAATATAAGTATGATTCTCTACTTTACAATGTTCTTTGTTTACAAGTAGTGTATTTCTTTATTTCGTCAGCTGTTGTTCATATTTAAAACTGCAGCGTGTTGGTTCATTTATCGATATTACACTTCCAGTTTCCATGATTGCCTAAATTTTGGCATTCCAATACGTAGTTTGGAAATTACGTTACATCAAGTCAAGTGTAAATTATTACTTTGTATAGAATAATTAACATAATACAATAATATAACAGATACGCATTATGAATATGGTTTCCCAGTCAGCACTTCGTATATTGATTTACATATTTAAATCCATATTTTATGAGTGGTTTAATTTGGTTGGTTTGCATATGACCGGAATTTGTTATACGACTAGGACATAATGCTAACTGTTTAAACCTGTAATTAAACACCATTGCAGTTGTGTAATACACGAGTTGTAGGTAACTAAATCCGGGAGCATGTTACGTCTGTAATGTCGGTCATCATTTTCCTCCCTTTATCTATCATAAAGCACGGATAGACAAGGGGAAATAACTCGTGACTTTCTTTGTTTCTTTGTGCGCATTTCGTGCTATTTCCGCGGGCGTACTTTCGCATTTCTACATAAACCTTGTGTGTACATGTTTACTGGACAATGGGGCTAGATCTGAGTTTAAAAGCTTCCAAGACCAACAACAATAATAATCAATATTTAATTATCAAACTTAATTAGTTCGAAACTCAGTATTAGCCATTTTCACCAGGATTTTAATGCAGAGCTATCAATTTATATAGTGTTCTTGCTTGTACCTTTCGTGCGCTACTGTTTCTGATGCGGGGTCACGACAGTAACAAAATGACGTTCATTTTAGCAACGTCAAAATGAAAAATGATAGCATTCGGTCGGTGTTTGTGGCAGGAAAATTTTCAATTATGTTAAATGGCAGAGTTTTTTTCATCCTATTTCCTATTACCTTATTCCCTGTCTGACTTGTAATCATCCGTTTTTATTCTAGCATGGCAATGTAAATTAATGAAGACGAATATTCTTTTAGAGTTATGATTTATTTCATGGGTTTCCTACACAATGACTCTAACAATTATGTTGCCCTCTTCGGATTTGTACTGTTTCTGATGCTTTTAGTCGACAAAGAAAAGTGATGGCAATTGGAACACAATATGTAAGTTGGCTATGATATGAATCGTATGTCTTTTCAGAACATGTCTAGGCAAATAGATGATTACTTGAAGCGCCTAGAAAACCAAGCCGAACCAAACAAGAACGATGAACGTCATGGTCAATATGTTAAGTGGACAAATGCTTACTCGGCATACTTCGGGAAAGACAAAGCCTATCTTGTAGGAAGTACCACCGAGGGACTAAAATTGAGGTCAAGGCATCAAGGTGGTGATGCTGATTTCCTCATTAGCTCCGGAAAACTGATAATTCCTGTCGAGAGTCTGGAACATCGAGAAGCTACACCTTGTTAAGTGCGAGTCAAGGCGGACCAGCTACCAGCAGCATTCAGAGATGACGTGGTGGAAGGATACTTGTCAGCGGATTTAGTTAGGCAGGTTAATCCGAAACTATTCACTACTCTTCGTGCAGTGTTTACCATTGCAACAATGACGTCTGATAGCGTTCCAGGGCGAACAAGCAGGGTAACGAAAATTGCTTTACCTATGAAAGTTGGAACGGCCGTAAAGGAATTTCGTAATCTCGAAATAGAAGGAATTGATTCATCCGAATTCAGAAGAAAGCGCAGACGCTTGACTCAAAGTCGTAACAGCCACGTCGCCGCGCAACTCAGAAGAAGATGGTCAATCGTACGGAGGGTTAGTTCAGACTCTGCTATTATCCGGCGCATATTGGATGTCTTTACGGATTTAAAAGTTCCTGGCAGCAGGGGACATATGTTTGGACAGCTGAACAACTTCGCTACATTACTGAACTCCGTACTAGGAAGACCTCCGCTTGGCGCTAACGCAGAGGAAGATCAGGAATTCAACAATGACCTAAATGAAGAGGACACTGAAAGAACGTTTAGAGCCACCTACAGTGATATGACGTCTAAAGATTTTGTTCCGGCTGTTAAAATTGCTAGCGATAGAAAGATGGAATGTATGATAGCTTGGTACGAGAGAGTTAAAATGGAGGCTTGGCCACCCAAAGATCTGGTAGAAGAAATTTACAACAATACTGAACTATTTCTTGTCGCTAGAGATGCACCAATAGATCCGGACCATAGAAAGGACTTTTGTATATCGTTCAATGTGGCCGAATTGAAGTTGTCCAAACGTTTGACGGCCGTTCAAAGAAGAGTGTATCTTATCCTGAAATCGTATCTAAATGGGGTTCTGAAGAAGAAACATGAGGAATTAGGGATTGAGTTGAAGCTGAAAACATATTATCTAAAAACTGCACTTTTCTGGGTTTGTGAAAAAGAAAGCCCATCTATTTGGTCAGACATCATAGGTGCTGTTAAAAAAGTTCTAGATTATCTACTTCAACGGTTGGCTCAGAAGAACCTACGCCACTATTTCATCGTTCACAATAACCTCTTTGCCGAAATGAGCAATATAGATTTCGATGTCCTTGGAGCATGCATTCAAGTAATCAAAATGGATCCTGTGTACAGCATCGAAGAGTTTTTCACACAAGATGCTAAAGAGAGAGCAGTGGTTTGGCTAACTGAAGAAGAAGTAAGAAGTATACAACGTATGAGAGGGGACGGCGGTGATCAAGAAGCGATGGATAAACTGGAAGATGCTCTAATTGACATACAGAGAGGTTTCAATAAAAGTCGAGATGAGAATGGTGAAGCTCCTATCAAGCTAGCTATTATGGGGTTACTTGATATGTTCTTCGAAGACGAACGTGCACGAGAGGCAGAACAGGCAGCATCTAACATCTCGCTAGGGGGAGCCACCTGTAACATCCAACCCAATGCCTCTCCACAGTCTCTCATTTCTGATATTATCGGCAGTATTGTCACATCAGGCGGTAAACAACCGGTGGATCGGCAACGTGTTGGTCAAGTTACAGATTTTCTTCACTTCTTGAGCCCATTGGCACCACCAGAGATATCTCAATATGTTGCTAACTTCGGTGGACGTAGTGGAATCGAATCCGTTGTTGCTCAACAAGGAGTCGATAAAGAAGAGCAAAGACGCAATATTAGAGATGTTACTGAAAGATATTTGTCTTGTCCCGATGAAAGGGTAGAGAGTGTTAGAATGGAACTGAAGCAAATTTATGCTGGTTATTTTCTCGGAAGACCTGAATAATGGACGTTTAAACACGGAAGGCGTTTTATATTGCATGCACCCATCTAGACAATAATGCGTGATTTCGTTCGCTATTGTATGGAAAATATTTCATACATAGGGTACATGTACATGCATTTATAAATTTTATGGTTTTTATATCGAGGATTACTCGATTTCCATGGAGCGTATTTTTTCGGCGCGTAATTACGCGCCGATTATTTACGCACCGATTACGCGCTGAAAAACTGTTTCCATGAAGCTGAAAACAGACGCGTTTTTTTGGATAAAAACGCGTATCTTTCATCGATATTTTAAAGAAAATGGGACTTTCAGGCCATAACAAAAGATGCAAGTGCATTTTTTCGGGCCCATTCGAAAGAATATGAGGTGGAGAAGATGGTGGTTGCGTTTTTGGTCAGACAGATTTTATCAACCTGTAAAACAAAATTCATTGAATTTAAGATGAATGGCTTCAATAAAACATTACTAGAATCGAGGAAACTACATCAATTTATACCTCAAAAGCCATTTTACGCGAGTACATGCGTAAAAAATTCGCTACCCGAAGCGAATTTTTTCGGCGCGTAAAATATTACGCGCTGAAAAACGCGTCAATGGAAACGGCAGCATGCAATATGTGACGCGCCATGAGACTTTGGGTCCAAATGCGGCAAATGACGTAACGTCGTAAACAGAGAAATGACGTCGCCGTATAATCTCAGCATGTTGATTACTCTAACGTGTAGTCTCGACAATTGTGCATATGTGGTAGAGTTCAATATATCATTTGGGATTAGCCAATAAATATTATATATAGATTATATAAGTATATAATGAAAACAAGTAATAACAGATATTTATAGCGTACATTCTAAATAGAACAAAGATTTCTAAAAAATATCTGAAGGCAATGCGGATTGGATGGACTCCGTCAATTTGTAATCACAAGAGTCGTGACCGACACTCGACGATATTCGCCTATTTTTTTCTTTATTGATACACAGATGTAATTTCAAAAAGAGCATTAAATATTGACCGAAGATACGACGATCGAATCACTTTTTAGTTCATCATGGAGTGACATTATCCTCATAGACAACAAGAATATTGTAGATCTACAGCCATTGTTAATTAAATCCAGTAAACATTTGGACTCTTACGTTTCTGTAATAATTGGATATATTCCATTCTAGATAAATAGATCTAGAATATATTGCTGTAAACACTCGGGTACATGAATCGCGACACTCGCGTGTAGGCATTGCTCAATACACAAAATATCTAGGTCAACATATTTTAACTAATGTCTGTGTGTCGAGTCCTGTGACAGAAATATAAAATGAGTTATCATTCAAGTAGTCAAAACATAAATGTTGAAAGACTCCACCTTTAAAAGAATTACAATTTTTTAAATAGTTTGCTGGGCAAAAAACAAACTACGGCCGTAGACTGATATCATGATGATTATCAAATAAAAGTTATGTCACCGATGCCCACGAAACATCTATACTAAATCTATTTGTCACAGAACGGGGCGTGTATTTTCTGTGAAATGATTACATCACATGTCCTATAAACAGATGTTGATTTAAAAATAATGTTACCTTATTTATTCATAGATGGCAACAAGTCCACCTTTCAAATTTGAGAAATCACATTCTTTAAAATAAAATGCGCACTTATAAAAACAAGGACAATATTTTCGTATCTGAAGTCCTAAAATCAAAGACAATATTTTCGTCTCTTGGGTCATGAAAAACGAGGACAATATTTTCGTCTCTGAAGTCATAAAAAAGGAAACTATTTTCGTCTCTAGAGTCATGGAGTGGTTTTAAACTATGTTTACCATACAATCATGTATGTTAGATTCTGTGATTAATTGTCTGTGTGGGGAAAATAGTATTTGTCAAAATAATTATGATCAGCGATGTGTCATATCCTGGTGCAACAATACCAGTTGGAAATTTATGTACATTAATTTGTATTGGACTTTTTGTTGAGGGCTTGTGGGGTCGGAGTTAGTGTAGGCTATTAAATTTAAAAAAAACTGTAAAAACAGTTCATCTCTAGTTAGGTGGGACACACTGAATTGCGTTTCCAGTTTCTCCCAACCAACTAGAAAGAGATGAATTGGTTGGAAACTCAGAGGTAGTATCACGTGTATTGCAGGTACTATGTACATCGAGCACGTTAAAGAACCAACGAGTCTATTCAGAAAGAGCTAGGACAGCCTGTCCGAATTGTTTGTATCACACAAACTTTGTCTCTTTCCGCGGACTGTAATTTTTTTAAACATGTATATATTACATGCATAAACTGTTTTAAAAGTACGGTACACTCATTAAGACTTTAAGAGCATAAAACTGTAAATAAACCACTAAGAACAGTGCATATACGTTATTCTGCGTTGGAGGTGATGGTGTTATTGTAAAATAATTCTTGTTTCCCGAGAGGGTGTGCCGCGTGATGACAAGGGAAAATACAAGAACAGAAGGAAGGAATGATTGGCCGATTACGCAGGGATAAAAACTGAATGGCTACGCACTATGATTGTCTCAGTCAAACGCAAAAAAATGTATAGGCCCTACGATGCATGTAACAAGATAGCTTTACCCTGTTCCATAAGCCCAAAAGTCACTGCTGATTAAACATGAATTAGTTACACATAAAGGATAATCACAACATAACAACAGTACAATAATGCACCAGTCAGTTAAAACCACGGTCCAAACCCCGGGGAGGGTGGATATAGCGGGGGAACTTCCCTGCGATTTTACTTTTCCGATGTCCCCGCACTGCCATGTGGGTGGGGTGCATTTGTTAGCTTTTGTTTTGCATAGCGGGAAAATATAGCCATTACTATACCCGTGAGGTATAGGGCCGGGCAATTTGCGACAGTTTTACCATCTGTTTGGCCATGTGGGGCAGGGATTTTACCAGGGGTTTTCAAAAGTGAATAACCCCGCCATTCCCCGGGGTAGCGGCGTGGTTTCAATTGACTGGTGCATAATTATATCGATGAGTGTGGTATCAGATAATTAGTAAAACATTCCGTACAAAAATACTTGCGAGTCCTAAAGTCACCCAACATATACGTGGTCGTCACAAGTAGTTGTATCATTATGTGCCCTTATTAAACAAAAACTTCGTTGCGTTAACACCCGAGTTATTCATTAAAGTTACGGGTTTGCTGAAGAAAGTTTTCCAACGCTAGCACTGTTATAAACGGTTAACAAATTTTACCAGCGGTAAACAATGTCATCCGTCCAAGAGCTATAGTGTGATCCCAACCTGAAGCGAATTATATTTATTCGGCGCGTGTTACGTGCCGAATAATTACGCGCCGAAAACGCGTAGGTTCATTTTACGCTTCATGGAAACGGGGCTTAACTCACTGATTTTAAAGAACAAGTTATCACTAACAGTGTTGCGTTTAACCATTGATTTGTACGAAGGGTGTTCCAAAATTTCATGAACGTTTTCTGTAAAAAGTATATTTTAGGTCGGATCGGTATGCATTTTACTTATGATTTTATTGATTACATATCGCTGGCTTAGAATAGGAAGGTCGTAAGTACAAAATCGATATTTTGAGAAAACAAGAAAAAATGTCTGAAACTACTCTTTTTCAATTTCCGTTTGGTCAACATGACCTGTTCCGATATTCATGAAAATAGGCTCATAAGAAGTGCCTTGTGATGCAGATTTCAAATATGTATGAGTCTAGATCTTATACGGTCTTACTGTCGTTAGTAGCACTAACGACCTTCTCATTCTAAACTAGTGATATATCAAGGACAACTAAGTACATTTGTATACGCAAAACTGCTGTACGTCAGATGCAGATGTTATAGCACGAAAAAAACATGCGTAAACGCTATTATAGCATACAAAACATCAATTGATGCGTTTGTATTTCGAAATAATTACATTTTGGCGGGAGATTTTGTGGCGACGTCGCGTAAACAAACGTAACGTCGCGAAAAGAAACGTTACGTCATAGCAGTTTTTGTTATGAGCGTCGACTTCCGGGATTCACGCGAGAACGCGCTGTTAACGTCCAGTTTTACGTTTGCTCATTTAAGGGCCTCACCGACGAAAATAAACGATTTTACAGCGTCTTATGAGCTGCAATTCCCATTTTATTTGTAACTACTAATTAATTTTCTATAAGATCTAATAAATAAATTTAAACAAACCCGTATTATCCATGTTTTCTTGGTATTTGGCGATCCCGGAAGTCGACGATCATAACAAAAACTGTTATGACGTAACGTTTATGTTCGCGACGTTACGTTTGTTTACGCGACGTCGCCACAAAAACTCCCGCCAAAATATAATCATGTTATAGTTAGAACATATTAAGTAAATTTTAATGATTAAAAAGGATGGAGCGAACGAAGTGAAGCGAGTCCTTTTTAGTCATTAAAATTTACTTAATAATTATGTTCTAACTAACTTAGAATATAACATTCTACATTCTGAGTAGCGCCAACGCATGACGTCAAGTCTGTGAAGAGAAACTTTTAGTGATTAAATTTTCATTTAACCGCCAAAATTCGGCATTTTCATTTGCTCATAACGCATAAATTGATGTTTTGTATGCTATAATAGCGTTTACGCATGCTTTTTCGTGCTATAACATCTGCAGAGTCCCTGGCGGGCTTGGACACCAACCGTCCCTCGAGACTCTGCAGATGTATTAGCACGAAAAAGCATGCGTTAACCCTACATTTACAATTAAAATATCAGTGGACCAATAATTATGTTGCAAGATGACTGTATTTCATTTGTGGAGTTTGTTTTGTTTTACTTTATTTATATACAATGTAAGTGTTGTTATCAACATAATCAACCCATTGCTGGCCCCGATCTTTCGAAGCATCTCAATCTGAGCTAAACTCGCATCTCAAATATTGACATGTGTCTTTGAGATCATTTCCATAGAAGGCGACGACTGGCCACATGTACATAATTATTTGAGATAAACTCATTTTTGTCAAAACTTCATGAGTGTCCGGACCCCATCCCCAACACCAACGGGGACCGTGCATGAGGAATACCCACATGAACCAGGCGTAGAGAGTGAATGATAATACAGGCCTTAATAAATGGTAGAACGTTTTGAAAATCGACTGAAAATGAATTACTAGTATTTAAAGTGTACTGAAAATCGTGACAGTGGCTGAACATATCATGATATAAAATTTCATTTTATTTCAAAATGCCCGCGATGTCTAAACTAAATTCACTAGATACATTACATCGTAATTCTATACAAGAACATACGACGATAAAAATCGATTACTCAGCAGAAATTGTGATAGATGTTATATCAGAGACACATTTGTTTATATAAAGAAAATTTGTCGAGCTATATACATGAAACGTCACGCTGAAATAATGGACTTGCTGTCTCCAATATTTCATAATTGGTTTTAAATAAGTCATGACTATGATTTGATTGCAAAATATGCAGGGTTCAGAGGTTACTATAAGTATACGTGTAAGTATATACTGGCGCATGCTTATTGTTACTATAAATAGCAAGGTAGGTCACATTCCAATCAATAAGCTTATTTCGCATACGTCACGTACTACCAACAACTATGTACAGATCTATACAACTATAGTTTCACAGGTAAATCATCATACGATATTGTTCAACAGGCCAATACAACTTGTATCACTATACAGTATAGAAACTGACCTAGTTTCGTCAACAGTTACTGACACGCGGATTTAAAGTAGAAATTTAATGCTTAACACTGGACTCCCATTGCACGGTATTAAGCTGTCATTTAGTTAGCTATCTTTTACCTGCATATCGCGACTCGCTATACGGATTTGAGGCATGTAGGAATGACATAAACATAAGTTTACTCGAGTGTTTCAAGATCCACCGATTAACTAACGAACAAAACGTTTCATTCAAGAATTCCGACGTAAATCAATTGAGTTTTAAACAACTGTTGGATTAACTTGGTGGTGGTTTTAAATACCCCCAATTAGTGTTTAACCCGATTGGTTTAACGGATAGGCTAAACGTGATTTTTAAAAATCATCGTATGAACTTTTGAAGGTGAGTGATTTGAGTTTATTCGTTCTATTTTAGTATAAAGGTAGCTACAGCAACGCTCATACTGCATAGATTTTACATGCGTGGCTTATCAACGAGAAATATTTCATCGGAATTTCAGGAATGTATATAGCTGTGTGCTAGTTTGTACAATTAGACGAAATATTGAGCTTGCACAGGGCAACCTATTAACGTCTGAGCATACTCCAGCTTATTGTTTTGTTGTCAATATGTACATGCATATACATGCATTTAGATTCGATATCTAATATGATTGTGTGCATATCTGCACATTTCAACGCATTACCTGATTACTTCGTTTTGAATATGTATACATATGTGTATATATGTGTGTAGATATGTAAGCTATCATGCATGTACACTCCTACGTAAATATATCGGAAACATTCCTTAGATTCGTTACATATATCCGATACATGCACATATGTAATCGATTCTAATAGACTTACGTAGTATCTGCAATATATTGGGTACAAATTGTATACTGGACGAAAAAAGAAATCATCACCGTTTGAGATGTCAATGTACCATTCTGATCACCTCGGCCTTTATGCATTGCAATAGATATACAGGGTTGAATAGTACTTGCAGATCTGGGTTGAATGAGCTTTAGCTGACATTCTTTACAGCGTTACGCATACCAGTTGTCACTTACATTAATTAAATGTATAAGACAACGTATATTAATTGTAATGGAGCAGGCCCCATAGCGGGATTCCGAATAAGCGAGACCTGTCTAGAGAAAGCTACACCATACCTGGGTCAGTACCACACTATAGAATTACGTAACAGTCCATGCAGACGATTATACCGTTCATTCATAAAAGCCAAATTGATCACTTGACTCTGCACAACAACATCGTCTGGATGAAAATGGAATTGGTCTGCTTCACGACATTCTCACAAAATACTACATTAAACTTGAAATCATAAGCCAGACTGAGAGATTACTTGGTCATGTGCTCCTCCATAGCCAAATCATTGCATGCATTCGAATAGACCTGTAGCCCGAAGGTAATAATAACAATTACCGGAGAAAACCGGAAATGACCGAGCTTTCGCGATTGGTAGATGTACGTCATTTTGATGTGTTTGCATTTACATTGAAGCCTCAAAATTAGACCACCCACCCTTGGACACTTGTCTACCTATGAGATGGTCCGTGGTCTTACTCTGTCGTAAATTAATGTTGAAGTCTGTAGCTATAGTTGGATTCGAACCTCTAATGCACGGCGCTATCGGCTAGCAATGCGAAATACGAAGGCATATGAGCACTCGGCTATCACAACAAATCGAGTAATCAGCATTATTGTGAATACTTCACTCAACACCAGTAATCAGCTGATATGGATAACAACAGTGATTGTATACTGATATAAAAACTTTTATCAAAAAGTTAATTACATTTCGGACAGGGAAGGCAGCATCGGACATATAATATACAGAAGAACACGAAATGCTTAAAAAAACAGCTGCGTTTATTTTGTCAGTCAGTATATCGTATTCATACCAAAACATAATACGAGTATTGAGTGAGTTGTACACTCTGCTGTATCAGCCATTGATAAAATAGTTCGCATAATGTACATTTGTATTTTCCAATATTTCCATATTATAGCAATGTTCATGCAATGCAGTACATGTACTATACGCCCACTTCTTGACGACCGAACACAGTAATTTTATACTTAGGTGTTTTATGTCTTAGAACGAATATTTGAAAATCCTCAAAGCTAAATTTGATTTGAAATGTAACAAAATATGGTGAACTCATTTCATAAATAATAACAGCAAATTTCTGCTTTCTAAACGACTTTAAAGGCGATAAAACAATTAACAAACACGCCCATAAGCATAGCATCAAAGACGTAGAAAACATGTTTTCCAAATATATAGTAACTTCACGGCGTCATAGTTTTCCAAATATATATTAACTTCACGGCGTCATAGTAACGTCATGAAAACACGCACGGATATATTAGTCAGGACGTTGACTTGGGAATGTATCCAAGTTTACTATGATACCAAATTTGTAATATGGCTCTTGAATCTTTTGTAGCGTGGTTCCACCTTAATCTTCGATAATTCAGTAAATTGACATCGTACTATGTAGTTGAGCCTCATCTAAAGACCGCCTCAAAAATGAGATCATCTCAAAATTAAGACGCCTCAAAAATGAGATCATCTCAAAATTAATGTTGTCTTAGGTCCATTTTCATTGGTCTGCTCATATTTAACCTCACTATTTAGTATTAAGAATTTAAGAGCAACTCAATAATGAGACCAACTAAAATGTATTGTGGTCCAAAGGGATGTCTCGTTAGTGGGGTTTTACTGCAGGCTAAATCCTACTCCTGGAATAAATCAATGTATTTGCAAAATCAATACAATGTACATTGTATTCTGAAATGACAACCATATTGCTGGCTACAGCCTTGGCGTGCCTGTTGAGGTCACCGTATGAACGTCACATCCCGATGGACTGCTATGCTACATTGTCATGGTTGACATGCGAATTGCTTGCAAACTGATTGCTACTGTAAATAATGTATTACATGTAGGTATATACACTACCATAGATACAGCTGTGCTGTAGGTCATAGTATGGCCACCAGTAAGCCTATACATTGTATGTGTAGTAAAAAGATAATAAAATATCGGACAGGGAAGGCAGCATTTAACAGAAACAGTAGAGCATGAAAGGTACAATAATCATACACACAGATTACAAGTACAAGTCACCAGGACAAACATAATCAAAGCACTGAAATGACCGTTGGACAATTGTCGATGAAAGGCATGCAAGTCCGTAAGTAAGAATTTCCATGCAAGCCAGCACATATGATACAAAAAAATGTATCTGTTTCTACTACATGGCTGTGCTATCAAGCAAAACTTGAATAGAAGTACATACTAAACAAGAGCTGTCTCAAAATGTGGACTTGTACGATAATTGTACCAACATACAAGTGTAAAGTGTTTGCTCTTTATCACACGTAATGTTATAGTCTCAAGTGCACACACTGTTCTATCGTATTAATATTTGTCATTCTTTAAGGCATATATTAAACACCAAATTTAGATAGTCTTTTACCACCCAAATAGTTCGCAGCTTTACCAAACCATAATGGCTAGTTGTTCTTGAATGTGCTTGAACTTTTAAAAAGGATAACCCCTCGGTCGGATGGTTTAACCCCTCGGGGACAGGGGTGGCGGGTGTAATCCCTGGTCGTGACAAACCTTAGTCATGCAAATGGTACTGGTATAGTGTCATTGCTTTATGCTGCGAGTATAGAGGTACATGGATAATTCCAGGACTGATTGTCCCAGCCTTGGGGTAGTCTGGTAGTCTACATATGACTAGCTTTACTTTACCATCAGTGGTACATAAACTCAAAATATAGAATAATTTTATAGAAACGTCGTCGGGGCTGCACATGCAGATTCCAATCGTGAAAGCTCGGCCATTTCCGTTAGTCTCCGGTAATCAGAATGATACCGATTCTTGTTCAAAAACACATTCAATGTTTACCTATTGCTAACTTATAACTTAAGTTTGCATTGAAGTTTCGAACCACTAAACCACGTAACAGGGGGCGGTTGGAATGTTAAAGGTGTAAACTTCCGCCATATAGTTTATATCAATGAAGAAAATGTTGAAAAAAATCGGGCGTTTAACCCGCCAAACAAACAAAACAAACATAGTGACGTAAGTTCATGAATTAGGACGCACGAAAACAGCTATATTACTTACGCTTGTGATACGCTTCAATGGAAATTTATAGGTAAAGTTATGTCAGTTATTATACTACAATGACGTAGGTAGATCTGCTTGGCTCGGTGTAATATGTAAAATATTGCCACGTCATTCGTTACCGATATACATTTTTGTATTAAATAATGATATTATATTGCATTCTTAACAAAACTACCCTGTTTATTGGCTGTTGTTGTTGTAGAGGGGGGGGGGTACATGTGCATGTAATGCTGTGGCTGAGCACATTTGATATGTCGCTAAATTTGTAATAAATCCTCGTGTGTTTTCGTTATTGTACCGTAAGAATGTTAAATGTGCTAAGCTATACTGTATCACCAGAAACAAGGGCTAGCCTAATTATGCTAATGTGACAGGGCACTTGATTAAGAATAAATAGTTCGCCGACGATAACACTAGCATTTGTTCAAAAATAAAAATTAAATGCTTTTTCGATGTCCATGGTTGTTAAATCGTGTGCATTGTTGCTTACGTTATACTCTTTCAATCTACACTAATAATAAGCGTTCAGTCGACCGTGCAGTGTTTATATTATGCACGTATGTTTATTGACAAGTCTAGAGTTATCTCCGGAGAGCTATAGTATTCATCACTGACGGAAATCTTCAACTTAATCTCTACTAATATGACTGAAATACTGCTAATGGGATTTTTAAATACCATCTCACAAGTACTCAACCGGAATTCCTATAGTATATACTATACTATACAGGCTGTATATTACGTTGAATATTATATTTTATGTTATTTGGGCTACGATACATGTATTATGTAATTTGATCAACCCTATCACATGTAACCCGAATAAAACACTAAAAGGTTTCATTAACGTCGATACAATGACGCTGCTGGTATTATGTTCGATTGAGCAAAAATTAAAGTATACGATTGCAGTGGAACTTCAATAATAAGACCACAATTTGGACCTGTGGAAACTGGCTTTCTAGTTGGTCATTGAACACACTCTGTCTCGATAGCCTAATGGTAGCATGGTAAGAGCGTCCGCTACCAGAAAACGTCCGCTTCTAGTGCTAGAGGTCTCGGGTTCGATCCCAGACCATGACATACAAATCGTTAATACGGTACCGGCATAACTTGACTTGATTGCTTGACGCCCAGCATAGTCAGTTCCCGGTTACGCACCAGTCAATATTATGCCCGCCCGGGGGGAGGGCGGGGATACAGGGGGAATAAGACAGACGAATATTCCCGACAGGCGGGAATTAGACAACCTGATCGACTTCGAGTCCCGGGGAATAGACTTTCGTCCGGGAATTTCGACAACGCGAAAGACGACAGTGATACTTTGATTCGTGTTTTTATTAAAGTACCCGGATGAAAAATTATGCACCACGGTGTGGATTTAGACAGTAAGCATTGTCTCCTGGGTGGGGATTTAGACATAAAAAAGAAAATGTCTAATTCCCCCTGGGTCGCCCGCCGCCCCTGGGCGGGCAAAATATTGACTGATGCATTACCGCTGGTTCACCTAGTGCCCGGATAATGCGACTGGGTAGTATCAATAGTATTATGACGGAAATACTTTATACCAGTGGGAGTTAAACGTTTAGTGTGATGTAGGCCCTTTTAGTACATTGTATAATGTAATAGTATACTTGTATACATGGTCTACTTAAATAAATATACCAGATTTATATAGCGCCCTTTTCATGCGAACGCACGTTCAAAGGCACTTTACCCATGTTGCAGCCACAAGGGCGCAGGTGCATCCTCTACCAGTGCAGATACAGTATGATCTGACCAGAGGGACAGACTGAGAGAAAGCCCCTGAAGGGAGAGAGAGACATTAGATACAGGCATGTCCGGTGCTGTAGAGGTGCGCCTAGTCTTATTTCGAATAGACAGCCTGGTTCTTTAATGTGCCCGGTGTATAGCACCGATACACAGCTTCCTGGCACTTCCAGATACTTTGCAGACCACACGGCCAGATATAGCGGGAAATATTATAAATATTTCAGACATGTCAAGTTCCGATGCCAGGGATTGAACCCACGACCTCTGGATTGACAGCCCGGTGCGTTACCACTGAGCTAAATCCGCTTATAATCACGGTACGGTCACCTGTTTAAGGTGGAACATATCCTTTTCGATAAAATCTATCTGTAACACGGATTTTGATGATATTTTGCATGAATACAGTACATGTAACTAGTGTTGGCTTTCTGTTATTGGTGAATTTAATGTGAACTTTCACGTCCTTCATTTACCTCTTCCTTCAAAAATGTTCACTTAAATAATGACATAAACCGGAACACATGAATGCAACGTCGATGACATTCTGGTATAACATGTACCCTGATTTATTTTGAAAGCCCATTGATTTCATGTTTCGTTATCACGATTTATGGCACAGATAGAATATATGGGTTTGAGTCAATTCTATAAACGGCACATGGGGTTTATCATATCGGATTAATGACGAATATTCCGTTTTTAAATGGTACTCATGGTCACATGACCATGGATTTCGATTTAAAAACAGCAGTGTTAAAAAAGATTTTCACACGACGTCGTGTTCGTAATTCATTTATTGTACAGGAATTTCTAACATAGTTATAGGTATAAAATAATGGTCAATAACTAGATGTTTTGGTTTATAGGAATATGTCTTGTCTGACATTAGCTAATATTTCTGTGTTCATGGTACCCGATTAAATTGTTTAAACAATAAAAAATATCATGTTTTGGTATACGATGTTCAGGTCCGAATTCCGGTTCGCACGAGACAAATCGATGCGAAATAAATAAGTTAAAAAGTTTTAGCTGTATGCTATGCTGGGAATGAATAAAATCAGTGGATGTCTATCACAGTATACTTGGAATGCTGGAATTAGTTTTACACGTGTTATCAATGAAATAGTTGGCTGAAGTACATTTACGTGTGTGCCTCGAATGGAATTCACATTATTACAACGTTAATATTTTATCCAGCGGAAAAAAAACCGATAGCAATCGGATGTGTATCTCGAACGAAGTGCACACGATACTAATGTCTACTAATGTGACCTCTACCTTGAATGGAATACTTACGATAACAATGTGACGTCTACCTTGAATGGAATACAATGTCATACGATAACAATGTGACGTCTACATTGAATGGAATACACACGATATCAATGTGACGTCTACCTTGAATGGAATACACTCGATAATAATGGGACGTCTACCTTGAATGGAATACGCACGATAATAATGGGACGTCTACCTTGAATGGAATACGCACGATAATAATGGGACGTCTACCGTGAATGGAATACGCACGATAATAATGGGACGTCTACCGTGAATGGAATACGCACGATAATAATGGGACGTCTACCTTGATGGAATACGCACGATAATAATGTGACGTCTACCTTGAATGGAATACACTCGATAATAATGGGACGTCTACCTTGAATGGAATACACTCGATAATAATGTGACGTCTACCTTGAATGGAATACGCACGATAATAATGGGACGTCTACCGTGAATGGAATACGCACGATAATAATGGGACGTCTACCGTGAATGGAATACGCACGATAATAATGGGACGTCTACCTTGATGGAATACGCACGATAATAATGTGACGTTTACCTTGAATGGAATACACACGATAATAATGGGACGTCTACCGTGAATGGAATACGCACGATAATAATGGGACGACTACCGTGAATGGAATACGCACGATAATAATGGGACGTCTACCTTGATGGAATACGCACGATAATAATGTGACGTCTACCTTGAATGGAATACGCACGATAATAATGTGACGTCTACCTTGAATGGAATACACTCGATAATAATGGGACGTCTACCTTGAATGGAATACACACGATAATAATGGGACGTCTACCGTGAATGGAATACGCACGATAATAATGGGACGACTACCGTGAATGGAATACGCACGATAATAATGGGACGTCTACCTTGATGGAATACGCACGATAATAATGTGACGTCTACCTTGAATGGAATACGCACGATAATAATGTGACGTCTACCTTGAATGGAATACACTCGATAATAATGGGACGTCTACCTTGAATGGAATACACTCGATAATAATGGGACGTCTACCTTGAATGGAATACACTCGATAATAATGGGACGTCTACCTTGAATGGAATACACTCGATAATAATGGGACGTCTACCGTGAATGGAATACGCACGATAATAATGGGACGTCTACCGTGAATGGAATACGCACGATAATAATGGGACGTCTACCTTGATGGAATACGCACGATAATAATGTGACGTCTACCTTGAATGGAATACACACGATATCAATGTGACGTTTACATTGAATGAAATACACACAATATACAATGGGACGTCTCCTTAAATGGAAAACACACGATAACAATGAGACGTCTACATTGAATGGAATACACACGATATCAATGTGACATCTACCTTGAATGAAATACTTACGATAACAATGTGACGTTTACCTTGAATGGAATACTTACGATAACAATGTGACGTCTACATTGAATGGAATACTTACGATAACAATGTGACGTCTACCTTGAATGGAATACACACGATATCAATGTGACGTCTACCTTGAATGAAATACTTACGATAACAATGTGACGTTTACCTTGAATGAAATACACACGGTATCAATGTGACGTCTACCTTGAATGGAATACTTACGATAACAATGTGACGTCTACCTTGAATGGAATACACACGATATCAATGTGACGTCTACCTTGAATGAAATACTTACGATAACAATGTGACGTTTACCTTGAATGGAATACACACGATAACAATGTGACGGAATGAATACACATATATTTGCAAGTAATACGGTATAATATTTACGCATGGTAAATACGTTTTCCACTGAGTATGTTGGGTTCCACTATCTTCAGAATCTGAAAGGTCATTTTGTTACTATTGAATAAATTTTACTGTTTTATATACAAAAAAACAATGTAACCCTAGTGTAGCTCCGTGAAGTTGACACAACATACAACATTGAACGGCGGACATTCAATATGTTTAATGTATAGTTATGGAAAACAGCATCGGACATTGAACATTCAAACAATATGTGCTAGTATTGCTGCGCACTGACAACCTATATATATTCAAGAATGAACGTAGTACAGACTGTACGGTGGCATGATACTAGTACTAAAGTACTGTGGGTTTGTAAACTATACAGGTATACAAGTATGTGGAAACTGGAATGTAATTCAACAATTCCGTGTATTAAAGCATGAATGGAATGTGGTGCTTGCCACAGGCAAATTGGTAATAGCTTAAACGTGATGCTAGTATCCTTACGTAAAGACAAACATGTGCGTTTCTTTTTCCTCTCAGCACAGATTCTATATAAATGGATATTCCGCGGGTCAAAATTGTATTAGACTTTTCGACGAAAAATAGCAATTGTTCTGACTAGGTCGGTAGGGGCGTCTGCATAATGCGTTTTCATAGGAAACAACATTCGTTCAAACGTTGGTTAATATTAGTATTATCGGTATAACGAAAGTAAACAAAAGTTTTGTAGACGCACAATGACGAATAAAGAAACCACAGCACTTTTCCGCGAAAGTTTTATAGACATACATGGACGAATAAACACAGCACTTGTCTGCGTTTTTGGTGATCACACTTCATAATAATCTATCAAGATCGAGACGTGTTTGTGTCTACGAGGCGGTGGTCACAATCATGAATTGTACACTTAAAGCATCGGTCTAATAAATGTTCACAGTTTGTGTTTGAATTACCGTGAAACTGCCATTGAGCTATGTGAAGAAACTTTGTCACTTCATGCAAGGATTGTGCTGTGCTGTTCCAGTTGAATACTACATAGTATATCAAATATTGGAAACTGGACAAAGTTTCTGGTAAAGGTACATGTCGGACCTGTCTTGCAAGCGGTATCGGATGTTTCATGTCAATCAAAATTAGGACTGTCCACAAGACTCTAGTAACTGCTTATTTTTGACGAGCAATAACTACATTCTTGCAGGCATGCAAACGATTCAATTTATGTGGAATAGTTGTTTGCAAAACAGTTATATTTAAAATCGACGCATTTTGGATATTTTAGACCAGTGGATGTTTAATTTAAGATGTGCATTATCACATGTACATCGTACAGATGTATACAGTTTATTAATGCTTGATTATAACTATTGAAAAGTGAACTTGGATTGTAATAATTTAAAACTTCAATAATTGGTTTGTTTTGTCTTTGTATTGCAGAATACTAGAAACAGGATACAGTTACGTTATTGATTGCATAGTTGACGTTACTGCAGCACGATGAAGAAATACGTTGTATGTAAGGTATGTATGCTTGATCACGATTTTTTCGTGTTGCATGTTTTTTGTGTGAAAATAATGACATTGCTGTAATCATTATTTTGTCACAAAATGTTGATACGACAGATGTGTTGAGAAATGTTAATTTAAGGTGATTCCCAACTCTTATTTTTTCTGTACAAGAGGAATCAAACACCTGATTTTTATACAGAACACACTCATGATAGTGATTTTGCAATCCCATAACAGTTTTGCTCGGCTAGTTTTTAAGATATTTTTAGATTTTGGGGAACCCCCCAAAAAAACTGAAAGTTGCATTTCACCGAAAACGTTTGACATTTAATGACATGAAATTTGGCATGCACGAAATTTCGTATATACGGAATCACACGATAACGTTTGTTTTAGACTATGCATGTTATATGTATTTTTAAATGATATTTTAAAATATGTGATTTTTCATTTTTAAGTTATACGAAAACAATAGTTGAACAACATACTGTTTTCGTACATGCAACCAGTAGAGTAACTATTATAGAAGTTTTGTCACAAATTTCATGGAAGTTGCTCGGCTAGATTTTTTTATTGACACTTTAGTGATTTCGGAAATGTCGAAAACCAGGAAAGTTTACAAAATACATCAACGTTTTGAATACGTTGTATTCAGTTTTCGCGATAATTTGTTATTGAAAAATGTGTATATTTTAAGATGAGCCCATTCTCTTTTGCATCTGTTAGCTAGTCCATATTTCTTACGAAATAAATGCAAAAGAACCTACCTCTAAAGTAGTCGGAATGCTTGGTAAACAAATGTTAAAACTTGGATAAAATTTTGTGTGGGCGTATTATATTACGTTTCACATACGTTGTAGCTAGTATTCGAGAGTGTTTGTGTTTCAACGTTTGGAATAAATGGCAGATCAAATTTCAGGTATAGCTTTTTTTCTGCAAGCTTATTACAGTATAATATAGAAATAACTATATGGTAAATTCGCGATTTTCAGACATGAGAACATGCCGACACATCAATTTTAAGTTTTTCGTACTATTTCATCATGGTAATCAGACGCTTTCAATACGTCTGATTTACACCGATTTCTAAACTTCCGCTCAACTGAAGAGTTTGGAATCACCTTAAGAGCGTCCGTATCTATATTTTATATAAGCGGATTTAGCTCAGTGGTTTACGCACTGGGCTGTCAATCCAGAGGTCGTGGGTTCAATCCCTTGCATCGGAACTTGACATTTCTGAAATATTTCCAATATTTCCCGCTATGGCTGGCCGTGTGGTCTGCAAAGTATCTGGAAGTGCCAGGAAGCTGTGTATCGGTGCTATACACCGGGGACATTAAAGAACCAGGTTGTCTATTAGAAATAAGAGCTAGGCACACTTCTGCAGCGCCGGACATGCCTGTATCTAATGTCTCTCTCTCCCTTCAGGGGCTTTCTCTCAGTCTGTCCCTCTGTATCTGCACTGGTAGAGGATGCACCTGCGCCCTTGTGGCTGCAACATAATCATGAAAAGGGCGCTATATAAATCTGGTATATTTATTTATTTATAAAAGGGGGTCCTGCAAGTTCGGCCAAATGTCGCGACGTACCAATAACTTACGTACATGTATAGGCTTTGGCGGTGTACAGGTGTTTAATTCCGGTCCTCCTCGGAAACAGGGGGTCCCTTTATATCGTCCGATTTGTCTTAAATACAAATGTATTCACATCAATGCGTCCAACGCATCAACTAGTGTTTACCCACGTCTTAATTATGTTGTGAGCTTTGACAAATTTACACAGATGCATCAACAATAGCAACATTACTTAGTTTCTGAAATAAAAGTCCTCTGCTCTTGAGATTTAGAACGTAGCATTTCATGAACACTACTTAATTTTACTAACCATGCAATAAAGATCATGAAAACATTTTAAATAACTTTATGTAAACTGAAATTACGTTAGAAGATAAGATCGTTGGTGCGTGGGATTGCGATACAACATGTCGTATATTGTATACGTCAAAAGTTTAAGTGTTTTTCATGGGTGTATTCTATTTGCATGTTCGTGGATTATCGAACTGTTTAATTAAGCATTTTATAAACATGGCTTTATGTTTAAACAGATTACGTCAAATATTGACATTGCCATAAATGGTTACTATTTATTTAGCAAGTAAACATGATATTCGCATTTTTGTCTTTACCCTCATATATGATCGTTTTCCCTTAAAATACTTGAACAGGACGTCATAATTTTAGCTCCCCAATTCGAAGAATAAGTGAGCTATTGCAATCACCCGAGCGTTGGCGTAATGCTAATGTTAAAGTTTAGGTACAACCTCTAATATCTTTAAAGTCCGTGGATATTTTGCTTTGCTACTTTGCATACTTGTCCTCTATCTTGACCCCAGCCGATACACAGAATGAGGTAACTCTACCAAGCATTTTGTCAAAATTATCTGCCCTTTTTGACTTGTAAGTCTATAAGTTAAGGTAAAAAAATGTCAAATTCCACTGACATATTAAAATTATAACATGAAATAAAAATATGCCTGCTGTAAATTATAGCATTTAGGTGACCCCTTTTACCGTATACAAACTAGAATTTCGCAAATTGTTGACGTTACGCGTATTGTGTTACGCTAATGGGTCGCAACTTTTGACGTTAGTGTTTCAGACGTTTAATACTTGTCGTCACCATGACCCCAACCCCTGCACTAGAGTAGTTACTTCTTTCAAAGCAAGCATGGTACTGAGACAAGTGGGGCGCGATGTTCGAGACATATCTTGTTCTACTTTATTTAAAACATGTACAGAATGCGTGCGCTTTCTTCAGATACAAAAATGCTGTTCTATACTCGGCACATTTTAATAAACACATTGTATCGGACGTGCTGAATAGTAAATATGTGTTAACGTAATCCGTCCATCATTAGCCGACGTAATTTCGTGTTATTAAATATACCCGCCAATATTGGTTATAACATGAATACAAACCGGAAGCTAGCTTTTTTGTAATTAAAGTTTTTCATTAAAGTTTTTTTGGACACTTCGGTACATTTTGCCAATTCATCCTACTTTATTATGCAACACCTGTTACTAGAATGGTGTTAAAGTGGCTGTCTTCCAAATAAACGATGTACGTATGGTATATACATGTATATCATTCAGAAATTCTTCGGTTAAGTGATTCAGTGCACATACGTAATAACATGCAAAATGAACCAGTGAATTGATACATATAACCTTTTAAGCATACAATGTATTAATAATTGCAATTAATTCATTGAAGGTAATCAATTCACTCCAGTAAACACTGTCTAAACAGTAAAACGTCGTAATTAGTGAAACAATGTGTGCAGACTGAAATGAGGATATCAACACAGGAAGTTGTAGCTAAGCAACAATTACAAAACAAATCAAATTACACTATAAGGTCAAACTTCGTTATTACGAGCATCGCTATCACGACTACCCGGCCTAACTCGAGCAAGTGTTAAAGTCCCGGCGATAAATTATCACCTCTTTGACGAGCATTGTATTTGTTTATGAGGTACAAACTTAGAATTTGAACTTTGGAACATTTTTGGGAGGAATCTGCGGGTCTGTTACTTTAATAACATGCACGTTTCATAGGCATGAATAAACATGTGCTTATACTAGCATGTAACAGCTGCATGGCCTGTCGTCCCTTCGGAACAACAAGGTTGTATATCTCTATACACTATATAGCCAAATGGACGATATTACCACACTCTAACGTATAGGGTATTAAAGGTTATGGTCCCGTATTTCAATAATATGTCTAAGGTACTAAATAAACATGTTGAATTTTACATGGAAACGCCCACATGTTTAGCACATGGAAACGCCCACATATTTAGCACATGGAAACGCCCTCATGTTTAGCACATGGGAACGCCCACAAGTTTAGCAAATGGAAACGCCCACATGTTTAGCACATGGGAACGCCCACATGTTTAGCACTGTGAATAGAACACGCAATTATCACCGACCGGTCTCGGTTCGAATACTTGTTCAGACAGGTTATCCAATCGTGAAAGCTCGGCCAATTCTCCGGTAAATTGGCATTGTATCTGATTGCCTGATTACATTGCAATGTTAAATTTACCGGAGACAAACGGAAATGGTCGAGCTTTCACGATTGATCAGAATGGCAGGTTATCTTCCTACATGAATCGCTGTGGCTTTGGCTATGTTCATGTTCACTACATCATGATACGATAGAAAATGGGTCAGTTGTTAGCGACAGAGAACGATAGTACTGGTTTATTGTTAATTCCAGGAAAACTGGTTATATGTCAGCTGACCACCTGGTACATAACTCGACTTTACCAGTTTCCGTTCACCGGTAACTGTATCATTAATAAAGAGTAAACAAAACAAAATTATTTTTTTTTGTAAAATTTGTAATATCTTAGAAAGGTTTATAACACGGGAAATTGACCACACAGTCACTGAGGTGCAGTTTGTTTTTAATAAACATTTCATTAAAACTGGTGTTATTTAAAATAGTATTACATAATCAGAAACTAGAGAGCTTCATCTTTAATTTGATATAAGTATTTTAAAAATATGTCCAAAAATAGGAAAATAAACCTATAGGGCGGTGGCATCACTTTCTTTTATCTTGTTCAGGATAGCATTGACGTTTCTATTGAATGCGCCTCAGTGACTGACTGGACACCGTGGTATACATTTCATGGTATAACTTTTGAACTACTCGATCAATTTCGATGGGATTTTGTCTGTTTCTCGTCTGGAGTCCGAATGTTTTGTTTAGTTTATTTTATTTTTCTGTACAAAACCTCTAATCAATCCACTTTTTATCTTATTTAAATGAAAAATAAAATACTGTCACTCAAAACAATATCTTCATCCAACATGGTCCAGTTGGATTTCTCGAAAATGACGTCTGTAATTTCATATTCATTTAAGACCTTGTATTCAAAATTCACTGAAATCTGCTTATATAAATACAGCCTTACTGTTGTTCAACGTATGTGCGTGAGACGTTCAAAAATAAACAGGACTGGGGCCCTCACATGTATGTACGTGAGACGTTCAAAAATAAACAGGACTGGGGCCCTCACATGTATGTACGTGAGACGTTCAAAAATAAACAGGACTGGGGCCCTCACATGTACAGTTGATTCCTTTGTTTGTTTGTTGATAATCTTTGTTTTAATAAAAGTAAATACCACTTTTCGTGTTACATTCGCGGTGTACTATTTTTCAAGGGGAGCAACTCGTCCTATTCTGTTTTCATAGTACAAGGGAGGTAATTACGAGTCTATAGAAGTTTGAATGGTTTTGATTTATCTCCCTTGGATATAAAAATACTCGAATATTCCGGGACAAACTATTATTATATTGTAATGTTCTCATTTTCGACCTTTTGTGGTTTCGTAAGAACGCGAGTTATATTAATAAGTTGCAAATGGCCCGAAATCAGGACAGGATAGATAAATCTCCAAAAACAAATTATGAAACACTAGATCTTTCTGAATTGAATAATTAATTGTCACACCGAAATCCGTATATCATCCCATCATCTTTCGCAGTAAGTATCAATAAAATGTATACGTTTTTACTCATTTGCATTAACAGTCGGTCCCGAATCTTTGTTCCTTGAAAACAATGCACATCATTTTGAAATTTACGTTTAGATGCATGCTAAAAATTACCATGATGAATGATGAAATCTTAATTGTGATTTTATTGCTATCATAACTATATGTATTTAGTGCTGGAGGTCCTCAATTGCTCTGAATAAAATATTTGTATTGTATTTCATTGGTTCTTCTAGTCCCGTGGTATGATAGTGTAACTGGAAAGTATCTACAATCATATGACTGGAATGTATTAAAATTCAATTAAAACTATATTCAGCTTCTTGTAAATACGTATGACATTTTGTAAATCATACGTTTGTGAATTTAGCTGACTTGACGTATTTTACCCCTTTCTTTTTTGAATTAGAAAAAAACCCATAAAATACCATAAAAGAGAGTTTGTTTTGTATTGTGCAATTTATGAGTTTCAATTTCATTTTGAATGAAACACAGGCTTGGTACCAACTTATTGACCCAAAGACGAAGCACGATACGATATGTGCATACGCGTATTTGTATCAATTCATCATTTCCGAAACCGAAAGAAAGAACTACTATTTGTTAGCCTTGAAGCGGTCGGGTCAGTCGGTTTCACCAAAGACCTATTGGTTTCACTTAATTGGCGATACTGTTAGAGTAACAGGGTTCATATGCAGGTCACTACAGTTGCTGGCTTACAATTAGAAGTTCGTAAGTACAAAATCAATATTTTGAGAAAACAAGAAAAAATGTCTGAAAACTACTCTTTGCTTATGGAAAATCAAGCTTTTTAAACTTCGGTTTAGTTAACAAGACTGTAAATGTATATTTAGGTCTTTGATAAATACTATCAACTGCTGTACTCGTGCTGTCGGTGGCATCTGCGCACGTACATCTTATTACATATGACTTACTACTATTTTTAGTTTAATAGCTCATGCAAGTTTTGTTTCGTAAGGATTGTTATTACGTAAATTGTCTCCGAAACGAAGATGATATACTGTAAAACTAGTCACATATTTTCGTGGGTATTACATCTTGTGGAATTTTATTTAAAAAGCATTTTCGTGGGATTATAAATTTGAGGACTACAAAACATTACATTGGATGTAATTGGGATGTCGATTAATTAATAATGTAGATTATATTTCGTGGTATATATCGACCACGAGGTCAACGAAAATTCAACTCTTCCGAACGGGGCAGACAAAAAAACAATCAAGAGACCGAGGCGTGATACAAGGAATCCGGGTGCGTTACCCTAGCTCGTTTCGATTTAAATAGATTCCTTGGTTCTTTAACGTGCCCGGTGTGTACAGCACCGATATACACGAGACTAGCTCTTGGTTCCCAACCAGTGCATCTCTAGTCGGGTTGCGAGACTAGCTCTTGGTTCCCAACAAACACCGAGAAGCGTTTCAGAAATGACCAAGTGCCCCGACCGATGATCGAACTAGGGACGTTTCGATCAGTAGTCAAGAGCGTTTACGGTTATCCGCCATGACATGTTATCTATAGTCTCTGCTAACATAGAGTTCGCCGGAGATAACACTAGCCTTTGTTTACAAATAAAAATGAAAAGTAAATACATTTTCGATATTCATTTTTGTTCAATCATGTGCATATTTAAATCTACACTGATAACTGGCGGCCATTCGACCGTGCAGTGTTTATTATTTGCTTTGTTTGTTTATTGATAAGGCTAGAGTTATCCCCGGCGAACTATACTACCTTTTAAAATCATGAGATATATAAAATATTTAGTTACCCAATTGTACTCCCCCCCCCCCCCCCCCCCCCCAATCATTTACAGCTACGCACCCGGTTCTAGTTTCGTTTTCGGTTATTTTTCTCTTTTAACTGTTTATTTGCTTTAATTTACCAGTACTACTTCCGTTGACTGTTTGATATTTTGATTACAGGTATAATTTTGCTTAGGTTTCGGTATTCAGTACTATAAAAAGACGTAATGTATGTTTTCATTCATAATTTTGTCAATAGTAATTTTGTTTACTACAAATTCCTAGTGCGCATGCGAAAGTACGTCATGAGTTGGCATATTAACCAATGAAAATAGTTTATGTAAATAGCATAAAAGCGTCATGACAACATTACCATATATGGGACACCACGTGACCGACAAAGGCCGTCTTATGATCTCATGTTGCTATCTTTAGTAACAGTGACTAATGCTAGTGGATAAGTCGTTTTGTATAAAAGTTTGTGTAGGTATACTCCATGCTTCAGAACAAAGTGAGTCATCGTGGCAGTGTTTCCCAAAAAAATCTTATATACGGGTAGAAATTGTTAGGATATTGTTAAAATTACTAGATATTATTGAGGACTACTATATTTTAAATTATGTATACTGAAATGGAAGGCGATTCGAAGTATCACGTGGCGAGCATTCTGTCAAACTTGTCTAATGGCGGACATTTGGCCGTGTCAACAGTAAGCTTTTTCGCTATTTTGTTGCGGTTATTAGGCTGTTTGATCTTTGTTACTACATTATACTTGTTTAAACTCATTATATCATCATAGTTTCCATTATCATCAAAGTCTACGAAGTGTTATTCTTACGTAAACTGTCACCGTAATTTAACCTTTATTGTTCTCGAATTTTACCGTAATTTGCGCCACTTTCTAGTACTTATAATACAGTGCTGGACGTACAGTAATTGTTTACGGTGAAAGTAGGTCAGTTAAGTGTATATGCTTGAGTAGGCAATAGGATGACATCATCCTAACATATATGTAGCTTGACTAACTGCTATGACATTAGGCATGTTTGCTCATTTCATTTGCATTCATCAGCCAACGTGCACTTATTATTTGCTAATTGGAATTTAATTGAAAAATAAAATATAATTATTTTGGTTAAACTTACTTGATATATTCAACTTTTAATAATGAATTGGAATTATTCTTGTCGGGTATGGTTTAATATTTATAATTTATATTATAATATTATACATTATTTATTTTTAAAATTATTAAATGAATATTTTCAAATGAACATTACTACATGACGTGAACATACATGTTATTGTTCATGATAAATGCATTGAGGTCATCTCAAATGTTATAAAAGACATTATTTCATGCTTTTCAAATGGATAATCAATTGAATGTATGAAAAGTAATCAACTTATAATATATTATTTGAAAAAATATGTCATTCTGTTATAAATACTCAAAGTATTTCTTATTTTGTATTTTCAGTATGCTACTCCACCCTTCTCAAGTGGGATTGTATCCAGCGCTACTACAACACTAACGCCCACAACGCTGACAAACATGGAACAAACTTTCATCGAGTTGCAATCAGTACCAAGTCGCACTGTACAAAACCCAATCACCCAGAGTGGATTTGTTCCACCAATAGTTCACTCCGCTGTGCAGTCTGACAACGATCTCTACAGCGACAGCAGTAACAGTTGCGATGAATACTTGCCGTCCCAGCCAAAGAAAGTTAAAATTGGCGACAAAACGACAACAATCATGTCAAAATACGAAATTGAAAATCCTCAGAGAAAAACTCACAGACGAATGATTCGAGAAGATGATGTAAGTGAAATAAGTTTGCAAATATTCTTGTAGCTTAGATTAATTAAAAATCTTAATAAGCTAAGATTAAGTAATAGTCTTAATTTAAGAGGGAGCATAAAAAATGTTGCCAGTTTAAATAATGCATTTGACTCATTTTAATAAATTTTCAGGCAAATCACTAAGTATAAGTTCAGTTATGTTTATATATCGCTGCGTAAAAAGCATGTAACTAGTAATCAAGACAGCTTTGGTTAGCGACAAATTCCACACATTTTTGCTTGTTCGATGTTTGATCAATCAATCTTTGCTGTCATTTTGTGGTCAACCATATTCATTACTTGCATTCTTTGTATCAAGAGTTCAATCAAGGCATATGTTTATACTTTGGTTTATGTTGATAAATGCTTAATATCATAAAGCATTAAAATTCTGTTCAAAATCAAAGTCTTAAATTTAAAAAAAGCAAAGTGTATTGAAGCATGTAAAACACATTCATATCTCTTTTTGTAGAAGTTTGTCAACTCAAGCAATTTTACCTGTATGAGTCATACCATTATATATAACTGTAAAGATTTTAGCCGGGGTTGTAGTCGTATACACTATTCTATCTACAGCTGGTTAGCTTAAGTGATGTAATGGTTCTATAAATAGACCAGCTATACGCTTAGCTGAAATGTACAGGTAGTTTAAGCGATACTTGTTCGAATAATTATATAAATTTGTTTTTGCTTCTTATTGATTAATAAAAACAAGTTTATATGATTATTGCAGAGTAAGACACATTATTTCATTTTACTGTAACCATTAAACATTTAATTGCTTTGAAATTTAATTTAAAGAAAAACTTCTTTTTTTTTTTCACAGATAACTCCGGAAGAAGCTGTGAGGAGAAATGTTCGTCGTGAGCGTAACAAGGTAGCGGCCGCCAAATGTCGTCAGAGAAGAGTGGATCATACGAACACGCTTTTAAATGTAAGTATTTAAGTACGGACACTTGACCTATAAGTTGTGGGGGCTAACAATGGTGTGAACACAATTAGCAAAGCGTTATTATCTGCTTATCATTATCCCACAGTGATACTGTGATTCAGATTGGCTTTCGTGATAAACTAGGCAGAGCAAAGTATAACTTTCCGTCCATATTAAGTAGTACTAGTATTGAGTCACATGATTAGCACTTAAACGATTGCGTCAAAATTCCTTTTTGATTGAAATCAAGATGTGACAAGAATTTGTTATGCCGGTAATAATCAGCTGATCCCGTGACTGTCAAAAATTTAGTCAAATATGAAATAATGAGACTCTTAGTCTTATAGTACTTGTGTATTTCCTGTGTTAGTTATAAACGTCCATGTGATCAATCAATTAAAATCATAGCCCTGATCTGAGCATATTATTATAACTGATGCAACTCACTTCATTATTATATATTTTTGAAAAAGCTTGTAATATAACAGTATTGCATTAACTCTCAATATACAGTACTAGTGTATATATTGCTATAATTTATTGCACATTATCTTATAGAAATATTTTTTGCCTATTTTTAGGAAACTGACAAACTGGAACAAGATCAGCAATCTATAGAACAAGAGATTCAGGCTCTTCAACAGGAGAAAGATCAACTAGAGTTCATCCTTCAGGCCCATACTCCCATATGTAAACTCAACGGGGGTCATATGTCGATTAAGATCAAAAACGAAATGGATAATGAGTTGCCTCAGAATTTGAAAATGACATTGCCGAGCGACGTGAAACGAGATATTCCAACATCATCGTCTCGCCCATCAACTTTACCTATTTTTAAACGGGAACTGAAAAATGACTTATTAGCGACATCTGGCGTGGCGATCACGACGCCATCTAGTGGATTTTACAGCATGTGTCTGGATACAATGGTCGATCATACAGGACTTACACCTTTGACTGGTAGTTTAGGACACACTGGACTTACGCCTCTTACAGGAATGCCTCAATCCTGCAGCAGTGAAATTTCAAAAAAACAATCTACATCAAGTGACAGTTCGGAAGGAATGAAATCTCCACAAAGCCTCATTACATTGTAGTGTAGTAACTTATTAACACTATTGCTTACTGTGAAACATAGACGCTTGAGAAATAAGACAAGAAAACTATAAAGTGTAAAAGCTAGTCATACATCTAAAAATAGTAAAATCCTCGTACACCTATTTAACATCAGTTTTACAAGTTTATTATTTTCTTGCTTACAGATGTTACAAGTTACGACGATATTTTATTTAAGGATCTGATAATTAAAAGTAAATCATTAAATATGTAATTAATTCAATTACCTTTGAAAATACATTAATCACTCATTCTTACGTTAAAATTTTCATTTTTATGCTTGTTTTATTTTTTACCATGCTATGCGACTTTGTTTATCATCTGAACTATTATATGCTTGTACATTATTATTTTCACTGCTGGTCAGTTGCTGAATTTTGTTTATGTTGCAAATTATTATTTTTTTGTTAATTTCTGTTTTGAATTTGAACATAGTGCCTGAGTCTGTTGTATTTGTTGTCTTTATGTTATAATGTACATGGCTTGTATGCTAGTAGTAATTACTAATACATACGTACATGTACGCTATTGCTATTTTCTACAAAATTTAAATGCCAGTATTTGTGTATGTTTGTTATGAATATCTGTCCGTGCGTTTTGTCTGTTGTTGTAAGTTTCTCCATGGAACCTCTCTGAACCAGAAATCTTCATAACTGGATAAAAATTCTGGTTTTGGAGGTTTCAAGTTTTCAGAGGTTTTATCTACATACATGTATTTCAAGTGATATGTGCTGAAAAATTACAATTTTATTTAGTTGTTAAATTTGATACATTATGGTAAATCTATTAAGTGCTATTTGTGTTTGGTTTTTGATTGTTAAATATTACAATATAATATAATGATCAATCATGCAAGCTTCTTTTGAGTAAGACTTTGTAACTTTCAAGCATCTAGTGTGTAAGATTCTTCCATGCATTGCTCATCAAGTCCATGCATCAATTGTTAATGTATTAATACTCCCATGTCTTCCATAAAGTACATGTCACCTGGGTTACAGCACATGTCCATGCTGAACTCAGATTTGCTGAAAAATTATGGGGTGTCCCCTTTAATGTACATGTCACAGAACATGGGGTGTCCCCTTTAATGTACATGTCACAGAACATGTCCTTGTAAAGAATGCCGAACTCAGATTTGCTGAAAAATTATGGGATATCCCCTTTTCTTCCTTTAAGATGAGTCCGAGAAGCTGAAACGTTAACGTGTGTCACATGTTGAGATATTGTGATTATATTGCTACATGTATTCCTATATTAAGTATACACTGTTTCCCCTATGGCTGTGCCAGGGTTTTATTGTAATGTGAAACTTTGTACACTCAGATATAAACATATATGGTAGAATTAATAATTGAAGACATCTTGTTTATTGGCCCGAATAAATATCTGGTGAATACTAAATTGTTATCCCCGGCCACCTACCCTGACTTATTGCTATTTTCTTTAAAACAATGGATCCGTTTCTGTTGCTGTAAACATTAAAAGAAAGGAAATTAGTCCAAATCAATTCAAGACATACACATTTAATGATTTATCAAGTTTTTAAAAATAAGAATGAAATACAATGGATATAATCATTCTTTCCCTGTCCCATTTTATGAAAATATCGATCCTGTCTCCTATTTGAAGGGTCAAGAAAAACTTGGTTGATAATCAAACCGTAGATTTTTAATGGCCTTATAAATATATAAGTTATGAATATCAATATTTTTCATGTACATGCTTCTAAGTGTTGTTTTATCATGGGTTAATCTTGAAACTATACCTGTGGTATTGTATAAGCTTACCATATGACTGATTGGTCTAGACAATAGATTATGTCGAAATAATTATATGCATTTCTTTGATGCTTACAACATGTTATATTGTATTGTGTACATGTGAACTGTGTATGTCCATTGTGTTCTGTGTTTTTTTATTACGAGTACATTTATAATGAAAGCTATATTTTGTCTTATTGTTTCTGTGTTTGATGGGAATGTTTGTAGAGCTGTCATCGTTATAAGTGATATCGATATATTATAGATATCTTGGCCGATCGATTATCGATTTACATTTTGAAATATTGATACATGAGAAAATGGTTGGAACCACACAGAATCAACATTTTTCCTGCATAAAACACATTTCTTGGATAAAAAGAAGTTTACAAATTGCTCAAGTCTAAATTCAAACTGAAGCTACTATTTTCAAAAGCTGAATCAATACCCAATATAATAATTATGCAATGTAGAATGGCTAAATAATTGAACCATGACTGATGTGCCTGTCATGATTCTTTTATATGTGCAAATTGATGTATCGTCGATACTCGTCTTCCTATCTATTGGAATCATCAATTTGTTCGGATTGATTCAATGACAGCTCTATTTGTATGTTTGCGTTTGACTGAGAATGTCATGAAGTTTTAGGTCATTCAGTTCCTTCCATGTTAGATTGGCCAATGACCTCTGACTTTGAGGGATTTTTGATGGTCTTATAATGTAATTGGTACACCTGGTAACATGTCTTTCATGTTACTTAACCCATAACTCCAAAGGCCATTTACGTAGTAAGTAGTGATTGTGTACCCAATATCCATACTGGTTTATGATAAAATCTCAATTTTGGGAGGTCCGGGGTTGGCTACATAGCATACTTATATGTGAAAAACTTTGATACCAGTGTGTCAATGACCCTCTGCTTACTAAGGTGAAATTGGCTTCTCTTCTCTTATATCCTTGTGTTGATGAATACCATCAGAAATGAGGTGTCAAGATTGATGAAAATAAGGTGTAAAACTTGTTTCACATTCGACATGATAAGTCGGTTTAAACTAAAAAATGTCAATTCATGGTTAATTCGCTATCCGGATAAAAAGGCTGGTTAAATTGTGTACATAATCCTCATACTGCTTACTAGAAAACTACTAATTTATGGTACATACAATATCTCGATAATAGACTACTAGCCTGGGTAAAAATTAAGTTTGTACTGCCATGCCTTTCTGTAGTAGATTCTATTGGGTATACCGGTATTGTAACTTAAAGTTTGAAAACTCAGAAGAAATGATTTATTTGTACTTTGATACTGTTGCTATAAGTTTTGTACAGTGATGGCTATGTTAAACATGTTGTGGCTACATTGAGCATATTTAGTAATGTAACAATCTGCTGTTCAACCTTGATATACCTTGCTGTATAACTATGTGTAAGAGCGCTTTTAAATAGTCATCCCTAGATCTAGTCTATCAAGTGCACTAGATTGACAAGCTTACACATAGACATATATTACGATTCTAAATGTAACTGGTTCTCCCATGACGTAGGCTCATGTGGAATTTCATAGAATTTCATCAAAAGTGAATTAGTACTATTCTATAATGCATTCTGGGAAAACTGGGTAGGTCTACATGCCTTTGTTTATGACTAAAATCGTGTGTTGCGAAATTGCCAAAAAGCAGTTAATTATATTAATTAAATGTATGTTTTATCTAAAACAATATAAAGTGTTCAGTATGTTATCAGTGAAGTTTGATGTACAGTACTACCTCTAGAGCAACACCCTTTGGGAAACACAAAATATGGTTGTTGTACAGAGGTTGTTGCTCTGGAGAAGTAAATTTATTGTAAATGGCTACTTGTGGATCAGAATGTTTATAATGCATAAGAGAGGTTGTTGCTCTATGGAGGGCTGCTCTGGAGAGGTTGCACTGTATGTGTTAAACAAGTTTCTATCATGATGCTGCTCAGAAAGTCTATGGGATAGTCATACATTGCAATAGGCATGTTTTCACTTGTTCTGTGTGAAAAGTTGAAATGAGCTGCATGAGCTGGTGCTAATTTTAAAGGAAATGTATAAAATATCACGTGGTGTTGTGGTTGATTCTGACATCATTGACATTTACGGAGTCAGTTTGAGATAGCTCTGAACGTCTGGAAACACATACCAAGTCATTATCACTATCTACAATACCTTAACTTATATTACTGTAAAATTATTCATTTTTGTGGGGTTTAATTTTGTGGAATTTTTATTGAAAATTAAAAACGGCAATTACACAGTGGCATTAATTTGGGGATTTATGTTTTTAAAAGCTAACTATTGATGGGGATTAAGTTTCATGGTCGAGTTAAATTTATGAATAAAAAATCCATAAAAATTCAAATTGTCAACAAAAATTAATAAGTTTACAGTATAATCCTAGTTTGTTTATTTCTGTGTATTCAATTATATTTGCATTATCAATAAATTATTATTATTACATTTATGTGAATTAATGGCAATAATAACTGTAAGTGTTTATGTACATGTAATGTCATCGATTTTGTTATCTTAATATATATAAATAAAATATGCAAAATATTGGGTGTATTTGTGTTTTTTACATGTCACACATTGGCGGCTCTGTGAATTTAGACCTTATTTATTTGATAAAGTTATTGCATGGCTTGAATTGTTCTGTGATGTTCTAGTCACAGGTGCTTTGCATATGGATAGGACCCCTGATGGTCCCCTCCCCAACCCACCTACAAATAAAATAAATCAGATCTTTCAAGAAATCCTGAATAACACCATTTGTTGTTGGGTTGTGGAGTGGGCATGTAATAAACTCAGAATGATGTTTTTGTGTTGTATTGGCAGTTTTGAGCACAACCTTTCATGGAAATTACCTCGGCAAAGACACGTGACAATATTTGAGATGAGATTTAGCCCAAGTTGAGTTGCTTCGGGAGAACGGGGCCTGAGCAACAACCTCAGTACAACAACCAAACAAACTTTGTGTATAACATTGGATGTTGCGCTCTATAGAGAGGTTTTATTGTGTATTTTATACGTTAATATTTTTTATAAACACGATGAAACACACAGTTAATGGAATGTATCGTAGTTTCACATCAACCAACTTCTCAAACACTCAAGTATACAAAATATATTCTCTCCAATAAAGTCAATTTTTATTACTGCATATAAAAGGAAATATTTTATTTGCCCTCAGCTGAAGTAAAGTATTTCATCCTCGTTTGATCTCCAAGTATACCAGTGGTAGTTTTGGCCTTCATACAAAAACATAAAAAAAGAAAAGGATGAATCGTAAATTTATATGTACATTTGTATATAAATAATGCAATAGAGTCGTTTATATTAGTTACGTCATGTCGCCAAAAAATGCTAAATTATTTGTTCTCGTATACATGTATAGAATGTTTACTACGTAGTTCATTGCATTCTCAGATGAATCATTCAAATAGGCATACAGTGATACTATACTACTCAAAATTTGATAAGGGCCAATAAATTTTCCATTTGAATATTTTGAAAATTGGATAAGATTGACTGGTATAATTTTCAGAAACTTAATGCTACATCTGCAATATTGTAAACCAATAAAGATCACTTCAAAATTTAATGTCTTACTGCTGATAAGCCCAACCCCATTAAAATCTTCGTGCTGCATTCAAGCCTTTGTAGTAACAGAATGCGGTCATTTTCTTGGCATTTTGTGTCTTACATGATATGGTAATAAAAACGGGTTAAAAATTCCTTGTTTAATCTAGCCACTTTGGTCCTCGCCAGTAGGGGTTATCGGTTACCTGGAAAACGACGTCATTTTGGCAATGCATATTAAATTCAAGACATCAAGTTTCGAAATTTTGCACCAGATAAGATGATATTTTATTAATTGCACAACGTTTTCTTCATCGGTTTTGTACATTTAACATGAGACAGACATCAATATCGATTGTTTGGCCCTTAGCAAAGTTTGAGTAGTATACTACATGCACATACATTCATAATGATCACATTCCCTGAACGAACATTCCCTGTATTAGCGACTATTATATACTAGTAGTCATTTGCGTAGATTCCTATTTCCACTGTACGTCGGCACCATCCCTCACACTTTTTCCAGATATGAAAAAAATAATGCCAACTATGCAATAAAATCGATTGGGTAGAGGGTTATATGTGTACCAAACTCCACTGGACGTTCTTCAGTGATATTCAGTCTGAACGATTTCCAAAATTACGTGCGACATTGTAGAATTTTATATAAAGCGGGTGAACATGACTATCCCGGAATCTCCTAGAACGTCGGTGCCTATTCTGAGTCTACACATACAATATAATTTATAAGCCTACTTGTTTGAGTTGAATGACAAAAATATAGAGATCATTTGTCTGTTGACCTGTCACCAGAAATTATCATAAATTACGCTTAGACTGAAACTGCCGCCACCTGCAAAGGTGTAGAATTCTTTTTTTGTCCAGAGAACATGTCCCCTAAAATCAGGATATAAATACACATTTATTATGACCAAGCAACGACCGTGATAGCCTCCTTACTACAACAATAAGTATTTATTTAAAATTCCTGTTATATAGGCACCATAGTACAAGGTCACACAAATCCAAAGCCTTTCATACTTTAGCAGTGGAAAAGGCATCATAATTGTGTAGGCCTACATTGTAATAAGAGTTGGGTCGGTTACATTGTTGCCTTTCGCAACATCAGCGTGCAGAAATTTGACCCATGTCGTGCACAACAGTCTAACAATTTCAAACCGGTGGTTTAATATGTTGTCATGTTGGATATGACTCTCAGCCTAGAACGACTTCCTCAACAGAACAGACAAAAAATGTTACCCAATGTAGCTGGCTCTGAAGTGATTGTCCTGTACAGGTAAGTTTAATAGCACAATGTACATTATGATGGACTCCAGCCTCTTTTGACAGAAATAAGCAAACATCCATTAAATGACGTATTTTTTGTATATTGTTTTATGTCTCACTGGTCAACAGTATGTTCCATGCATGGAAACTATCAAGTCACATGATCCTGACAGACGACGGGCGATCCTGCATGTATATAGTTAGGCATTGTCGCATGCGAGATACTTTACCAGTGTACATGCATGCATGCATTATATATTTTATTTGAGTAGTGGTAGTTGTCTGAGAATCTAATCCTTGATTTCCAGTACTACTTTATGAGTAAATGTCGGTGGTAAAGGAGACTACATGAAGTTTATTTGAGCCAGTCTCAAGGAAAACCTGCTATTTTGACCAAAAATATTTTTAGATTTTTTATTGTTTAAAAGAGTAATCTTGGTGAAGCAAAATGCAACCGAAATTTTGTTAGTATCTTGATTTTTAAGGAAGTTACAGCTGTTTGGTAGAGGCCCTATTCAGAGCCTTTTTGTGTGACGTCGCAAACGTCATTCAAACGTTATTCGACGTCATTGTAACAAATTCTTTATAAATACAGCTTTTGGTCAATTCTTGACATAAACTGTTCAAAATAGTATCACGTTTTAGAATGATGTTTTAAGTTTTAGAATATATATCAAATTGTAACTGTTCACATTAAAAGAAAAGCCACTACTGTTTTAAACAACTAACTCCTCGTTTTTCTCATCAGAGTACTTTCCTGAAATTGGTCACCATAGCAACAAAGTAAGTGATTTCAACATAATTCATAAGAAATTTTAAAACTAAGATATAGTGATATATGGATAAATTACTTAAAATTGAATCTATAGATATGTCTTTTTTCTAATTTTAAAGCTTTTTAAAAACCTTATTACATGTAGTAATTACATAATGTCGAAAAGCAGGTTTTCCTGGAGACTGGCTTCATACTAATTGGCCATTTTTCGTATTTGAAAGGTATCAAACAGTCGATCAACTGGTCAAACAGTCATTATAAAATGTACTACATGTAAGTAGTATTGATTCTTGGCAAACATATTGTAGACTGAACTTTCTGTCCTCTGATTTCGCAGAAAAATTTATTGTTTCACTTGACCAGTTAATTAAGAAATATTATTATTGTGAGAAGATATCACAAAATTCTCGATAATTCCAAAGTTTGACACAGGAACTTTGAAAAGGTCAGCACGTCCGTTTTTCTGTTGCGAAATTCTACAGAGCGTTTCTGCTATACTGCCAATAACTGCCGATATTACTCACTGCGTCGGAAAAGTACGAAATTAGTAAGCCAGCGAATACACTGATGTTAAATTTACGTAAATAAATACTTCATGATGTCTTTCCTTCCGCATTTACTTTCCTTGTAGCTTAACCGTCATCTTTGATCATCGTTTACAATCGAATGACTCAGCTGAACTAATTAACTTTAAGTTGAACAGTAGCTTTTAAATAAAACAATAACTAGTATTGGGTTTTATGTTTTAACCTATTTTGTATTGTTGTATTGTATGTAGGCTATTGGATTTATCTCATCGGAGATATCATTCAAAGCGCATTATAACTGTTCGTCGCCCACGCTCGCTGACTAAACTTGTTGCGGAAACTATTGACTGTGTATGAATCAGATGTGTTCACGATAAGCCCGAGTAATCCGAGTTCTGTACGATATTGGAACTGACATATTTATTTGTTTACTTAAGGCCAACTTATCTGCCATTCAGATTCGTTTAATAATCTAGATATCCTCTGCCGGACAAAATTGTATTTTTTTTTGCTTCCGTCAGCGATTTATAACAGACTTCCAAAAATAGAACACTTGGCAATATTTTTTAACCTCACTCAAAGAGACACATATTTGTCATAACTTGAACTCAATACAATCTCAATAATAGAACTGTTTCAATTACATTTGTATATGATTACCTTAATAATAAGACCAACTACAGTTTTCAAATACAACTTCTCCATGAAAACCTCCTATATAGACATTGTCATTGCTATCGTGACGAAATGAGGTTTGAAAAAGCTCTAAAATAAGACAAATGATATACCTCATTACTTACGCGGCAAACTTAAGTACATTATTTAAATAGGAATAATAAAAAATCTTAAAACAAATACCTATACATTACATTGTATATTGCTTATAATGAATATATAAAACCTGGTATTTTGACTGAAATAAATATGATTTTGAATTTGTTTTATTTAAAAGAGTATAGGCCCTAATCTTAATGAAGCAAATTGCAATAAAAAAAATTGTTACAGCTATTTTGTAGAGACCCTATTCGAAGCCTTTTTGTGTTATTTGACGTAGTTGTAACAAGTATTTTATAAACTGTTAAATAATATCATGTTTTAGAATTATGTTTAAAGTAGTAATATACACTCAGCAGATTTAAAACCAGTATAAAAAATAATGTAATTTTGTCAAAATTCATTTTCTCCTTAATTTTATAGTTTACATACAGTATACCACCAGTTTATAATCTTCAATTTCAATGGGGATAACGAATAGAACGGAAGTGATACCCCTGACGGTTTTTCGACTGTCAGGGGTATCAGCTAGGGACAGCAACCGTCAGGGGTATCATAGTGGTTCTTTCGTTTATTCTGCCTCATAACCTGGCTGCATCGAACTAATTTTGCAAAATGCATACATAGAATAAGGTAAACAACGAAGTTGGACCCATAAAACAGCAACACACCATGCAAATCGGCAGAAATTGGGAAAAATGTAGACGGGTCGTCAGGGGTGCAGTTACCAAAACCGCACTAGAATCGAGTGTAAGTATTTGAAGGGAAAATGGGCTTTGGTCTGCAGGTATCGACAGGGCCGGGTACGGTGGGCTGGTTGATTTCATTGAAAGCGTCGTACAAAACAAAGAAAAATCATTATTTACTTACCGAAGCGACGAAATTTACAGTCGAAAAACCGTCAGGGGTATCACTTCCGTTCTATACGTTATCCCCATTGAATTTAGGCACAGAAAATAGAAAAACTTGTTACATGCTGTAGAATTACATTATCATTATTTACAGAACTGGAATGCAAGAATCGATCAGTCATCTCGTAGTACGTTTTTCAAATCTATTGTGTCCTTCGACTTTCAATTTTATTTAAAATGCAATCTGAGTAATCATTTAATCGTATCGATGCCTTGGTTATTACTTTCTTCTCATAATTTATTTATTGAAAATGGTAGATGGCACCGTCCAAATATAATTCCGCGAGAAGAAAGAAAATGTCAGACATGTAACAAACTTGAGGACGAGTTCCATTTCATTATAGAATGCAGTCTTTATTCAGATTTACGTAAAAAATATATACCTAGGTACTGTTGGTCAAATCCGAGCATGTTCAAACTCAAATCACTTTTTGAAAGCACAAATAGGTGTGTAATTGAAAAATTAAGCACGTACATTTTTAAAGCTTTTACACTAAGATCCTCACTATCTTAATTATCATAAAGTGTCTTCGTTGTACTAAATGCATGTATGCGTATATAAACGTTTACAAAACATGTCAGCAAAATTACAATTTAAAATTACAATTATTCACAACACCAAATAATTAAATTGGATGCGTCACTGGGCCGTGCTTTTTTTAACAGTGTTGTTTGTAAACCTTTAATGTAAATACATTTTGTGAAGCAGTTAATTTGCTACATACCTATATTATTATGTATAACGACTGTGTGTGTGTATGTTTGTTTTATATATGTTTTCAAGAAATGTACATATGTTGATTGTTGATTTGTCTTTATGTATATGACTCTCATATATTCATGTCGTGCATTGCTATTTCTAAACGGACTATGCATCTTTCTCCGCTTAACACTCTTGCTCTGTATGCCCTATCCACTCAACCTTTTTCTTTCTGTTCTGCAGCTTTAGTTAAACTCGCCGATGTTCTTTCTAACGTTGCTATACATATTTCGGTCTTCGTCTTTTCAATATCCACATTACTTCCGTGATATGCCATCCCACTCTGATTTCCACTCTCTTACCACTCCATCTTTCTCTGCTGTTTATTATTACTCTATTGTCACATCTTGTGCGTGTACACGCACTCACTCTTGGTAAATAGTGTCATTTTGTTATGTCATTGTATATATTATGTATTGTATATTGATGTTCTCGTGGGCCATGTGGCCTTTTGAATTTGAAATAAACTTCTTCATCATATGATAATGTCAAGGTTTTTCCTTGAGACTGACTCTTATATGATTGAAACAAATATATATTGAATATACACGAGACAAAGATTGGTCATTTGAAAATCCGTATCTTTAGAACGAGCCTGGTGACATATCATTTTTATGATTTTAATATGGTTTTAGATGATTCTTCTATCATTATGAGATGTTTCGGAGAAAATTCGATCGTTAGATAAAAGGCGCGCATACACTTGTACCTCCTAAAAATCATGGAGAAGACCTCATGTAGATCTATAGGATAAACACAATTATTTAATGCTAACTGATGAGATATGGAGTTCTATCAGTGAAATAAAACCTATATCAGTCACTGGTTATCACCTACAATGTGACTGATATAAGCTCCGCCCCCTCACAGGGACTACTTTAATTTACCAAAATCTCAACACTAAAATGTCTGTAACTTTTTTATTACTGAACGGAAACATGTCATGTGGGGGTTTTTATTCTTAGTTAGACCATTTCCTACAAGTTTGTGTATGATTTAATGCAAAACTCTCAAAAAAGTCGTTTTCACCTATTCACCATAATCCAAGATGGCGGATTTTGAAGTGAAAAATATGAATGGAATAACATATTCATACGTAGCCTAACCACAGTGGTAATTTGGCATAAATAGTACCAGTTTTGACACCATAAAAGCATTAAATAAATAGAATATTTGTTTGTTTTGATTGAATATTGTTAATATCTCATCTTGTAGTGATAAAATTTTAATATTTTCACACGCGCTACGCGCTCTTGAAAATATTGAATTTTATCACTACACGATGAGATATAAACCATATTCAATCAAAACAAACAAATATCCTCTATGTATATTTAGATTTTTGATCTCACACACTGTTAAAATGGCCAATTTTCACAACAATAAATGCTTGAACTCTATTAGGAAATGTATCCTATTTTTTCATGCAATTCACATCATCGAACCATATTTTCCATTTTTTTGTGCATATTTATTCAAAAGAAGGGCGAAAGGCGGATAAAGGGATATAACCAAGACAGGAAGTTAAAACAAATATTTCGTCGAAACGAGATAGTTGATCTTGGATTACCCGTCATGCTTCCTTTTCCGCCATCTTGTAATAAAGCGGCGGCTTTGTATTTTGTTCAAGATCAAATACGAAAACAACTGCTAAAGCGCATGATTTTTATTTTTTTAAACAGTATTTAGAATAGCAATCATGAGTGAGCTTGATCCCACAAAGTTAGACAAGCTGAAAGTTGCCGATCTACAGAAAGAACTTGGTGCGCGTGGTTTGGACACGAAAGGGAAAAAATCGCAGCTCGTTACACGCTTGAAGAAGGCTCTTATCGGTAATATTCTTTGTTCAAAGTTTAGTTTGTTGTATTGTTATTTTTCATGTACCTACGTATTGCTGTAGTAATTGCTTAATCCATAACGAATTCTTTGTGAACAACCACTTTCTGTAGTGGGTCAACAAAGTCCATGTTTTTGCAGTGTTTACAAAACCGAAGTCATCAAATGGTTAGATTACTATTATTTCTTCATACAAGTGCTCTTTCAATCCATTTCATAGTAGATTACTAGAAATATAATATGTTTGTCATACTACATTGCAATATGATGGCATATAGTTGCCTTGAATGAAATGGTTCAAGTTGCCATTTTGTTACACATGTGCCATGATAAAGAACAAGGCCCATGGAGGTAAACATGGTTTCCAGACAGTTCTATCACGGATATACACAGAACGGATAGGCAGGTCTAAAAATAGCCTAGTTATGACCTGACTACCCATAATGCATTGCACGCTTTGGTAAGCACGATAATTGTGAACATGACGTATCCAAAAGAAATCTTGTTTTCCTGTGAAAATCACAAAGAAAAACAGTCGTAAATAAGTTTCCTTAGGGATTTAAAAAAGTAAATATCGTAAGCAGTCCAAAACCCGTCGAGTGAAAATTTATCGATCAAGATAGGTCACAGAAAATGTGGTCTATGTCACAATTGACAGATGAATCGTCCAAACTATCTATACAAAAACGTTCCAAACACATAACGGAACAAATAAATGCTTATTTTGACGAAGAGTTGCTTTAAATGAAAACAAATATCTCATTGACAAATCAGGCTGAATTGGTGAAATAATCCAAGATGGCGGCGACTAGCGGGAAAAATAACGCCAACTTGAGAATCTCGTCAAGTCTCGTACAAATAAGCCGATCGCGATATTTCATTCCAATGTGTCGGCCTATATATGAAATATTGTGAGAGTCGAATAAGTTGCTTTTCCTGCTAATGTATTTCCATAGTTCTATGATAAAGTAAAATGTTACATCAGTCATGAGTTGTCTTCGGAGAAAGGAAAGTTATAAAAATGCTAATAATTTTGATAATTTCAATATTTGCAGCGGGCATTGGTGAAGAATCTGTTGATGATGCAGATGTATCAGTAAATTCTGCATTAGATAATTCCCAGGATACTTCAGCTAATCTTGATGATAGTTCACAAGATGCTGCACCAGAACCAGTTGTGGAGTCTGTGCCTGAAATCACTGAAGTTGAACCCGAAGTACAAGAGCCTGAGCCAGTCGAACCTGTTGAAGAAGTTCCCGAGCCCGTGCCTGAAGTTGTCTCAGAACCAGAACCTGAGGTATAACTACATTTCACTGAAGTTGAATTCCAACCATTGGTTTGAATGATAATTAAGTCCCTTAAAGAACTTTCTTGTGGTAAACCTGCATCTAGAAGCTTGCAATAGGCATAAATTCATTCCTATTGTATAATTAAAAAAAAAAAATTTGAAGTGATATAGTTAAAAGTCTAAAGAATAATGTTCATGTGAAAACAAAAAAAATACCCTATAGTTTCTTTCCCCATAGTTCAGTATTCGTGGTCTTGTGTCAGTACTCAGGACCACCTTACTATGCTGAAGGATTTCATGATCTTGAAATTCCCTGGGCCGATGATCTACCAGGTGGAACAATGTTTTGTTGAACTCTTGTTGTATATTAGATATATAAACTAATATTATTGACAGTCAATTGTTAAGCATAAAATGTAATATTATCTTCAACAATACAACTTTGTGCTTATATTTTACAGCCGGAGCCTACTCCAGAGCCAGAACCAGTTGTTAAGCCTGAACCTGTTGTAGAGCCTGAACCGGTTCCTGAGCCTGAGGTACCAGCAATAGAGCCAGAGGTACCAGCTGTGGAGCCAGAGGTACCAGCCATGGAACCTGAAAAGGCAGAGGAACCAGCTGAAGAAGTTATGGAAACAGCTGATGAAATCAAATCAGAAGTTACAGAGGCACCAGAAGAAAAACAAGACAGTGCTAAATCTGAACCTGCTGATGAAGGGAAAACTGATGATATTAAATCTGAACAGGTTGATAATGATGAATCAGGTCAAAAAGAAACTACAGAATCAAATGAAGAACCAATGGATGTTAAGGATGAGGTATGTTCAGTGATCCTACCATTCCGGAATAATCCGGAAATCCTTGCTGGATGTGAGAGAATGAACTTTTCTGCAGAAAATGATAGTTATTTGATGACTTTTTTTAAAAAATTGACAAATTTATGGTCATTTGGAATTTAATATTAACCTGAATTTGAACTGCCTCAGTAGGACCCTTGTAGGTTCGTTTGAGAACTGGTTTGAAACACCAGATTCTCAAGGTGTTCTGTCTAGTGTTGGGGTAAAGAAAGATAACCATGGCACATCTTGAAAATTCTGTTGATACTTATATTTCCAACCATTGCTTTCTGCCCTAACAATTTGTTGATTTGTTAATATTCAAAGTAATTTAATATTTATCTAAAATATGTTAAAATAGAAAATCTCCAAGTGCAGGGATTCCTACTTCATGTGTTCCTACCATTTCGTTTTAAAAACATAATTTAGGGGAAGACTGATTTGTGGTTACAGTTCGGGGCAATTATTTGTTGACTTCATTCATTTTGTTGATATTAGTTGGTACATGTGATACTAAAATTCTTAGAATTTTTTGTGACAGCAAAAATGGAAAGGTGCGTCATTATCACCTTTTTCTCATATCCTATGATTTTCTATTTTTGTAGGTGAAAGAAGAAAAAGTAAATGGTGAAAAGATGGAAGAGGATTCGACAGGGAAACAAGAGGAAGATCGTGGTGATAAGAGGAAAAGATCTCGTTCAAGATCTCGGTCTCCACGGGACAGAGAACGTAGAAGGTCAAAATTTGACTCAAATGTCAGAGACAGGGATAGGAAGCCCGATATTAAACCTAGAAGAAGACCGTAAGTAACAATCTATTGTCTTTCATAGTACGGAAAAATCCCCCTAATTTTATTATGTCAGTTAACTTTCTTCAAGGCCTGGGGACTGGGTATCCTAGCTGCTGAATCTCAAGCATTATAATTTATGATCATGTCTGGTACTGGATTATACTTCATAGCGTCCAAAATGCCTAGTTGCCTTTAGATAATTTAAAGATTAAATATCCTTAATCATAAGTCAAGAGTCCTGAGTGTAAAATTGTAGCTTTTGGGGCTTTCAGTGGCCAAAGGGTCACTTCATGGGTCAAGGCAATTATCTGATTCTTAAGTTAACTATAAGATACAAGCTGCAGTATTGCTGGTGTTTAGTCGGTTCCATGTCATAGTCAGTTTGCTTACAAGAAATGTTGATTACAAATCCCTTCCTGTCTAACTGTCTACTCACATCGTCAAAGCCATTTGTAAAATGTAAACATATATATGAGCCAGTCTCCAGGAAAACCTGCTATTTTGACAAAAATATTTATTTTGAGAATTTCCATAGTTTTGAAGAATAATCTTAATGAAGAAACATGAAAAAGAAATTTTGTTAATATCTTGATTTTTAAGGAAGTTACAGCTGATTTTGTAGTGTCCGTTTTCGGAGGTTTTTTGTGTGACGTCGCAAACGTCATTCAAACGTTTTTCGACCTAACTATAACAAGCATTTCATAATTACACCATTTGATCAATTATTGACATAAATTGTTCATAATGGTATCACATTTTAGCATTATCTTTTAAATATTTATCAAAATCGTACGCATTTAGAGAAAGGCTATTACTGTTTAAAACAACTAACTGCTCGTTTTTTCTCTCTTTGAGTACTTTTGAAATTGGTCACCATAGCAACGAAGTATGTGATTTCGATAATAATTCATGAGAAATATTAAAGCTAAGATGTGACTTACTATATGGGTAAATTACGTAAAGTAGAATCAATAGATATGTATTTTTTTCTCATTGAGAGCTTTTTATAAACCTTGTTCCATATTCGTAAATACATAATGTCATTATAGCAGGTTTTCCTGGAGACTGGCTCATATGTTATTCAATATTATATTGATGTTAAATTGTTTCATATTTCAGTCGTTCTCCCGTTGAACCAGAAGATGATGAGTGGAAAACTCTGACTACTGTTACGTTAGACAAATGTAAGTTTTTCATTTAGATAAAAAAGGGTAATTAATATATGTGAATTATTTTATAGAGGATTACAATGTACAAGTCTGAAATAAAATAATTGTTCTGTTCTGCATGTTATGTTGAAAGAGTATAATTGTAGGATGTTCTTGTCTTTAAAATGCTAGGTTTTTCGTGAAATCCTGTATGTGTCTTTATTATCTAGTGCTCTATTCTAATGCGATGTTCACTTACGTAGCCAGCGATTGTGACAAGTAGTCAGTGTGACTTAGGTGAGGAAAATGTGGTTTGTGAAACATGTCATTCGACCATTAATTTCTCATTATTTTAAAAATTGTTAATTGTTCAAGTTCAGTGAAATCCCTGATTGCTGAGGCTTGTGAAGCGCTCTGAATGTTGAAACAGAAAATATTATCAGTCAATTTCTAGAATTCAGTTAACCCATGTGCTTGTGATTTGAGCATTACATTATGGTATCTAATTGTCTTTACTACTTTAACACCAAATTGATCTTTTGTAGACAACAGTGAGCTCCATATAAAGGTTGCTAAAGATGGTTTATCAGCTAAACCATCTACAGATGATGGGTTTGCTATGGTATGGGGTGGTGTTCGAGGCACATACGGCGTGAAGGCAGGCAAAATAGCTTATGAAGTGAAGGTTTGTAGTCATGTTTTTGATGTTATTTTGCAAGTAGTCCTACAGATATACTCTTCAACTTCTTGAGACTCATTTTCATGCCTGCATTTTTCAACTTGTTTAATTTTATTCACTCTCAAATATTTAACCAATGTAATTTCCAAAATGAAATTATCATAACATTTATTTTGATTTTAACATATTATTAATTTCTTATTGAAAAATTTGTATACATATAAACATATATATGCTCTTGTTTAGTTTATAAAGCACATTGTAATCAGCATTTGTTTGTATTTCAGTTGGTTGAGAATTTGGCTGTTGATCACCTCGGTCCAGAGGAGACAAACCCTCATGTGCTAAGACTGGGTTGGTCTACTGATGATAACAACTTACTGCTTGGTAAACTGCTTCTTATTTTCATCTCATCTAACAAAACACTATCAGCAGCCTTGACATATACATATAAAGAGGAATTAAAGGCGTGTTTGATTCTAAAACAAGTTAACAATTTACAGTTAATTGATGAAATCAGATTTCGACCCCAGGCAGCAACATACCAAAGTCGTTAAAAATGGTGCACTGGTATCTCTTGCTAGATTATCGACGTATGCATTTATGTGAGTAGTTCTAGGTAACTGCTGGTTTCAGGCCTGTGATTCTTCCTTCTTTAGTCTGATTTCCTTCTTTTTGTCTTAAATTATTTGAAACAAAATTGTTCAGTTAAGAGTCTGGCCTAGACACAAAATGATGTTATAGCAAGGATAAGGTAGGGTGGGGGTAGGGTATTGAAGCCTTTTTGCTCTTTGAGCAATGATAGCCTGTAGTTGCCTTGTGTCACGGATTATGTAAGTGGATTTAAGTATCTGGATAATCCATATTACTGAAGTAATGTTGATCAGTGAAACTTAAAACTATATCTAAAATAATTCCAGTGAATACTTAAAACTTTGCAAAAAATGTTTGGATATTGAATGTTACAAAGTTAACGCTGTTTGTTTCATAATGTATCTAGGTGAAGAAGAATTATCATTTGGTTATGGTGGTACAGCTAAAGCATCTACAAACCTCAAGTTTACAGACTATGGTGAGAAGTTTACAGCTGGTGATGTGATGACAGCCTATGTGGTAAGTTCCTATCATATATAAACAAACTTGTGGAACTGGTAGTTCTGTTGACTCATTTAGGGAAAATGACATGACAGTCAATTACTGATAAATCAATTTTAATGGTAAATCATAATCACATGGTCCAATGGATAAGCTTGAAACCTTTGCTAATCAACTTGAGGAACAATACAAAAAGAGCAAACTCGGCTCTGGCATGTCAATTCAGCAGAGAGTGGAAATACTCTTTGTCTAAGTTAAGATGTAAGCGCTGGTTATGAAACTTGGAAAATAAAATGTTTATCACCTTGTAATTTTGTACATTGGAGTTAAGTTTTGGTTGGTTGAAGCTGGTTTTCATTAAATTTTTCCATTTCTTGTTGCACACAAATGTACTGAATATAAAATGTCGACAGATGGAAACTGAATAATTCTAAGTGCATATAATAATGACAGCAGACTTCCACTATCTTCAGATGTGTTTTTGCTGCTTATTAGTCATTCACGAGGCTGTATCTTTAATTTCAGGATTTGGAGTCAGAACCAGCAGTGATCTCATATGCAAAGAATGGCACACATCTGGGTACTTGTTTTGAATTTGAGAAATCTACCCTTGGTGAAAAAGCTTTGTTTCCTCATGTCCTTACAAAGAATACATCATTTGAATGCAATTTTGGAGCTAAGGTAAGTGTTAACTGAAGTGTCTTGGAGAGTTTTGTTATCAGAAACGAGGTCAAATAGTCACCGGCTTTGTATCTTCTTCCCTCCTGCAGAAGAATCTACTGGAGTAACTTATTAACTTTTTTTCTGAACTAGCATGCATTAGTGGAACATGATGGGTAGCTTCTCTTAATTATCTACCCTTTTGTCATAATTATGGAAACTATTGACAACAGGCAGACATGCATTAATGTTCGACTCATCACATGAATGTGCCAAAGTATTTTTGAATACATGACTTTGAAATTTTATTAATACCTAAATGATATTATCCTCATCTGAAGTTCTGCACCATCTGGAATTTTCAGTTGATTTATTGAGTTCTGAAAACATTGTTGTAAAAATGCCAATGTTCCGGACCTAGTCTTTGCTTAGTACCTGTATAGTTTCACAAATTGTTTATTTCATCATTCTTACATTTACAGGAAGAACCACATTTTCCTCTGGAGGAAGGTTATACATTTATTGATGCTGTTGCTGTTGAAGACAGAGTGAGAGGTACAGAGCAACCAGAGAAACAGGAAGATTGTGAGGTATACACACTTGTTGTTATCCCTGCATTAAAATCTGTAAATCTTCCATATAGGTGTTAGTCAACTGAAGTCCATTATATAATTTAAGGGGTGTAAAGGGACTTGAAATTGCAGGAGTCATGTAATTCCGGAATAATCCAGATGTGCTGCCCTAGAAAGAATGAACTGTTCTGCAGGAAATATAAAGTTCTTTGATAGAAAATTAAAGTGTTAACAAAATAACAGTCATTTGAAATTGCATAATTATGCGTGCAGAGAAAAAGAACATTATTTGAAACAGTTTTGGTGTAGGTATGTATGCTAATAGCACCTAAAGTTGACATGAACCTTATTTTCTAGATTGGGAATAAGTCTGCAGTAGGACCCATTATAGGGGGTATTTGATATGTATTTTACCACTTTTTTAGTTAAATGTGTGGACATTTCTTGTGTAGTGTGATTGGTGGCTAGTTTTGATTGGCTACCAAGAAGCATTGGTTGGATTAACTTGTTGTATATAACTGAAATTCAGTTGAGAAACCTTGTAATAACAAATCAAAACCTTTTCTATTTCATGTTTTCAGATAATAATGATGGTTGGGCTACCTGCTGCTGGGAAGACGACTTGGACAGAAAAATACAACCAGATGCATCCTCAGGCGAAATTTAACATTCTAGGAACTAATAGTATCATTGATAAAATGAAGGTAAGAACGGGAATTACTGATGTAAATTTCTTGCCTAATAGGTTCAAATAAATAGTGAAAATATTGTCATAATGATGGAACTAACTCTTGTATCTTGTAGTTTGCACATTTGTCTTGGGAAAAGGAGTTGGATTCGGTCCGAAGACCAAAACATGTCAACATCTTTAAAAAAGAAAACATTGAACTTTGTATATTTAAATTCCTGTTAATATCAATAGTTCCAGAACTGGTAGTCAAGATCTTATTGCTGGGCTAAATGTTAAAAAAAGTCAAGTTACCAGTTTTCAATGGCTGTTGTTACATGGCTGAAATGTTGTCTGTCGATTTGGTGATTATTGAAAAAAAGTATTTCTGCTTGAACAGCAATTTGAAAATTTGTGGATTTAAATCCCATCCACCAGGCGAGGTTCATAAAAGATTTTTAAACATCCATGAAATATTTGTCAGTATAAAAAAACATGTATTTTAGGTCATGGGTCTACCAAGAAAGCGTAATTATGCGGGAAGATGGGACGTTCTGATTGATAACTCGACCAAATGTTTGAATCGATTGTTGGAGATTGCCTCTAAACGCAAGAGAAACTACATCCTGGACCAGGTATTTAATGATTCATTGTTCGTAAAAGTAACACGTACAACCTGTCTCTATAAGTTGCATAACATATAATAATCAATATTCCGATTCCGACCTATGTTCGATGTTTGGATGATGTTCTATGAAGTGTCGACACATCTATATATGCTGAAACACCACTTTAGCACAAACATGTAGAAGAATGAAAATATACTGGTTCTGTTTTATGTCATAAAGTGGTGAGTATAATATATATATATCCAAGTTGGATTCAAGGTAAGACTTCCATTTTCTTGCTGGTCGCCTGACTTGATTCTTCAATGCGAGGTAAGTGTTACAGGTAAGCTTTTAGTGTTCTTATTTTGGTTTTCAGTTGATGACAATTTACTCCTTACCCCTAACAAGGTCAGTCATTGTTTTTATGCCCTGAAAAGGCTGTGCAAGTTCATTCAGAAATTAGGTCACCAAGCGAGGTCTGCCATTGGACTGAAATTAGTTGTCTTACTTTATACTGTGTGCATTAAAGTTATTGTATTTTTAAGCATGTATAATCATGTAATATAGAGCCATTCTGTTTCAGCTATAAGAATTACCAGTACTGTATATTATGTAACATATGATAGCAGTCAACCAGAATATACATCCAGAATATACTCTTAACTACAACCAGAACATAGTTACATACAAGTAACAACTAATACCAGAAGTTTCTGCACTTGTGTTTTCTTATTTTCAGAATGTTTCATTAACTATGATCTGTATTATAACTTGTATTAATTTTGCATACATACATACATACATGATAACATGTCTATCCTTATAGCAGCTAGAAATACCCTGCACTTAAGGCGTGCCAGTTTTCTGCCCAGGTTTGCGAGAAATGAAATTGATCTGGGAAAATATGTGAAGAAAGTATGAAACTAGCATATGTTCATGTAGCATTGCTAGGTTAGAGTAGTAGTAGCGGGGGTATCTAATGTGTTCTGAGTATCACTTCAAAACTAGTACTACTACTTGCTACTAATGAGCGATCTTTAAAAAATTACATGTTTTCTGCCAAGCAGATTTATTAAAATGTATGAAACCTTTATGTACAATAGTTATTCTTGCCATACTCAATAGTTGCAGCATTTGATACTTGAACTTCTGAGCGAATTCTGAGCCAGAATGTTACTCAACACAGATTGACTTCGGCAGATAACTGACTTGTTCATGCTGTATCTACATAGCATATATGACAGTCAGCTACACAGATGCTTGTATAAGCAGGAAAAAATCAGAAGATTATACCTAGATCACTTCAATATTGTTTCATGATATATTACTTATTTCTTATCATTTAAAATGTCATATATTTATGATTTGTTATACTATGTGTGAGATTGAGGGAGAATTTTGCTGCGATAATACACAGTTACAAGGATCAATACATATCCTCAGAATTTCTCATCGTCCAGTCAGCATTTATAGTGCACCATTTCGCACAAGTGGAGGTGTAGGGTCTTTGTGACCTTTAACATGGCTATTTGGCTACCAAAAATGGGGTATATGTTTAGTAAACTACTTTTGTCGGTCAGAACCCTCACTTTTGGGTACAAGATGGTTGTATCAACAAACTTCACTGTTCCTTTTGGAGAAAAAAGGCTATAATTTCTTCTTTAGATATACATTTGTATGTAATGAATTGTGTAAATATTTATTCTTGTAACAGTCTACAGTTATACTCAATGCCAAAAGAAACGCAATATTTTTCATCAAAACATATAAGTACAGAATGTTGGATGAAATTCTTAAATAAAAAGTTAGAATTAAATTTACATGAGATTTTTTATATCTGTTTTCGTTATCTGTTAAAATGAAGTAGCATTTCTTTTGCCATATAGTATAGCAGCATTTGGCTCTTTTATGTTGACTGATGAATTATTGTTATTGGGTTTTTTTGAAGTCAAAAGATTGTGTGTAGAAATGTACATTGTATTTATTGTCAATTATGTAAACTTTAATGCACACTAGTCGAAAGTAAGACAAATGGTTTCAATTATTTCAAAGTTAACGGTAAGTACATAAAGATCAAAATATCAATGATCTATCCATTGCTGAAACATTGCTGTATGAAAATACGTGTTTACTGATCATATTTGATATTAACCTTTGTAAAATGGACATATGACATCCGTATATTATATAATCTTGCACCTTGTTATAAAATGAGAAGAAAATAATAGAATCACCAGTCATTTTCAGGGCTGACGTTGGGTAAGTAGATATAGCGACTACCCCTTGCGGTATGTTGTAACGGGTGTGTAGCTGATTTATATGTAATGCACACGCTAATGATACCATTTATTGGAATATATTGCAGATATTCACTTTGCAGTGTAAATTAGTAAGCACTTCGGTGCTGTTAGAGTGTATATAATACCACCAAAACATTGTTTCTGGTTGGTTGCTACTGCAGTCATGGCAGTTCTCCTGTCCGTAGTAGCGTGTGATTAAAACACAACTATTTGTTCTCTGCCATGCTAGACCAATGTGTATGCTTCTGCAAGACGACGTAAAATGCAGCCATTTGAAGGCTTCGCTCGGAGAGCCGTTGTCATAGTACCTGAAGAAGAGGAGTACAAAACTCGCTTAGAGGCACAGCAAAAAGTGGAGGGAAAAGAAGTGCCGGAAAGTGCCATTTATGAAATGAAAGGTAGGGCGAGTCACCTATATTGTAGCAGTTCACTATATCTCCCAGGCATTAGCCAGCTTCAAATATTTCATATAATTTGCTTGTTATTTAATTGATGTTGTGTATGTCAACCATATTTTCTCTTATTTAACTATCTTACATGTTTGTCAAAAATTTCGACTTGTGCATTTTATTTTATTATTCAAAATCGTTTATTTGATCATTTTGGCTATTTTTGGTAATTTGTTGAATTTTTTTGCTGGAGAAAATATGGTTGAAAAGATGTCATGTTGAGCAGGGCATCTTTGTACTTCAAACTTTTACAGGGTCTGGTTTTCATTTCGAAGTAATATGTAAATTTCAGCTAATTTCACAGTACCTGATGTAGGGATGTTATTCGATGAGGTAGAGTTTCCAGAATTGGAAAGAATGGAGGCGGAGAATTTGGTTGAGAAATACAGAGAGGAAGGACAGAAGAACCTTCCCCCTCCACCAGTCTCGCCACCAGAGAAACGATTCAGGGAGGACCGAGGACGAGACAGACGTATGTTAACTTTCTGTATTCTCAATGTTTATTGATGTCCCTCCATAACAGATGGTGGGTACATTGTTTAGCTGTCCTAACACTTGATACCACTTCAGTCTTGGTATGGAGGTTTTTCCATGATAATCAGATAGCAGATAATTCTATTTTTTTGGTCTTTAAGCATTGTCCTTATCTAGTTGAAGTAAATGAAACAGTCGTCACCAGTGATCTGGAGCCTGTTGCCTAATCAAACCAAGTGCTCAGTAGCGCTATTTTATGAAATGGCTTGCTTCAAAAAAGTGCTACTTAGCAGAAAAATTATATGCTACCAGCGAGCGCTCGTGGAAAGCAGACCGTTGCGTAGCAAAGCGCTACCGAAGCGTACCGTTGCACAAGTAAGCACTCGGTAGTGCTCATCTAACAGTGTTAAGAAACTGTATGCTATCGGTGAGCATTGCTCGCTCGTAGCATGTCATTGCATAGACAGGAAAGGGCACGATAGCGCAATTTGGAAGCGGCTTGGTTAGGCAACAAGCTCCTATTGTCTATGTTGCTTGTATGTATAGCTCCTGATCTGTTGCTTGTATGTATAGACCTGATCCTTACCTTTATGCAGGATTGTATTACAAGGTTCTTGTGTTCAATGTATCAATTTCTGCGAGCAATTCATGCAATATCTGTCCTTAAGATTTATGTTGGTATTACACCTCGAGCGTCTTCGTGAAACTTCCTACTTATGAAAACTTACAACCGGGATTATAAATATAGACAATATATCAGCTGTTAAATTATGCTAATAGATAGTCGAAGAGTCCTGTTAAATTTGTGTCAAATTCTCTGGACTGTACTTGATTTATTTATATGATCAACTTGGACATTTCTAATGATTAATCCCACACCATTTCGTGTCCGCTCCATAACTTTATAACATCTGGGCCGAATGAAACTTATAGCAACTGTCTAACTAATAAAGGTGATGTGCAGAACCCATGTTTCTACCTTGTGGGGTCAAGTTTCAACCTGGCTAGCTGGCATACAGTCATGGTCACAGTTCACTATGCATTAATGCGGCTTGGATTATAGCGGTCTTGTGGACTGCCTTGTTTCTACATGATGTTATAACAATTAACGGGCATGTCTTCTATTGACAGGTGAAGGTGGTGGTGGTGGTAGAGATAGGGATCGTCGTAGTGGTGGAAGTCGCTGGAGTGGTGGCGGCGGTGGTGGAGGCAGTGGCGGCGGCGGAGGTGGTGGAAGTAGATGGGGTGGAGGAGGAGATCGTGGTGGCGGTCGAGATCGTGGTGGTGGCGGCGGTGGTCGAGATAGATGGGGTGGCGGAGGAGGTAGTGGCGGCGGTGGTGGTGGTCGCTGGGGTGGTGGGGGCGGAGGAGGTGGCGGCGGCGGTGGTGGTCGTTGGGGTGGTGGTGGAGGAGGTGGTGGTAGATGGGACGGTGGCAGTGGAGGCGGCGGTGGTGGAGGCCGATGGGGTGGAGGTCAAGGAGGTAAATAAAAAATATATACTTTTCCAGAAGTTGCCGAAACACTATAAAAAAATATGTCAATATATTTTTAGCTCAAATGTGCACTAGAGGCCAAATTTATACTTATCTTTATTTTAGTCTCTGTTAGACTTGTTCTGATCAATTGCCTGTAAGAAAAATAATGAATTAAATAAACAAATTCCCCCTAACGCACACACACCACGAGTAATATGTACTAATGAAAAAGTTTTATGTTTAGGTGGAAGAAATGATCGCATGGGCGGAGGTGGTGGAGGAGGAATGGGTGGTCGTCAAGGAGGCGGCGGTGAACGTGGTAGAGACAGATGGGGAGGAGGCGGTGGTGGTGGCGGTAGAGATGACCGTAGTGGTGGTGGACGAGGAGGCGGTGGTGGTGGTGGGAAGGATAGGGTATGTGTTGATTGAAGTTTAATTAGTCCCCTACCTCCGTCCGTCAGTCAGTCCGTCCGTCAAAAAATCTTGATCCTGACATAACTCAAAAAGTTTCCAAGCTAGGTTTATGAAACTTGGTATGTTGATAGGGGCAATAAGGGGATTATGCACGTCTAAAAATATTTTGATTCTGACAACAATTGTGGTTGCTATGGCAACAGAAAGAGTGAAATTATGCCCAAATCTGGATCCTGCCATAACTCAAACAGTTTTCAAGCTAGGTTTATGAAACTTGATATATAGATAGGGGGCAATAAGGGGATTATGCACGTCTAAATATATTTTGATTCTGACAACAATTGTGGTTGCTATGGCAACAGAAACATTGAAAATGGCTTAAAACAGGGGTTTTTGGGTAATTTAGAATTAACAACCAATACTAGCTTGCTCTCCTTCAAGCGACTGACAACTTTTGAACTAGAAGAAGATTTGACTGTATTCAAATGTCATAGAACATTTTCTGCTCATACCGGGAATTAAACTTTTCCAGGTAGCATTCTATCTCTCAACCTGCTGTGTAGCTGTGATAGTGCTTAGTATATCTACGCTGATAATTTCCTTGATACACTAATGAATCAATTATCCATCTTAGTTTGACTAAGTTCCTTATGCATAATATAAACTTATATTTATACCCCCGCACGAGTTGTAAGGGGGGTATACTGAATTCAGCTTGTCCGTCTGTCTGTCCGTAGACGCATTCTTGTGGACGCAACTCCTACAGTTTTGGCAGGATTTCGCTCAAACTTTCACAGATGAACAACCTCAACATATAGATGTGCATGAAGAAAGGAATTTGGGCTGCGGTGAATTTTGGCAGAATTATGGCCCTTTGCTGGCGGGGGTATATTAGTCTGTCGAATGGCGACAGCTCTAGTTAATATTATATTTTGCTCTGTGTGAGATTCATATTCCATTTGTTCTGGAAATACTTGTTTCACAATCAGACTAAAATAAATTAGTAGAAACTAAAAAAATTGATTGTGACATTAAATGTGATGAATGTAATTTATTCAGAGAAGTGGTAGTGCTGGTAGTGGAGGCAGTGGATACGATAAATCTCGAAGTTCTGGCGGCTACGGTGGTGGTGGTGGTGGATATGGTGGAGGTGGTAGCGGAGGCGGCTATGGTGGAGGAGCCGGCGGCGGTGCTGGTGGCGGCGGTGCTGGGTATGGTAGCGGCAGTGGTGGTGGTTACAATAAAGGAGCTAATCAGGCAGCAGCCCGTACTGGCGCTAGCGCCCCTACCTCAGCCGGGTACAATGCTACTGGCAACAATATGGGGAGTTATAACACCCAGGGTGGTGGTTATAATCAAGGCTGGGGTGCCCAACAAGGACAAGGACAACAACAAGCGCAGCAAGGTCAACAAGCATGGGGACAACAACAAGCATGGCCAAATCAAGCACAGCAAGGCTGGGGAACTCAGGGATACGGACAGGTACGGTAGTAGAATCAGACTTTTACACAGCAATGTTGGTCATTACTCACTAAAATATTATATACAGTGTTCACATGCATTAATTACCAACCAATACTAACTAGCTCTTCTGCAAGAGGTTAACAAAAGCAAGAGGACAAAACTAGCAAATGTCAATGATAAACATAACCTACTTGACCAAGGAATTGAGCCCAAATATTTCGGTTGACAGTCTGGCTCTAGCTGAACATATGGGACAAAAATCTGTTGTAATGATTGCCGACTAATAAATTTGCATTTATGAAATGCTTGGGTCTAGGAAAGATGTTCCTTTTGAAAAAAATTTGAGTTCACAACCTTGGACATTGGCAGCTATTGACAAAAAAGATTGTTCTTTACTGTACATAATACTTTCAGTTGTTAACTTGTCACGGAAACCAAGTTTGAGTTAAGTGTGGGCCTAATTAGAAAACATGGTATAATTGAATGTCTTAGATGCTATGGAAATACTACAAACTCTGTTAGAAGTATAACTTATTGTGGATTTCCATCTTTTTCCAATGTATTGAAATAGGAAAAGAAATTGTAAAATTACATAACGTTAGAAATTGTAATATTACTAAACGTTTTCTTTATTTCATAGTGGGGTTATGGTCAACAGCAATCTACAGATCCTACTCAACAAGCACAGGCATACAATGCAGCATGGGGAGCATATAATTCTGGACAATGGCCACAGTGGAATCAGCAACAGTACCAACAACAGTATCAGCAATGGTACGGTCAACAAGCTGCTGGACAGTATGGAGTACAAGCACAGACTGCTACGGCCGCTACAGGGGCCGGGGCCACTACAGGGACCACAACAACTACAGGCTCGACACCAGCAACACAATAATAGGATATGTACATGTATATAAATTGTTTAGACTACCTGTGTTTGAGCTATCGTGAAGTGTGAAGTCATTCGTCACTTTGATGTAAATACTGTCTGCTGAAGTGCGTCTAAATGCTCATTTAAGAGTACATATTGTGTTCACAGTCATACATATGATATGTTTACTATTGTGTGTTTCAAAAACATTACTGGTTTTACTTAAAAAAATTTGCTAATGATGAATAAATTACGATGTCTTGAAAATATAAAAAGTACGCTAATTTAATGAAAAGATTGTTAATAAAAAGATCGTTCTTAAGATACTGTTAACCGTTGCTGGTCATTCTTTTATCTATGAATCAGCTGATTTAGGTTGTCGTATTTTGTACCAAAGTTTGATTATGGAATTTATGTGTAATAGTTCAATCATGAATTAATAGTCTCGTTTCTGTTGTACATTAAATGGATAACATTGCGTTTTATCATATAACATTATCACCCTTATACCATCCAGTCATCATAACATAATTACATTACTGTGCATATATCAAATATCATGATTTTATAACAAGTTTGTTTTTATTTCTGGCTAGATTCCAGTTTCACGAATATTTATGTATATAAAATGTTTCGTCCATTACGAAAATTATGTGTTCCATTGATCTTGTTTGAATTTCTGAACTTTCATCCATTTTCATTTTGAATAATTTTCTACTACAGGTATCACAAATTTCTGTGTGTTTCTCATAGAAATTCTCGTAGCAAAGTTTGACTGTTGTCGACAGTTGTTGTTGCCTTTAGCATTGTATGACAAGTTTTTGTAAATGTTCGAAAAATTGTATTGATGTAAACTTTCAAGTTTTCGGTGTCACATTTTGGAAAATTGTCATCATGTCATGTATGTGTAATAAAATTGTCATAAGTTGTTTTAATAGTAAATCATTTCACTGCTATTAATGTCTTGTTTAATTACTGTGTAACTATCAGGGCCAGTATTCACAAAATCTTCTCAGATATTTTTACATTGGACATTTCTCTGGTTATGGCACTATACTATGAAAACGTGAAAATATCTAGGATGAAATTTGATATTTGAAGTGGAAAGTTTTCATTTTAGAAAAAAACATATTAGAAAAATCCTAGGTCGCTTTGTGAATATGAGTCCAGTACAATTTTTATCATCCATATTTGCTAGAGACCGGAGAAGCAACAAATGAACGAGGACGGAAATATGTTGCTCTACCTAACCAGCACTTATGATCATCAGTTATTATACCGGTGGAGTTAGAACTAGTAGAGGTCTTGTGTAGCAACATTTGTTTGCAAGTACTTCAGGTGAACACTCTCTGACTCAACAATGTTTCAATTGCATACAGTGGCCAGTATGTCTAACCAATTTATCGAAGCACTTGCGGAAATCTTAAACTTATGTTCAAATTCTTTACAATACTATCAAGTGTGATAAATGGAGCTGCAATACTAATAATGATTCAGCTAATGAACTCCTACAAACAATATCCATCCCCAATTTGCAGTTAAAGAATTTAAATTTGAACATAAGTCTACGATTTTCGTAAATGCTTTGGTAAAACAGTACCCTGGACTGTATCATACTAGTGTACTTGATCGGTCTGCTGTTTATTGATTTAGAACCTGTACTGAGATCTCGTGTTGCACTATTTGTGGAGTTAAAACCAGTACCAGTAGTGGCCAATTCAACTTGCCAGTTTTCTGGACTATCATAACCAGTACTAACTTACTGTACCCTTTCACCAGAAACCCAAAACTCCACATGTGAAGTGATTCGACGTTGCAGCAATCGATAGAAAATAACAAAATCTAATGAAAATAACTTTATTTTTTGTGATAGTAAACACAATACAACAGATTGATGCCAAAAAATATAGTAAACAAAAACATCCATATTCTTTATGATCAAAACCTTAAGTGTATATAGACTCGGTAGAGAATATGACTGTATAATAAACTTAATTTGTAGGATTTCAAATTGGAAAATTATTAACAATGAAACAATTAGTTTTAACATCTTTGCATCAGAAAATTCACCACAACTTTGATACAAATTCTTCAAATACAGTCATACCTACCACGGTATACAAGTGGTCACCTTAATTAAGCAATCGCCCGTCTTCAGTGGCCGCCCAACATGATTAAATTGTTGTCAGGCATTGCTGAAGACAAGTTATACTGCATCTTCTCTGTCAGGACACGACACCTGGTTACACTGTATCGTGTAATTTCTGTTGGAACACGATGCCTCCAACTAAATTTTTAACTGAAGTTTTACCAAAAGAACATTTGTTTACATAAGCAAAATTATAGTGTGCCTGGAATGTTGGCCTTGAATAGCAAAATTCCTATAGATGAGTATTTACAAAACATGACAATATCAAGTACATGAACATATATTTTCCAACCAAATCACAGAACATAACCTTTAATATTTTCTCCTCAGATTACATCGTAATGACATCTAAAGGTGCACACTCATTTTCAATGCTTAGTCCTACATAGAAACCAGGAGATTATCTGAATATATGTAATATTTAAGATAACTTGTGAGCGAGATTCTCGTATGGTTAAAAAAGTTCTTTTTCCATTAATAACTTCAAAAACAATTAGCAGAACCTTTAGCACACAAACTATAAAAAAATTGTAATTTGCGTACCTTTTTGTGATAATGTTACCATAGATACCAACCGGTTTCATAGAATGAGAATACAACACTACAAATATATATCACAGTTAATATAGGCTATTCCAAGAAATCTTCCAGGCAATAAGGGGTGGGTTCAGTATGCACTATTGTTGAAACAAATTAACTTCGTTGGCGAACATTCAATTAACTTAATTTAACAAGATTTATTGTATGAAATTTAATGTTCTTGTTAGTGGAGATTATAAATATGTATGAGATGCCCTATAACTTTTTTTCGACAACTTCACAAGGTACAACCTTTCTTGTGGAAATTGATATTCCATACAAAGCTTCAGAAATCTGATACTAGTATATTAACGCAAAAAGGTTGAGGACAGGTAAATTTGTTCAGACTATACAACTGCTTAAAACTACCTTGGCAGATGGGGTTAAACTGTTTGTTAGTGTCCAAAACCGAACTTGTAAGCTTGGTACTCACTCTTTACAAGGGGTACTGGCTTCTATCATATCAAATGGGATTAAAATAAGTAATAGAACATAGTTCACAACTGGTATAAACTACATTGGTACATGTATTATAAAACAAGTAACTTTTGTTGGTTCCTTTCCAAGAAAATTTCCCAGAATAGCCCATGGTGAAACAATATGACCTGCATACATTCTGACTTGTATATACCCTACTACCCTTTGAGTTAAGGTTAAAATTACACCAGGTAATAAAATGATATGACAGGGTAATCAACATATTACATATTTATAATTAAATCGTTACTAATAGCAACCAAAATATTGTAAATCTATACAAAAGAATAATTTATAAGTATTAAATTTTGAAAGAAACGTAAAAGAGATTTCGATACAACCTTACAACAGTACAAACAAAGTCCTTGCATGTACAACACACAAGCAATAACGTGTTTTGTTCATAAGGGTTGCTAGTACTAGTTTACTAAACACAGAGTATTCAGATCTTATTTTGAGGAGATATCTCACTCCATCATAAACAAACAGATCTTGTATAAAACAATCTGAACAAGAACATGTTATACCATGACTCAAAGCCTGAATACCACATAATCTTACAAATGTTATCTGACAGCTGTCCAAGAAATTCCAATTATTACTTTACTAAATCCGCGTTTTAAATCTGAAAAAATAATACAGGAATTCATTGTCTAAGAAGGGCACAGTCAACTCGTGTAACAACATTTTTCTGCGAAATATTAGTGCTGATTAGCCCAACCGGACTAAATTTTGTTAACAATGAATATGGTGGGAACGAATCGGTAGATTGTGTTTCTGATTAAATATAATGGCATACAAAAGCAATTTCACTCAAACAGCAGATCAATATCACCAGTCCCTGAACTCAACATGTTATAAGCAGCTTTTTCTTCATGGAAAACCTAGTCAACAAATTTCAAAATCAGCAGACTTCTGACACACACAAATTTTACAGATTCAAAATGAATGAGTTTCTTTAGTTTCAAAAACATTATATACACAAAAGTGATTGAATGGGCATTAAACAACAAGTGCAATGATTAACATATATTATAGTCATAGTAGAGCATGTATCAATATTCAACATATAGTTCATTATAGTCTTTCATTTCGTTCACGATTCTAATCGACAACAGCAGACGTACACATAGTATTCAGACCGCACACACCAGCTCCCCTGTACACCAAATAATAACCCTGAAATAAAAATATACAAGTTTAATCAAATGCTGCGTTTTGAATCACGAGAATAATGCAAAGAAAACACTATACAGTACAGTACTCAGTACAGTACCTTTCCATGATGATACGTACTGGCACTAAAATTATATAGATAGTATGATATACAGTAGAACTTTGATGCCTAGAATTGCCTTAGGTCTGGGAAAATAGTTTGAGCCGTCTATCTGTTAAGTCATCTATTGTATCTGTGTACTAGAACATCATAATTTTGCCGGGACAGAAGAAGTTCAAGGTTTCTAGGGAGTTTGAGCTAAAACTGCTCAAGGCATCAAAGTTCTACTGTTACAGTAGTAGATTTTTCACTTTATACCGATTACCACACAGACTTCATGCGAGGATCATCTAGTCATGTTCATGACCATATCTTACATTCTTATATTACGGCAATTCAAATATGTGCGAAACAAATAATGTAGACAACTGCTGATAGAAAGCAAAAACCTTTGAACTAATTTTTCAGGACAGGTTAATAAAATTCCTTTGCTAATACAGTGTAGTTCTATAATAAGACTAGACAAAAAGGTCGTACTTATTACGAATCAGTCCAAACAGTGGGATATTTTTGCTCTAAATTTTTAACTTTGGTTCTTTACTATTGCAACTATCAATGAGATTTCAAAATAATGGAAGTGGTCTTATTAGCGGAACTTCACATTCACATTACTGTATAAATTACAAGCATGAATATGACCAACCTTCTCTCCCCAGTCTGGTCCCCAACTGTTCTTCACAATCCAATATGGTTTACTGTCCTCTGTGAAGTGAAAATTAAAACATAATTTTATCTATTTGTATAAACACCAGGAAAAGTGAAGCAAGGTTCTATCTTACTAAATACTGTAAAATCAATTGTTTATTTTGGTTTGAAGTTCCATAGACAGTATTTCAATCATAATGAGACTACAAAAACATATTCTATAGAAAACTGGACACACGAGGCTCGGATCTACCTTTTACACTGAATGTCAATCGATGGAGCAATACAAATACTGATATATTATAGGTGTATAAAGACGGATATGTTTTGCACTATTGTTTCAAGAACACGGACTCGGAACTGCTATGCCTTCAGGGTTGGGTACTACCTACTACAAAATCTTATCCATAAAACACAAGGAAAACAAGAGTGTGACGCAACAAAGAGTAATTACCGCCTACTGCAATTACAAATGGTGTTAGAAAAGTAAATACTTACGGACTCCATATCCAACAATAAGTACACCATGATCCAGATCCTTAGGATTACAGAAAATACTCCATGGATGCGATATTCCTCCCATGTAAAACTGAAATAAATAGACAACAGTAATCCAATGATATAAGGTAAGTAACTCTTGCACCTTAATAATTTCATAATGAAAACAGTTGTATCCCTTTGACTAAATCAAATGGATATGTTCACCTTTTTCAGTGGTATATTGTAACCAGTAACCAGTTTATCAACAAGAGCAACCGGTAAATTGATCTTCTGCCAGTAATTGACTTACTGCACTGAAGTCACTGTCTCCTAAGAAGCCAACATAACTGGAACAAGAGATGTTTGTAAAACACTTATGCCCAATTAATAGTTGGAAATGGTAAAGGTCACAGTGACTTGACCTACTGACTTCAAAATCAATAGGGAGTTTAGTTCTAACCAAGTTTTCAAAGGCATTACACTTGTACTACAGGTAAAGGTTAGGAATTATTACATTTATACAATACGGTTTGTGTGATTTAAATATTTAATTACCTGCATGGCAAAAGCATTGATTCCAATCGATATTGGTCCATTAACAGAAAGCCAGGATGCCATCTCTAGAAATACAAAAATAACATTTGATTATTATGACAGCTTCAGAATTACACAGTAATTGATTACCTTACGGTAACTAGGTAAAATTAGAACAGTAACAAAAGTCATTTACATCGGTTGATGTTGTTTGTTAAATGAACTTAATACAAATGTATTTCCACCATAATTATGTATAAGGGCCAATAAATCAACACCAACATTTTTTCTTTTTTCATCACACATTGAAGGCATTTATACTTAATTCTGCTTATAAACAGAGCTTTATGTACATACGGTATATAATATCTGTGACATAATTAAAATAAACAAAGAACTTCAAATGATGTCATTTGCATATTCAATGCACACTGTGCATTGTCACTGAGCATTATGAGTTTTATGGCACTGTAGAAAAGTGCACAAGTGTGTTAAACATTTGAGGATCTTACCATCTTCATCCGAGGATACCGACACAGAATCATTGATGAAAACTTTCACTTCAGACTTCTTGAAGGCACATTTCTCGTCATCACCCTTGTACGAGTAGTCTGTCTCTGTTTCCAGTCCACCTAGAATAGAGTACGAGATAAACGCAGATATCTGATAGGAATAAAAGGACGTCACACCCTGGCCAGCATTCTTTAATTAAGGTGAGATAATTCTGCTTTCATAGTGAAAATAGTAACGAAAAAAATTCAAATCAGATAAAAGCTAAATATTTTTTCATAAAAATGAAACCCACTTAGAAAATTTGTTGACCTTACACCAAAAATACCTTAGAAGTTTTGGGAAAGAAGGGCACTGATCATTTGCATGCTAGAATCAAGCAATTCGAAATTTATCAATTTCTATATAGATGTAAAACTGCAGTTTTACATACCAAGTCTTTCAATTTCCTTGTAAGCGTTAGATGGTAGTCCACCATTACACCCCTCGTCTAACTTATCACAATCAACCAGTTCTGAAATAACATACATTGTAATAGTATAGTAATAACAATCAACAATAATTTATCACAATCAACCAGTTCTGAAATAACATACATTGTAATAGTATAGTAATAACAATCAACAGTCATTCTAAATATAGAGGATCTTTGCATCAGTGCTCATTACAAAGGAGATTTGTTAAACAAGTGGACAAAATAATATGACAGGAGGCTTTGCCGTTCTATTTATCACATAACCTAACAGGACGCTCATTATCACTCAAAATAATGATGTATGCTGAATAGGATTTGATCAAAAATAGCAGTACTGTGAGCCTGACTTCTTGACGACGTTATTATCCTGACATCAAGGGTGGTCAAATAATGGATTGGCAAACATCATGTAAGGCTAATTTAAATATTTATTGCATGTGAGTGCCAAATGATATTTCCGGCGTGACTTTATGACACTGCTGGACTACGGCACTGCTTGACCGGAGGTTATGTAATAAACATGATCTGATCAAGGCATGTATTTGATCACGTCACATCAGGCAAATTTAAATACTTATTGTACACTCAGGGAGTGCAGAACAATATTTCTGTCATGGCTTTACGGCACTGCTAGGCCACAGGTTATAATTTATCACATGTTTGACGTCGCGGTAGCGTAATAAAGCCATTATTCATTTTTGATAATACACTTGTGTAATAAAGCTATCACGCGACGTCATTCAAAGGATAGGCGACGTCGTCAAACTTGCGCGTTTATTATAGTGAAAAATAAGTAGCTTTTTATGTTTCAGGCGGAAAAGGCCAACATGTGATAAAAAGAACATTACATTTGTGACTTTCCACATTGAATTTATTAAACTCGATGAAAAAAATTAATAAAATGCTTGGTAGAGCCTCACATTTTATTATTTTATTCAACTTGTTCAATAAATTCAATATGGAAAGACACTCATGTAATATCCTCTATATATGTATGAATATACATGTATTATACATGTCCCTAAATTCTTGGGATCCAAGACTTGACTGTGTTACATCAAAAGCTGTGATTAACAATGTGTCTGTGTACATCAGTATTACAATATCTCCAGACACATCGAGTGCCACAGATATGCATAACTAGCATTGGTACTTGTGTCAGAGTGTTGTGAAGTTTTGTCAAAATGCAACCAATGCATGGTTGACAAGAAACACACACAATTTGTCCACAGACAGATAGACCAAAAATACGACTACAATAAAGCTTAGTTCCCATATACTTTGTATTTGTGTAATAAATTTTGACAAGCAGTACAAGCTGGTCAGACCGCTCCCCCCCTAAGAAAAATTGTTGGATCCAAGCATGATGGCTGTTATTAAATGCATCAAGTAAATGTCATTATATCATTTTACTCAATACTGGACATTATATAATATATCATGATGACCAACTGTAATAGAACCAGAGAAATAACACAGTTCAGGACAGGGTTTATAAACCCATGTCTGCAAACTAGTAACCTGAAACTGAAAGTTTGTGTTTCTATGAAGACCATAAAGTGTGTACATGTACTATAATAAATTCCTTATCAAAACCCACCTGTGAATATTACATAGATTGATGTAAGCTAACGTAACAAGACCAGTTTTAAACTTCCTTGTAATCTAAGGTGTCCAAAAAGGTCAAGTATGTACTCCCAATGTCCTGAGTTATACACAAATACAGGTGTTTGTCAAGTCCCTATTCTCAGGTATTGCGAAATTGGAAAAACTCCCCAAAATACCATACATGCTTGAAATAATTACAAATTTTAATGACGCAGGTTTGAATGGGTTCGTCAAGATCTAGGATGAATTTGTTCAAATTAAGTCCAATACTAGTAGTATATGAGAAACATGGCTAGGATTCAAGACAAGAACCATAACTCTGCTGAAACATGCTTAAATTTGAGTCTAAGTTTTAATATTTCTGTAAGTGCTTTGATAAAACGGTACCCAGGTGTACTACTACAAATGCTGATAAACATTTTTTTCGGAAGAGTTTAATGACTAAACTATAGCTATTAAAGTTTTAGAGATACATGAGACAAAAATATCAAGTGTAGTTTCGTAAAATTTACATCACAAAATAAGAGCCAAGGCATGAGACCGAAAAAAGGTCCTTCAAACATATTTTTGCTGCTCAATTATGGATTCAATTATGGAATTAAGGATCTCTAGTCCCCCCCACCCCCCAAATTTTTTATTAAATACACAGGTATGTTAAATACGTATTGAAATAGCAATAACATAATTTTAAATAATCAAAATTAGATGATCATTTTCTCAAATCATAAAAGGGTCACCTTGGTGAACAACTCATTAAAGGACACTTTTACACAGAAGTTGTCCTTATCTAGAGCAATGACCACTGACTGACATGGCAAGTACTGTATAACAGGATATTCTGGCAGGTCAAAAAGTTAGCCAATTCTTTATTTCAGACATTTGACATGCGAGAAAATTAGCGACTGTTTTATTGTTTTACTTCTTGGAAGAATTTCTTTAGAAGCAAAAATTGACAAAAGAGGAAATATTGGTGAATTTAGAAAATTCCCCCAACATTTCCATATTGCCAAACTAACAATTTATACAGTACATGTATCTAAAACCATCTGTCGACCTATAAATACCTAATACATGAGCAAGGTCACAGGTCACTTATCTCACACACATTCTTAACTACAGAGGAAAGATAAGAATACAAAGGAAGAACCACCTTGATAGAAAATTGTCGACACGTGTCTTAATCCATTTGTAGTATAAACTAACAATTTTTATGAGAATAGGGTCCTTACAAAGCTGCGTACATTAATGCAGGAACATACATGTACTTATGTCAAAAGGGCCGTGGTTTCAATTGACTGGTGCATCACAGAACACAATAATTAATAACTTTAATAATTATAATCTTTGGATAATGAATCCCCCATTATAGGCAATGCCTTAGGTCATACTATTCTTTTATTTTGTTTCAAAATGTGACATTCTGTTTGTAATATATCTAACTCAGATTTTTGTTAACAAAGTGTTGAACATATCTAACTGACGTTCTTTATAGAAATCCAGATATCAATGCTTCAAGTTTCACTACTGAAGACCCAAATATTGGAAGACAAATAAATTCATCTGTACATTTATCAAATAAGTACGATGAGTGGGACACAGTCGGGTCTCAACAACTGCGCTGATCTCTGCTTCAATATATGTTATTATCACATGTTTGACGTTGCGGTAGCGTAATAAAGCCATTATTTATTTTTGATAATACACTAGTGTAATAAAGCTTTGACGTGACGTCACTCAACGTATAGGTCACAAACCACTAAATAAAATTGTTCTTTAGCTCAATGTAAAGTGACAATAGTCAGCCCCAGATTATATCATGTTAAAGTCTATGGCCATTTGACAGACCTATATCATTGAAAAGCAGTATGTTTCAGCTACAAAATAAGACCAAACAAGACTGCGTTCAATAAACGCTTATGCCCCCTGTGGAAGCCTTGTCCATAAATAAGTCTAAGTCCAAAATTAGGTCAAGGTGAGGTCAAAATGGGGTTAGGTGATACAGGCGTATGGAGAGTGTTCATACACAACATCCATGCAAGTATGAAAGCTTTGTAGCAAGCCATATTAATGCTAGGAGAAACGGTCAATTTGGGTTAACCAGGACGGACGGACGAACGGACGGACGAACGGACGGACGGACAGGTAAATCACTATATGCCTCCCCATCTATCGATAGGGGGGCATAAAAACAGGGGGTCATGTTTAATATAAGAAAGATTTTGTTTGTCAAAGGCGGTCGACAAATTTTTACAGACGCGCAGACTGATCTAATGCGGGTTTTACCCTAGTCTACTTTCGCTTTGTCAAATATGCCAAAATCTCAAAATATTCAAGATGAAACATATTCACTCATTCAACTACATGGATACAATACCTTTAAACTCAATAAGAGGATTCTAGTTCCATTTTGTCAAGGCATATCACCATTTCGAGGCAAACAGAAGTTTCTGTAAGAACTATTTGAGTGTATCCGATTTTGGTCCGCGTATGCATTTAGTGGTTTATGACCTATAGGCAACGTCGTCAAAGTTGCGCGTTCCTTATAGTCAAAATACCGGTAAGTAGCTATTTTATGTGTCGGCCGGAAAAGGCTAACATGTGATTAAAAGAACATTACATTTGTGACTTTCCACATTGAATTTATTAAACTCGTTGAATAAAATCGATAAAATGCTCGCATTTTATTATTTTATTTAACTCGTTTAATAAATTCAATATGAAAAGATACTCATGTAATATCCTCTATGTATATAGAATTGTCACAAGAGCAAAAGTATTTGTTCACATAACTTGATGTAAGCAGGGGTTCTATTGAGACATAAAGCTCAATCATAAAAAGAGGATGTAAGTCTGTTTTGAGTGCCATTAGCACAATCCCTACGCCAAAGCTCTGTTTGAAACATTGTTCTTATGTTGAATTGGGCAAACAAGATTATAAATGGCTATAACTTAGTCAATAATTTGAATTTTTCATGAAATAGCTTTTATTTTCTGCCGAAAAGTGCAGTGCAGAAATGCTGATTTTGTAGGACCCCTCAGTCTGTGTGTCAGTATATAAATTTGTCTGTATACCGGGGGCCACTGTATTGAGACCTGACTGTAGATCAGAGACTAGCACATTCTATAGTACCTTGCTCTGAGAGAGAGACCAGCTTCTTCTTCTTGATGAACCATTGTCCTTCAATGTTTCCTGTTGTAGAGAATGCCCAACAACTTCCACAACTTCCCTACAATCAAACATGACAACATGATGGTTACATCAAAAACAATGCATTGGACAGATTATCAATAGATAAGAAGAAGCCAACATCGAGGTACGACGCCCAGGAATATCGAACATGTACATGCACTGCCCTCACAGGTACCAATTCACACCTTGGTCAAGCACAAACATACATGACATCATCATAAACAATGCATTGAACTGATTACCGATAGATCATAAACATACATGAAATAATGTTGGTCATTTCGGAAAAACTTTTCAGTGTTTCCCATCCACTTGAGATGAACTGGTTGGTGACCCAGAGGTAGTCTCACGTGTATCAGTGCTATACACTGGGCACGTTAACTAACCAAAAAGTCTATTCACAAAAGTTAAGGTATCACACCCAGATTCCTTGAATCTCACAACTCCTCAAAGTCGGAGGTCACTGGCCAATCTGGCAGGGAAAAACAGATGACCACACACTTATGACTATCTCAGTTGAACGCAAACAAACTTACCTGATTTTTGACAGGTGTGACAGCTCCATGATCTCTCCAATCAAAGGAGTCCGGGGCATTCACTCGTGGAATCTTAGCTTTCTTCATCCCATCATTGGCGGTGATATCCCATCGTTTACCAACATACTTCTTGAATTCTTCCTCTGTAAATCAAAATGTTCATTCAGTAAACCAGAATGAACTGAGCCTATTGTAAAATCAGGTATATTTGTTGTAAAATCAGGTTTATTTGTTGTAAAATCATGTTACTGAAAAATTTAATGTCAAGTTTAAACTTCCATGGTTGTCCATGCACTTCATGATTTACAGGTACTTTTTTCCATTTAAAGTTATTTCATATACTTATCATCAAAATAGAAACTGAAGTGTTAAAAGAAGAAAAAAATTGTCAATTTAAGTTCACGATAGTATACACTTATTTCATGTCTGTTTGGTTAACAGTCAAAACTATTGTCCCGAGGTATCGGGGAAGACTTTTGAACTGTTGCTCGAGGCCGAAAGGCCGAGGGCAACAGTTCAAAATGTCTTCCCCGATACCGAGGGACAATAGTTTTGACTGTTAACCCAAAACAGACATGAAATAACTGTTTTATTACCTAATACTCTATATAACTACAGTAAAGTTCTACTTATACAACAAACAAAAAGGATATTTCTAAGACATTTTGTCATACTAATAGCGGGTATTTTTTGTTATAAATTCAAGACTGTCATTATCCCCATGATTTTATTATCAAACAAATAAAATCGGCATGTAATAAAGCAAAAAGGGACAAAACATTGTTCAAGAGTTATATTAAAAATACGCTATAGATCTAGCATGGTGTTTTTGCAGGAATTTATATTGCGCATCATAGTGCGCAGGTAACAGTTCATCCAGGGGTGTAACAGTCAAAACTGTTGCCCTCCTGGCAATGAACTGTTTCATACCTGAATCTAAAAATAAACATTAAGACATGAAACAGTCAAAAATAACGAATTACTTGTTATATAGAGTGCTAGGTAATAATATTATATATCGCCAAGCGATCATAATTATTGACTTAGGGTGGAGGCAATATACACAAGTCATGAGACAGAAGACTAATCCAACAGAGGAAAACATTTTGTTTATGAGGCCACAGTGAATGTCTATTACTGGTAAAATCATTTTAACAGACCTTCAATGAGGACACTTAAGACAAAATGCTTCCCTCTGGAGTAGGAAATTAGACCCTTCAAAAAAAGACAAAAATGTCTATAATCCATTTTCCCCTTTAAAATTTCAACCCACCATCTACTGCCCTCCCTCTAACCATTTCAGAACATAAATTGGTCATAATTTACGAAATTCATTTTATAATGGTACCACCTACTAGTTAAATCAGCAAACTTGGTTGCACCATATACAGCTGACCCTTTCTCCGTCTGTTGCAGCTTTCTGACCATTCTCATGTTGTCACAGAAAGTCATGAAACGTTTCTCTTCCTCTGTAATATCACACATGTACAAATGTTGTTAACTTCAAGAATTTTCTTCCAAATAAAGTTAACTTGGGATAAACTCAAACATATACGGGCAGCTAACAGACCAACGTTCAATATTGCAGCTTTGAGACGAATATCCTCCTTTTTATCAATGCTCTGTTTGGTACATGTAGTTGTCCTTTTGTTCTTGTCTTTTAGATGCTCTAGGTCTACTTTGAAACATGTAATAAACGCTAAACAGTGCTAAAAGAATAAGGTGTCTTTTAATCTCTAATAGTTCAGCATGTATTAATTTATTACTTAATCCAAGTTTAGACCTTTATTTCAACTTGTTTGGCTATAAGTTTTACAAACGTATTTTAGCTAAGTACACATTAGTACATTCTCGTTCACCAGAGTATTCTTCACCAGTGATATCACACTGGGAACTTGACTAACCACTGATGTATGAGGATGACATTAGTAGTGTTTATTTAAAATACATTATGACCAAACTGATGATTGCAAGTCATCCAATTATTACCCAAGACAAGACAATAATAGTCTAAAGGGTTCACATGCTAAGTTTGAAGCACGAAAACCCCAAAAATACAAAGATATACATATGGTTGCAGTTCTTTTCGAACACCCCTTGTATATAGGTATGAACCTTACCTTTAGCACTACCATACAGCTTGTTGAATTTCGCTTTGAAGTCTTTGAACATTCCAATATGGCAATTATCATGGCCATCTCCACCCAGGTTTTTCTGTCCATGGATCTTATAGTCATGGTCATCGCCACCCAGGATTTTCTTTCCATGGTTCTTGTAGTCGTGGTCATCGCCTCCCAGGAGTTTCTGTCCATGGTTCTTGTAGTCGTGGTCATCGCCTCCCAGGAGTTTCTGTCCATGGTTCTTGTAATCGTGGTCATCGCCTCCCAAGATTTTCTGTCCATGGTTCTTGTAGTCGTGGTCATCACCACCCAGGATTTTCTGCCCATGGTTCTTGTAGTCGTGGTCATCGCCTCCTAGGAGTTTCTGTCCATGGTTCTTGTAGTCGTGGTCATCGCCTCCCAAGATTTTCTGTCCATGGTTCTTGTAGTCGTGGTCATCACCACCCAGGATTTTCTGCCCATGGTTCTTGTAGTCGTGGTCATCGCCTCCCAAGATTTTCTGTCCATGGTTCTTGTAGTCATGGTCATCACCACCCAGAAGTATTTTACCGTGATTTTCCAAATCATGACCATCTCCACCTAATAGATTTTGTCCATGCTTGATCAAGTCGTGGCCATCCTGTCCAATCAGATTACTTACATGATCAACCAAATCATGATTGTCCCCACCTAACATTTGCTGATAATGATTAACAAGATCATGACCATCTTTTCCCAACATATCTTTCACATGGTTAACTAAATCATGATCATCCCCGCCACCAAGGAGCTGTTTGCCTTGATCAACCAAATCCCCTAGTCTCTGGTCATCAGCGACCCTGTTTAGTTTCTCAATGAGGAAATTCAGATCTCTTTTTCTTCTCATAACAGATAAAAAGGGGTGTTTTGAACCAAGCAGACGTCGTCCAGCAGGGATTTCCAATTCCACCTTGCCTGTTGTAGTTGGTTTCGACTGTGCCAGTCCAGGATTGGATTTGATTACAACTGGCTTTCCTTTACCATTATCAGACTCGTTGGTGACTTCTGGTTCTTCAGTCTGAAGTGAGAAAATCAGGCATTCATCAAGTAGCAAAGTGATATTTTTTGTCTAGTTTTAAGCCTTTAAGACACGTTTTAAGCCTTTTGAGACACCTTTTAAGTCTCTCAAAACTATTTTTCAGTCATAAAAGACAGCCAGTTGACCTTACCAATTTTCCTGGAATTATGAGTAAGAACTAACATACTGTTGGAAAAGCAACTTAAAACTTCTCCACGTGCGGAGGATACAACTAGAGTCAATCATATTGAAGAGCGTAACTGACCAAACTTGGGATTCAAAAGGGATCAGTCTGGAGCCCAATGCCTAACTAAAGCACTACAGAGCGCTCAATAGCGCTATGCCAGAAAACGGCTTGATTTTTTAAGCACTACATAGCGAAATATTTTTATGTTACCAACAAGCGCTCGTGGATAGCAGAACGTTGCACAGCAAACACTTATCTAGCAAAGTGCCGAGAAATGGTATGCTATCAGCAAGCATTGCTCGCTCGTTGGAAATCGTTGAATAGTCATAGGAAAGCGCTCAATAGCACTATTTGGTAGTGGCTTGGTTAGGCAACATACGCTCCTCAGACAGGTCTGATAATTTTTCGAACATGGAACTTTGCTCAGATTTGCAAGTTGAGTGCTGCCTTCCCTATCCAAATTTGAGTATCTTTTTTGTGTAAAAATAGCAATTAGAGATCCAATTAAAATGGTTGCTTTAGACAAGTGGTTTCTTATTTTAAGTAGCGACCAAGACAGGTTTGATGATATATGATCAACAGTAACAGATCAAGAAAGTTTAACAATCTGTCCTTGTTGTTACATAAAGATAGTTTTCAAGCAAATCAAGTATATCTACTTTGATACAAAGTTAACGCCCTAAGTTTATACATGTTAACGATATTACAATACAAAATGTATTCATATAATGAAACACATGTATAGTGAAACAAAAAACATTAGAAGTGATTTTCTAAAATCCAGTTAGGATTTTGTGACAGTGACGTAGCTGTTTATATGTACACAGACGATTACAACCATTGTCTGAATAGGTAGGGTGAATATAGTTGGTTAGTTTAGCATTGAACTTATGGCTGTCTGTTTAAGCCTTTATAATTGGTTTTACACCTTAATAGTGGACCCGACCGCTGCATCACTGTATTCTTACCCTGACTGGACTATACATATCATAATAAGTTTCTGTTTCAATCACATTTTATTATTGTTATAGTAGAGAGAATTTGACACGACTCTCGACCTTCTATTAGCATGATTTAACAGCTGATATATTGTGTATATTTATAATCCTGGCTGTATGATTTCTTAAGCAGGAAGTATCACGAAGACGCTCAAGGTGTTATACCAACACAAATCTCATGGACCGATATTGCACAATTTGCTCGCGGAAATTTCTATATTCAAAACAAGAACCTATTAATATATTCATGCATAAAGGTCAGGATCAAGACGAATTCTCCGCGCTATACTTTTTTATATTATCTGACAATAAACAAACTTTGAACTTTTTAATTTGCCATTGTTTTCTAGTTACATGTATCTGCATAGATAATACTCAATTTATTTGTAAATGACAGAATGACCATCTAGGCTGATATTGTCACAGATAGTTATTAGATAACCATACCATCCTTGTGTAGGTTCGATTTTGTATACAGTTAAACCCACGTTTGCGATCCCTGCATTATATAGCCATCTGACGGTTCATTTATTCAGGTTTAGTGCTGTTTCTTAAAAGATTTTCAGCAGCTTTATACGGCAGTTGATTCACCTAAACAGTTTTCCTGGACCTTATCTAACGCGCAGTACTAACTTACCCTTCCACAAGGAACAAGCAACTTCTCTACATGCAGAGTTTAAAATAACAAGAAGGTCATTGGCCCTATAGTGCTCACCTGATGACTAGCAGTTTAGGCAGAATCAGTGACCTGGTGACCTAGATTTTGACCCAAGATGACCCAGTTGCGAACTGGACCTAGATTTCATAAAGCCACACATTGTGGCCAAGTGTCATTTAAATATAAAAAATGTGACCTCTAGAGCGTAAACAAGGTTTTTCTTTGATGTGACCTTGTGACCTAGTATTTGACCACAGATGACCCATTTACGAACTTGACCTAGATTTTATATAGACAAACATTGTGACCAAGTTTCATATAGATTAGGTAAAGCAGGTGACCTCTAGAGTGTTAACAAGGATTTTCTTCAATGTGACCTAGTTTTTGACCCCAGATGACCCAGTTGTGAACATGACCTAGATTTCATAAAAACACATATTGTGACCATGTTTCATTCTGATTACATCAAAAATATGACCTCTAGGGTGTTAACAATGTTTTTCTTTGATATGACATTGTGACCTAGATTTTGACTGCAGATGACCCAGTTACGAACTTGACCTAGATTTCATAGAGACATAAATTTTGACCAAGTTTCATAAAGATTATGTCAAAAATGTGACCTCTATAGTGTCAACAAGGTTTATCTTTGATGTGACCTGGTGACCTAGTTTTTTACCCCATATGACGCAGTTACAAACTTGACCTAGATTTCATAGAGACAAACATTGTGACCAAGTTTAAAAAAGATTAAGTGAAAATTATGACCTCTAGAGTGTTAACAGTCCAATTGTTGACGGCGGACGGCAGACGACCGACAAAAGGGTACCTTGATTGAATAATATTTAATATTAATCAACGCTTTACCAAAACTTGTAGCAGTTAAAGAGCTCTAGACTAGAGAATTTGAACATAAGTTTACAATTTTCGTAAGTGGTTTGATAAACCAGTATCCTGTTGTATGATTGATGAAGCATTGAATACTATGTGATATTTATGTTTTAATGTCAATGCAAACTGCGTTTCAGTTAACAAGTTGAGGTGTTGACAATAATCTAATGCATCATGAGTCATAAGAAGATCATATGACTAGAAAACTTACAAGTAAGCATGCACACATAACTATACTAAGTAAAACAAGTTAAGCAACAAATCTAAAACTTAGCATATAATTATTTCTAGTCTCTCAATAGGAACGAAGAGTCCTTATTATTCATATTATAAAACTTGGCAATTTTTACTGATAGGTGATTTTTACTGACAAAATATTATTATCCAATGGACAGTCTCGATTCTACTTGCAACAATCACATCATTATTACACTAGAAAAGGACATAATTATGATGTACTCCCAGTCACCATTAAGATAAAGTGCACCTCAATGGTGAGTGTGCCACTTTAATTCGTCCAATATGATGTTGAACGTGTAAAGTGATGGTCATTTAGTTTAAAACCTGCAAAAAGGTTAAAATGATAATTGAGAAAAGGAAGGCAAGGAGCAGTGAGGTCAATGTATGATGTCAGTATGTTGTTTGCTGAAGTGTCTATTTGGGTAGTTTCTCTCATTGTAATGGTATTCAAAGTACGCTAATCGACACTCCTAGGTAAAAGTGAGGGTAAAAACTTGTTGCGCTCTGTTACGCTAAGAATTTAGAAATAACGTTTCTGCAAATCCAGATTATTCCAAACTTGTAGGACAGCAGAATGCAATATTAAGCAGGTAATAGTATTGAAGAGCCACGTGAGCTGTCAGAATTCCTTATCCTTATCAGGTCATAGAAGTGGTACAATCAGCTGACCTCAGCCATATATATATACATGCCCGTCATGATTGTATGATACATTCACAGTATCTTATCTCTCTGTGAATCCGACAGGTGCTTATCTACGTCAAACAAGGTCGCTGTCCCTTTATACATTGTTTTTGTTAGTTTAAAAAGATTATACTTAAACAACCATCAGCATGACCAAAATTAAAACTTTAATGTCCATCCGTTATGGCTGTCCCCATTTCTCTACCTTTGTCATTTAACTAGTCAATGTGATTTGTTGTCGTCTGCTGACTTTTTACTGTTTGACTGAGAGTGACTGAGAGTGACAGAGGTGGCAGGCAGTCAGAGAAGCTGAAGTTTCATTTTTTTCTTGTTGTTTTTTATGTTTATCACATTTTTGGTGTGTATTATTTTTCTCTATTGTTTCTGTTGGAGTGATGCCATTCCTGTCTCTTTTGTTATTATTTTGTTCTATTAACTGGTCCAAATTGAATTCTCTCCTTGAATTTGTATTTGTATTACACTTTAAGTGTTTCATGCTGCTCCCCGCTTATGAAAACTTACAACTGAGGTTATAATATAGACAAGCTATTAAATCATGCTAATAGAAGGTTGAGGGTCACGTCAAATTCTCTGTACTGTACACAGTATTGGCATTTATTTTGAATCAATGTTATTTTATGATAGACGACAGCAATATTCTTACACTTGTAAACCGTCTTATCATTAGAATGTTTCTTAATACACTTGTTACTATATATAGTAACAAAAATAGCCTATTTGCGGCTGATTATGGACATCACGTGATTGATTATCGCCAATCCGCCCTGTCCGCAATCTCATAATCATAATCGGACCGGTTGAACGGGCGCACGTTACGTTATCCATGTAAACATGACGTCACGTTGGAGCCAAAATGACGTTACGTTGCCAATTTTATTTACTCTTAGCGCATTTTATTGGTTACAACCTTAGTGTATATCTACATCAGTAATATTTATGTTATTTGTTCCCCATAGATATTATGAAATCGAACAATTGTATTAAAGACTTTAATACACTTCAGAGCCTGGCCGGAAGTTGATAATCCGCCCGGAATGAATAATCACCATCGGGCTGAAGCCCTCGAGGTGTTTATTCATTTTCCAGGCGGATTATCGCCTCCCTGTATTAACGTCTTAATATTTAACGTCTAAATATTTTACAGTGTTATGTAATAGTCTTACACATTATTAATGACGTAAAATTCATGTATTACCCTGCAAAAATACAATACAATCTATTGCAAATATCATTAGTCCCTTACAATGTATAGATAGGTCTATGGTTAACCAGAATATGATATGATCATATGACTGGTGTGCATTTCATTTTAATGTGCTTGTTTTATGTAAGTGAAGGCCATGCCAAAAGAATTAAATATTTTTAAATTTGAATGTTGTTCTAATTCCCACCGACATAATCTTGACACACGATCAACCAACAGTTACAGTACAACCTCTCTTGAGCACCAACCTTTGGGAAACAAAGTTTGGTAGTTATACAGAGGTTGTTCTTATGGAGAGGTAATTTTTATAGTAATAGTTACTTCTGGAACAAAATGATCATGTTACTTAAAGAGAGGTTGTTGCTCCAAGTAGTAGTTCTAATTCAAGTGCAGTTTTATCGACAGTAAACTGTTAATTCAGAAAGTGCTGACTTGGCATATTGAGGACATTTACAGCTTATCTATTCATGTCCAAAATGTTCTATATATTTAAACATACTGACCATGTGGTCACAGAACGACATTGGGTTTTTATTCTAACTTTTGTAAGCATGAAATATATATTTATTTACAGTAAAACCTTGTCTAATGACCACCTCAATATATTAAGAATACCTCAAAATTAAGGTTGGTATGATAATAAAACTACGAGACCACCTCAATATATTAAGAATACCTCAAAATGAAGGTTGGTATGATAATAAAACTACGAGACCTTTTAAAATAGATGATAGGCAGTCCATTGATTGTTTCCCAGTAAAACAGGACTTGTAACATTGTCATATACAATCAACAGACCTTAATTTTGTGCATTAGAAATAGAAACAAGTAATTAAGAATTGCAAGCAAAACAGAAGACCCCTACCGGTTTTAAGCCATTTTCATTGTTTCTGTTGCCATAGCAACCACAATTTTGGTCGGAATCAAAATATGTTTGAACGTGCATTATCCCCTTATTGCCCCCTATCCACATACCAAGTTTCATAAACCTAGCTTGGAAACTGAGTTATGTCAGGATCCAGATTTTTTGACGGAATGACGGATGGACGGAGGGCAAACCTATAGTCCCCACCGGTCAAAAACCTGTAGAGGATTAATTAGAAGTAGTTTTGCTGAGCACCAAAGTAATACCATATATACAGCAAAATCTCACCAGCGCGGCCATCTATAGATCAACAACCGCTCTACAACAACACCTTAAAAAATTCTCTAAGCCGATATTTACCATCAATTTAATTTCTGTAGAGCAATGACCTTTCAACAATGGCCAATATTATATGGCCACTAGGAAACATTGTTGTACTGTTGTCTGATCAATGTGTTGTTATGATTGGCATCTTCTTTTGATTCTAAAACAATACTGTACATATTCAGTAAAGCCTCACTTATAAACAAACTCCATAACAATATGGCTACCTCAAAATTAAGCACACAATTTTAATTTTTGCGTCCACAAGAATGCTACTACAGACAGATGGACAGACAAGCTGAATCCAGTATACCCCCCCTTACAACTCGTTGTGCGGGGGGGTATAATTAAGCTACAACTATGGGACTACCATACATTGAAAGTTGCATTGAATTGTGTATAACTATATACATGTTAAGTGTCGGTGAGTCATCAGTTATTTTCACATGATACTTTGATATTGTCATTCCCTTATTGTAAGTACAAGTACTTTATTTTCTAACAGTTTTCATGCTTGATACAGTACCATAGGTCAAGTAGCATCTTTCAAAGCTTCTTACAAGGAAACTAATAGATTCTGTTGTTTTAGTATATATTTATGTGTCTATCAAGGGTTTCACAAAATTTCCCAACCTAGTAGTCTGCAATATTGGTGAAATTTTAAATTAAGTTAACTTAGTGCTATGCAAAACATAGTTAAACATGGACGATCACAACGCATTTTGAAATATTTTATGTTTTTATGAAACTTTGAATAAACAAGACTGCATTCAATCAACTCCGGTCGAAGCCTTGTCCATTAAAACTAGCTAAGTCGATCAAGGGCCATAATTCTGATGAAATGTTGGATAGTGTTACATGGCTTTGACAATGCATGGTGTTATGATAGTTAACAAGTATGCCCAGTTTGAAAGCAATGCCTTGATGGACATATTTAAATGTTTATTGCACACTTTGGCAGTGCTGAAAGATATATCCAGCACAGGTTTACAGCACTGCTGGATCGCAGGCTATGAGATAAATATAGTTATTAGTCCCCTACCAGTTTTTGACCGGAGGGGACTATAGGTTTGCCCTCCGTCCGTCCATCAGTCAGTCGTCCTTCAAAAAATCTGGATCCTGACATAACTCAAACAGTTTCCAAGCTAGGTTTATGAAACTTGGTGTGTGAATAGGGGGCAATAAGGGAATTATGCACCTCTAAAAATATTGTGATTCTGACAAAAATTGTGGTTGCTATGGCAACAGAAACATTGAAAATTCTGTATTGCTTGCAATTCTTAATGACTTGTTATATAAGTGTTTTAAGAGAGAGTGATATACATGAATTATTGTCCTTATGGTGGTATCAGTTTCACATGTTCTTAGTGTATAAAATTTACAATTATAAAACCCAATAATCCTCAATTGTTTATTATTTTATATTACAATATAATTATATTACCATATTTGCAGTTGGTGATTTACCATTGAATAAACAGCGAATAATTATGATGTGGAAATTACATGTGCATAATTTTAATATTTAACAAGGAAACAAATTGAAAAGACCAACCTGAGTCAGAAGCACAGCATGTTTTGTATTCATGTTTAAAATTTACTCTTTGTATTATAATACCTATTGGTCAGTATTTCAATGGCTATAAATTGTGTTTTCTGCACCATGCATTCTGAGAAACATATAGTGACTTGTGAACAATTGTGACAAACTGTTAGACAAACCATTGGTTGTAAATAAGCATCATCATTTACCCTTTTAGTATGTTGGTACATGTAGCCAATAAAATATCTAATACTTCTTAGGGGATAAAAATGAAATGGTCATCTGTGCTATTCTTACAATAATAGGCGGTAGCCTTCTTTAAACCCAGTCAAAGAAACATTAGTATGAAATTTGATGATATTAGGTCTGTGATGGAGCAACTATAGTCTGGTGTGCTTCGATTATCTGCACATGTCTGGTTCCTCCAGTCGCCAAAGTCCAATTGTGTGTGCATCAGGGGCGTCAACAGAGCCAAATTAAAAATCCGGAAAATCATATGCGGCCAACCATTTTTGCCAAACAAGAGGCCTTGAACCACATGGTTTCCATTTGTAACTCAGTTTTTATAGAATAAAATCCTTCAGAGCAGATTAAATTGTCCATTCTTTGCTATTTCTTGAGATATTTTCATCAAATAACTTTCATTTTGGTCAGAAATCATAGCTCTTTCAGGATAGCTACATCCGGAATCAGGAATATTGACACCCCTGGTGCATGTAGTTTCAAGATGGTGCAGACTATATTATAATAAAAACATCAGCCAAAATCACTGACGTAGTCCAATTGTATTATTTAATAATCCCATAATGGTTGCCAAAGAAAATGATCTACAAATAGCCATTGCATACTTAATAGTGGGGTGACAATCAGCTCAAAAGTGGCTTATTTAAGGAGTAGGTGACAACTCAAGTAGAACAAGCAATGTTATATACCAAAATGTTCGCCTATGTCTGTACTATATGGAACTGCCGGCATAAATTGTCAACGCGTGGTGCGGACACGGAAATCCAAGATGGCGTCCAAGATGGCCGCCATAATTTACACATACACTTAAAATTCGATGTTCTCATGCAATTTTTTTATTTATGTATGTAGTCACAAATATTTGCTTGGATATTATTCATTTGATAACATACATCAAATGGACATACAAGACTGACCACTTTGAGGTCAAGGTCGTGGTCATTTCAAGGTCAAATTACGAAAAAAAGCTGTAAAAATGATGTTTCCTCACTTGTTTTCATGTTTTAGCAGATGTTTTATATTCAAGTTGATATCTTGATGTATGTTATCAAATGAATAATATCCAAGCAAATATTTGTGACTACATACATAAATAAAAAAATTGCATGAGAACATAGAATTTTAAGTGTATGTGTAAATTATGGCAGCCATCTTGGACGCCATCTTGGATTTCCGTGTCCGCACCACGCGTTGACAATTTATGCCGGCAGTTCCATATAGTACAGACATAGGCGAACATTTTGGTATATAACATTGCTTGTTCTACTTGAGTTGTCACCTCACCCCAAAAAATCATCAATTGTCACCCCACTATAATACATGGCTTTTACAACTGTTCTAGTAACATGAACATATAAACGTATACTGTATGTATTTACTTTAGCTGTAGCAAGTAATTATCTAGGATAATCATATAATCCATCATTAATATAGTGTGTTAGTTGACCAGCTTGAGGTCAAAATTTGTCAATTTAATAATTGATGATTATTGATATTGACAGTCACCAATTCTGTAGTCACTCTGCTTAACTATAAATCAATTATTCAGGTCAGACACTTGTTTACGTATTATTATGCAATTTCTCTCACTAATATATTATTCAATAGATATCATGCATATTAATATGTAGCTTAGTGAATAAGGGTATTAGTTTTCACTGCCCTATTCCCCCTACTAAAATGTTTGAAACTATAAAATTACAATGTTATGATACTGCAATAACAGACCTGAATAAACAGACTATATCATTCACATGCATATAGACAAGTACTACTATAGTATTAGGTATCTGTGTCACAAAACATATCAAGTATTAAGTTGAGCGTAGCTAGCCTAGCATTGTTGCCTATGTAATATGTGTGATACTTGTGTATGTAAATATATACATGTTGACATGTGATCAATATCACAAAATGCAGAGTTGTATTTAAACACTGTCTGGCTGTGATGTCATCATGATTATGTACCAATATAGTGGATAGTTACACAGTATGCTACTAAGGTCAAATGTGACCTATCTGTGTTACTCTGTAGGATTCATAGGTGCAAGTTAGAAATTCTGAAAACCTAAACTCCTGAAAATCTGTAAACTGATACAGAGGAAGCGAAGAGAAAAATGTTTTGGTACAACTACACATGCTGAAGAAAACCCCAGAAATTCATTCATGCCAAGTTTCATGACCAAAGCTAAATACTTCTGAAGATGAGATATAAAAGACCCTAAATATGAGGACTAAACACCCACTTTATCTCACAACTTGACTTTTTCCACAGCAAAACTTGAGGGCTGTTTCAGTAAATTTCGTACAAAAATGTTCTTTGTATGAAAATCTTACAAATCTTGATGCAAGTCTTACACCTTTCTTTTAAAGTAGTGCTCATGAATTTATGCAAGCTATTCACAAAATAATTGTAAGATGCTGATGTTAGTGAAGCCCCATTTATTGTCACGAAGACACGTTGAAAATAACATTTGTAGAATGTTTCGTGAAATTTCCCCATCCTTCCAAAAAGAATAAAGTAAAGCTCAATAATGACATAATATACTGTATTAGTGGGTATTTACGCAAATCAAAAAGTTAGCAAATTTTGAATTTCAGACATTTTGGCACATAAGTTTTGATATTTTTTTAATTGTTAGAGTTCTTTGTAGGCAGGTTTGTAGGCCAAAATTTACATGATAGAAATGTTGGCGAATGTTGTAAATGGCGAATGTTGTAAATGGCCGAAATTTGCCAATATTTCCACGATGCTAACTTAACCACTCATACAGTAAAAGCTCACCAGGGAACAATTTGTACTCAGGTGAGCTAAAATAAAACATTGATAAAAATAAAAGAACACAATAATAGAAGAAAGAGAAAGGAATTTTTTTATTCATGCAAAGTAAAATTAGAAAATCATACATGCAAAAGAAAACAATACAAGCGATAGAACAAAAGCTAGTGTTATTGTAGAGTTGGTAGTTGAAGTGTTAATAAATGTTGATTTGATTATAGTAACTACAGAATCTTCGTTGTATTGGAAGTGGATCCTCCGAGCGAGAGTGTTTAGTGTTCCTGTGAATGTACATACATAGTTAGAATACAAACATCTTAACATCAAACCATTTTTCTGAATCTCAAACGTTTTAACTTTTCAAATACAAGAAATGTTTATACAACATTCATGCCCCCCCCCCTCCCTTCGCAGCCTATTAAAAAGGTCTTTGTGACATTGACACTTGACCTCAAAAGTAATAGGGCTCATCTGCAGGTATTGAGCTATCTCCATACTAAGTTCAGTCTTCGATTTAATGATGCCCGTGGCTAATAAATGATCACTCTGGCATGTAAAAATTGACAGCAACATGTCCAATCAGGCTAGTGAAAGATTCAGGTGTATTTGTTGTAAAATAAGGGGACATTGAAAAGTGGCTCCTTTTTACATCAAAGCACAATGTTGAAACAGTGATTTAGAGCATGGCTTGAAAAGTAATGCCTTTTGTGGAGGGGGAGTAAATGTTGCCTCAGGCAAGTGATTCTTCTAGTCCACTTGAATAAAATTAAGATGAGGACTGTAAGTTTGAGGACTATAGGCTCACCATCAAGTGTTCTCTAATAACCAATCAGGCATAATTTGTGAATGTATGAACAGTATGTGAAAGATTCAAAATTGATATCATAGATGTTAGTAGGTATAATGTAATAAATGTTAGTAGATATTGTGTAAACAAACTAACCTGATCCTCTTGATTCTCTGTTAGCATAACAATATATGTCTGGCTGTTAGCATAACAATCTATGTTTAACTCATAACAATCTACGTTTAACTATGACTGTTAGCATAACAATCTATGTTTAATTCATAACAATCTATGTTTAACTCTGACTGTTAGCATAACAATCTATGTTTAACTCTAGCTGTTAGCATAACAATCTTTGTTTAACTATGGCTGCTTAGCATAACAATCTTTGTTTAACTCTGGCTGTTTAACAGCATAACAATCTTTGTTTAACTCTGGATGTTAGCATAACAATCTTTGTTTAACTCTGGCTGTTAGCATAACAATCTTTGTTTAACTCTGGCTGTTAGCATATGTAAGCACAAAGTATACACAAAGTATGCTACAAAGCTTACATACAAAAGGGCCAATAATGCAAATTTGTTCATGAAAATTGGGATATATTCGCTCGTAAATTGGGAAATATTTCTGTCCAAATGATTTTTTTTATATGCCAGTATATTTTGTCAGGAATCAAGCCTGGATCAGGTTAAATTGTTAGAACAATGTGAAGTTACAATAGTTACTAGCACTATCTAATATATATACAACATTTGCTGATTACTTACCATGCTTACGCTGACTTTGATGTCTTGTTGCAAGTTGATGAAACAATGGGCATCGAATGTGACCTAAAATGAGCAACAAACATGAACATTTCAGAAACAAATCTAATATAGAAGGGTTTCGACCCAAAAAAATACATCTTCCACAAAGGGCCATAGACATTCATTCCAATTTTTTTAGATTTCAGGGAACTTTCTATCTATTGACAATCCATCTTACAACTCCAAAACATTTGCTTTGTATACTATTTACATTGTTCTAACTTTTAAAAAAATAAATAAGGTTCATATCAGCTGTAGTACCTTTATTAATATACTAACGGGAACTGACATTTATTTTAATGTTCATTGAACATCTTCAACTTTCCTATAAGAACAGATGCATATGGGTCACATTATCAGACTTTGGTTCATAATTATGGTGTCACATGATCAAGTCACAGTTGGAATACATTTTATTTCATGAATTTGAAATACAAAAATCTGAATGAAATCAGCTAAAACAATAAGCCTTAATTTAGGATAGTTCATGCTTAGCATAGCCTTTATTTGCCAGTCAGCTTTCTGCTGAAATATGGCAGGCATAATTATGAGTGCCTCCGCCCATATTTGAACCCGAGTCACCAGATTTCACGACAAGCACGCTAACCACTGAGCTATGGAGGATCCATTTTTCCAGGTCACAAATGTTGGTGTTATTATGAAGTTCTGTACTTACTGGTGTTGTGATAACGTTGGTATCAACTGGACAATCCATTGCTGTCTTGCCCAAGCTTATATCATTGTTCATACAACTGGAGGTGGCTGTTGAGAATCTCAGCTTGATGTTCAATCCAGCTACAACCTGCAAATATACATAGTACCCATAAGTCAATTTGACGTTTGTTTGTGATCAACAGTCGTAAAGGTGTGGTCATTAACTAGTTCTGTGTCAGATCAGTCAATTACCTCAAACTTTGACATTTGTGTGTTACAAGAAAACCTTTTGCAATACCCTAACTCTTTCCAAATAACCTCCTTGGTTCATGAAAGTGCCCGGTGTATGGCAGCTATACAAGTGGAAACAATTTAAGTCAACCAAAAGTTAATTTAGCCAAAAATGAAAATCAGGAAAATCGTATGTGACTGACCATTTTTGCCAAACAAGAGGCCGTCAATGACACTGTTTCCATAATTAACTCAGTTAGTACATGTATTAAAGAAAATCCTTCAGAGCAGATTACATATTCCATAACTTTAGTGAGATAATTTCATCAAATAACTTTTTTTTGGTAAGAACTTAAGAAGCCATCGCTTGATCAGGATTGATAGATCTGGAATTCCAGACTGAAGTGGCCAACGTATATGACTATAAAATTGTTGAGAAATGATGCTTAACCTGATGAAACAAACAAACATAACCACACAAATGAAAATTGCTTATTTATATTACCTGCATTTGAGCATCCATGACCTGACCCTCGACCATACGGAACATGCTGTTTGACATGGCGTTAACTTTATCCAATGACTGGGCGAGACATCTTTGTACACGGTCATCATTGACATCAACCTTGTTGTATCCTCCCAACAGCTGACGTTTATGCACTGAGCAAGTGTCGGTGGTGATGGATCTCTGGTTCAGCCAAGATACGTCCCAGATCACAATAGTACATGTTTTCTATAATAAAATACACAAGTTTATCACAATAGTACATTGTTTTCTACAATAAAATACACAAGTTTATCACAATAGTACATGTTTTCTACAATAAAATACACAAGTTTATCACAATAGTACAGGTTTCCTACCATAAAATACTCAAATTTATCATTATTATGTTCATTTGTATCCAAGCTATTCCATGTTTATTTTTGTTGCAAACAGCAAATTGTATAATACAGATATGATAGTTACAGACTAGAACCTAGCAAAGATCTGAGTGGTTCCTAAGTTTTACCCGAGTATCATTACACAAAAAAATGAGAATTTCAGTTAAGACACTAGAAATGTGTCCGTAGGACATAAATGCTATGGACACAGATGCCCCCATTTTCTCTTGTCATAAGACCATGTCAAGGGTCATAACTCAACTACACATGCTTACTTATGAACCATAATGAACATTGGTTTGCCAATTATGTTATCCACAGAAAATAAAGTTGTTACTATTATTATTACAATTTCCACAAAGTTTGACGACTGTATGTGCTCAAAAACAAATTTTCATAATTTCAAGAGCCATAACTCTGCTTAACTAATCAAATCCGATTTGCAACTACACATGCTGACTCCTATGAAGTTTGACGACAGTAGCTCAAATACTTTTTAGAGTTATGAGCGCCACCAGCAAAATTTTTTTAAATTTTAATTTTTATCATTTGAAGGGCCATAACTAGTACTGTTCAAATCCAAATAAAATATATATAGGTGTACAACAACTCGTGCTAACTAATATTTCTATGAAGTTTGATGATAGACTTTTTCAAGTTACTGCTAACAAAATTTTGGGATGGACAAGAGCAAATATGATTATACACCCCCCCCCCATTACTTAGGTGGGGCATAAAAAGGCAATAATCAATCAGATGATAATCAAGTATTAGGGTGGGTGTTAATTTTATTGAATTGTTATTAATGCAAAATAGATCTAATATCTTACCCCTCCTCCTATGGCCAATGTGTACTTGATATTCACACCTTGAACAACCTACAAATTCAAAATATACATGTATCATAAGTTCATAACCGTTACAAATTGTCAAAAAAAAATCTCAAGATACAATTAGTTTATTTATTTTAAGTCATTTTGTTAAATAAAAAATACATACATCATGTATCATAACCGTTACAAAAGGTCACAACAATTAATAAGTAATACATGTATAACGTATGGTTTTAAGAACTGGAAAGAATGGATGTCTTGAAAACTAACTTCCGAATACCATAATGATTTTGGTGACTCATCTCTACATTTGTAGTTAAAATACAAAACACAAGGATATGAAGGTATCAAGTCAATGCTTGAACTGAACTCTGAAAGTACGCAAAACACTTAAGTCTTGTCAAAATCAAGACATTCCGAAAGTTCAAAAACATTCCACATGTTCAGACATTCAGGCTTATATATCATCAAAATTAAAATATATGGACTTAATTAAGCAGGGTTCTCAATAGGATTTTGAAGTTGGAGTCCTAGGACTCCTTTTTGCCAAAATATAAATAATTATGGACTTAAGTTAAGTCTTATTGACATATACATGTACATACCTGACTTTCAATCTTTTGAAGTGTATAATGTGGTAAAGACAGCTGTCCATTGGACTCGTAAGTTCTAAACCAGGTCATGTATGTGGTGTATGAATTATCAGTTGAAGAAACTGGTGAATATCCACCTGGCATGCCTAACTGACGTTTGCTTGTTTGACAATGATGTTCTGTGATTTGCAAGAAGTTCTCCCATACCTTTTGCCAAACTTTGAACGTGCATACAGCCTAAAATATCGTAAAAAAACAACAACATGAAATTCATACAGAATTATTCAGTAAAAGCCTCAAAATTCCAGTCACAAAAATTCATTGACATAACATTTGATAGAGTATAGATATTTTCAAGATTCCAACTGTTTTGTGCAACATTTTCCAAGCTATTTCTTTTTAAACAAACTTAAAGACATAAAAATGTTGACCTCTTCAATGTTGCTAAAATATCAATAGGGGTCATTTTCTATTAATGACCAACCCCAAGTAAAAATTGATATCAAACGATAAACCAATTCTTGAGTTATTAATCGGAAACCATTTGGTCAATTAGTTTATCAAATCGATAGGGGACATCTACTAATAATGACCAACATCCATGTAACCTTTTTGTAAAGTTTAAGAATCCTAGGGTCATTGTTTTGTCTGATATTGAACAGAAACCATTTGGTCTCATGACTGACTAACATGTGAAAAGCAATATACCTATCCCCCATCTTTGATGAGGAAGGGGGGGGGGATTATAAGATGTGCCCATTGGGCGACCATTATCTATTTTTGGGGAAAAAATCAGAGTTAATCTGTCTAAATTCTAATCAGACATAATTTTTAAGACAGGAAAATGATGGCCCTATGGCCATGATGGCCGAAAACAGGCACTGTGGTGAGACTGGTCACTCATCCACTGAGTCGACTGACACAATTGTGAATGATAATGATTTATACTTACTCCATTAGCGCACGTCTTAGTGTATCTAATATTTAATCCAGCAACAACCTGAAACAAGAACACATTAACAGATTAAAATGTTTTCAAAAGTATGTAAATCGCTGGCTTGGAAGAATAAGGTTGCAAGTGCATCACAAGGGCCTTCTCATAAACATATATTTTCATGAAAATCAAAAAAGGGTCATGTTCACCAAACTTAAGTAGATAAGTAGAAAAGGCTCGTCTTTCCTTTAAAGAGTAGTTTTTGAATATTTTTTATTTTCTCAAAATAGCTTTAATTAGCACTTTAAATACATGTACTATACAGTATACAACCTTATTCTTCTAAGACTTAATAGGTTGCTAAACATTTCAATAACTTAAACTCTTAGCAGTCATAGCGCGAGTGTACAGTATTATTCTTTTTTCAAGGTTTAAACTTAACATGTAAAAATGTATCGCAATTATTGCAGATTATCATTAAACATGTTTGTATTTAAGATATAGCAAAATAATATAAAAAAAAACTTTATTTGAAATATTGTATTTTATTCTACACTGTCGCTTCAGTAGCTTGATATAGATGGTCATTTTTTAAGTTAAACATTTATGAAATCAAATACATGGCGAGGTCGTAAAAATAGTTATGTAATTGTGTTCATGTAAGACTTTTCACAAATTCTTATATTCAGGCATTCCATTAACTTGGGGTAAGTCCTGGGTTTTGACCCTCTAAAATTCCAATGAGCCATATTTTGACCCTCAAGATTTTGGTTTCAAGGGTCATTTTCTCTTAAAATCATGTGTATATTGCCTATAAAATGATAAAATTTAGTCTAAAGTATCAAAATGACCCTTCCTGAATATTGTACATGTTTGCTCTATGCATTATTACTTTAATATATGCCCAAACCCCCTGAGGTCAATTTCGGGTCATTCAGTAAAACTCATCAAATGTCGCACAATTAATTCCAGAAAACAGGTTTTATTCGATAATGCTGAAATGGTGAATAGGCTGTTCCATTTTGGTGCCAGTCTTGAGTCCCTGACTAATAAAATTAGCTTTAATTTTGCTTTGTATTCAGTTTTATGCTTAACTTGTGTTTTTATAATTTTGCTTTGTGTTCAGTTTTATTGCTTGAACTGTGTTTCACATTTTGCTTTGTGTTCAGCTTTATTTGCTTGAACTATGTTTTATAATTTTGTTCTGTGTTTCAGTTTTATGCTTGAATTATATTTTTTATAATTTTGCTTTGTGTTCAGTTTTATTGCTTGACCTGTGTTTTATTATGTTGCTTCTTTTATTGATTTATTTATCATACTGCTTGCATGACAGATATGCTTATTCTTTATTTGTAATAAACTAAGTTATTTCTTATTGTTCCATCATCCATGTGCATTAATTACTATATACCATGATTGCCTGTGATCTACTACTGTAAATTGTTATTATGTGCTATACTAAATTCTAATATATGCATCAAATATTGTTCTTATGCTGTTCTTTAATACTGTATGCTTGCTCATTATTGTTCAAAAGGAGGATGAACGCTGCATAAGTTTCAGCCAAAATTCAGCGGTACAATTTATAAGCGCGACGTCATGGAGACGTTGATATTCTCCCGACGTCATTGACAGATCAATGCATGCATTGGCTAACGTCACGTCAAGCTCATTTAAATATTTATTGCACAGTCTGGAAGTGCCAAACGATATTTACGGCACGGCTTTACGGCAGTCGGCACTCCTGAACCGCAGGTTATGTGATAAATCTTATTTACCTTTGTTTGTCGGAAAATAGCTATTAGCTAAAGTTATATTTTTATATAAATCTGATGTAAAATAAATCTTCTTGTATCTTGTTGGGTCAATCCCCGCGACGCCTGAATATTCTGATAGCCTTGCAGTTAATGTGTCCGCTGGTCATTAAGGAGGTTTCAGCTCAAACCTTGTGTTTTTTATCAAACTCAAAAATTTCAGAGTGGCGGTATGGGTTGTGACGCGGTATCAGAAGTAGCCCATCTCAGAATAATCAATTTAATGCTCTTTTCTTGGGATATTAATTATTATCGTTAAAATACTTCAGTCTTCAATAGCTTCCGCGTAAGCCCCTGTTCAAAGTTGAAACCTCTGATTGCCAAAGTGACAAATAATGTCCATTACATTTTGAAATAAATACAGTTTAAACCAATGTACAGCACTAAGTTGACTAAATATGTAAATACTGTACCTGTGTTTCATATTTAGTTGTTGGACAGTCAGCTCCCATTGAATTGGTGCCCAATCCAACAAGAAGTTGTTCATACTCATTTTGTTTGGCAGCGTCGTTTACTACCGACCAACCACCGGCACATAATCCAAACGAAAACAAACTCGCTAAAACTAAACTTCCCAACATTTCTTCCTTCTAAACTGTTAAACGTGAACGAAAATCGAAATGACAATTTACATGATTGTCAAATGTTTTTATTTCGTTTCCTCGATTGTGCGCCCTCTATAAATATTTACACTAGGGGAGGTAATTAAATTCATTTCCGGTCAAAACAAAAATAGAAATTACGATCACAAATTAAGCATCTATTCCTTTAAACATTTTTATTTTCTTAAATGCCTGGTGACATAATACAGCTGAATGTTGGAGGGAAAAGGTTTGTGTAATATTTTCTATTTAGTCCCTAAAAGACTCGAGAAATTCCATATTCTTTTTCTAGACCTATATTCGGACGTACACTGTTTATTCGGATACAGTAGTTGAATCAGGTTACTCCCGTGGACTATGCTCTAAGGATGGGGCCTTGTTGATTATAACCATCATTCCTGAATGGAATTATGTCTCCGGCTTCATATAGTGAGGAAGACGTATTGATATTTTATTGTAGGTCTGTCTGGATGGATTGATTTGACCAGCTGTGCGTTCAGTATGAAATAATCATGATATATTTGTCGCTTTAATCCTTCGTTGAATGCAATGTTTAGCACAAGCAATTTGAACATGTAAAATCTCACTTTTTCTGTTCTCAGTTCGAATTATGTAGGCCCTAGTAATAGTAGTATGCTACGGATGCCCTGTTTAACACATCTAGCCTATGTTTGCCTCTGTCAGCCATTTTAGTACAATATACCAATTGAGGCATACCACCTCTGTCTATCGTTAGCCAAACTTTGCTCAAATGACAAATGGTTAATCTGTTGTTTTTTTAACAACGAAACATATCGTCACATAATCCTTCGTTGAACACGGGACTTCTGTTCTCGATATCGTCAATTGTTGGAGAAAACCTGTTAATTGTTATCCGGAATTTAACAGTCAGGGGGTCATGGGCCAATAGGCTGCATAGTGGGAGTGTATAAAATTATTCTTTTTTCAAGGTTTAACCGTGAAAAATGCATAAAGAAGTTATGGCACATTATCATAAAATATCTTTGTTTTTTACGTTTAAAACCCTGATGGCGAGAAAATATAAATATTTTTCAAGTTAAAGATATTATTTATGAAAAAAAAGTTGGCGAGGTCGTAAAATAGTGTTGTCATTGTGTTCAAGTAAGAATTTTCACAAATTCTTACCTTTTGGCAAAGATAATGGCAATTAATATTGTACCTGGATGGTATATAAATGTGCTATATGCAGCTACCTGCCAGAGGTATATTCCGAACATCTTTTATATCCTAGAAACGGGGTTTATCTTACAACGTCAATATATACGTGCGTCATCTTGACCCTCAATAAAAAAAATTGGGATTTCGAATGGCAATGTTTTTTTTTTCAGATGTAGGACCTCAAAGCTAGTAGCAATATTGACTTGTGATACAGATTTTATTATTTTTCCAGTTGGCAACCCCAAAGCAAGTTGCAATGTTGTGATTCTGATTTTTAATTTTATCATTTTTCAGGTTTTGATACCTCAAAGCAAGTTATTTAAATAATTATTATGATACAGATTTTATTATTTTTTAGGTTTGCGACCTCAAAGGAGACGTTAATATGGATCCCAGACTCTTTTTTCACAAGGTAACTTTAGCCTAGCTTGTCCACAATGACAATGTCAATTTTCATCCACATTATAATATAATTTTATAGAGACTGTGCTCAGGTTCCTTATTGAAAGGTTAGTTATCACTGGTTAGGATATAGTCTAGGAAAACTGGTTAGTTGAACCAGCCACTGTATATAACTGAAGAGTTATTGAGAAACGATGATAAACCAAAATAAAAATAAACATGCAGGATTGGGACTGAAGGATCAAATTTTTCATGAAGATATTTTGAATAAAAAATAGTCAAATCTAGAAGTTAGAACTAATGATCAAAATGACTTAAAAGTACAGTGAGATTGAGTACTATGTTGTGTACTTATCCTTAGGGTTGGATACCAGTACTCGGTACTGGAACCGTACCGAAACTCGTTTTAAAATATACCGGTATATACCGTTTCAGAAAATACTGGTACCGTTATCGGTACTATTATACTAATATCAAACTTACTAATTTCCCATAACCTACACTACAGCTCCACTTCATGTTTGGAAATAATTCCTAGTTTGTTAGTTTTGGTTTACAAAATCTATTATTCTGGTTTTGTTCTTCATATCACTTAAGTTGTTTCATCTTGACCCATGATTTATGTACATATACCATTAGTAGCATTAAAATATCTGACCAGCCATATTGTATGTACATGGACATACTCCTAGCCTCCTAGAGAAATACCGATGTATCATGTACCATAGATAAATTTAGCACACACATAATGACACATTCGTACCTCATACATATCGGTATTGGTATCACTAAAATACCGTATTGTTTCGTCTGTACCTGTACGGTACCGTATCGTTTCGTTCTTAACGGTATCCAACCCTACTTATCCTATGTAATGTGTCTGGAAGTCATAAATTTCATGTACCATTCTTTATTGTATCTACCATTGGTACTCTCGGTTTTCCACACTCTCTATGCAAAATGCATAGGCCATAACACATTCAATTTTAAGGTTAAACTGCACTAATGTTATAAATCACTCAAGGGAAGCCATGATGTTCCTATCATCAGTACACAACTAAGTAAACCTGCTGTAATTACATGATTTCTCTTGATTTGTTTTAGTTTGTTATGTGGAAGAATCTCATCGTTGAAGGATGAAAAAGGAGCTGTAAGTAATATTTATTGTTTGCTATCAGTGAATTATAGAGATTTATCAGTGAAAATAACATTTACCATACAGAAAAAGAAGCGTAACGTCAACGGCACCAGGCTTCAAATTATCGTTTTTCAGGATTGGACACTATGCCTCTGTAGGACCCCTGCACATGCCTACCTAATTTCTGAGCATATTCATGTTCCCGCTCCTATTCTTCAATGTCAGTACCAGACAGGAAGTCGTACAGTTACCATAAATATTTAACTAGCTGGCAGCTCATCAAATGGCCATATCCGAATGGACTCTTACCAGTATTCAAAGTCAGGAATTCAGGTGGCCATTCACTTTAGTGTTACTGTAGTCATGTACTCTACTCATCTACCTATTCTACTATGGTGCTATAGCTGCTGTATATTTTGGAGAAAACGAAATTCACAATTTTTGTTACAGTTTTACATAAATATAATTATGTGTGTATAATTATCATTTCAGATTTTTATTGACAGAGATCCAGCTCTGTTTTCTGTGATACTGAATTATTTGAGAACCAAAGAAGTTGATTTAAGGTAAGGTGTATAAATAATTGCATGGGTGAAAGCTTTCAGGCATTGCCTGAACTTCAGGTTTTTGAGAGTACCAAAAAGTCCGTTTTTCTTTAATTTCCTTATATAAATTGTCCATTTTTGAGGATTTCAGGTTTTTCTGAATTTCAAACTTCCACCCATGTAATTGTCTGGGTCTACTTTAAGGTATACTATGCCCATCTAAACAAGTTATCCTTTTTGTGATTGTATTGGCTAAACAATATACATCTGGAATTAGAACCATTGTGATAAAATTTCAGCTGAAAATATCTCTGTATATTGCATTATTATGTGACAGAACTAGCAAAATACTGTATTTTTTAAAAATAAATTGTAATTTTTTGTTATTTATTGTACAAAAATGTATTTGACAGAATAATGTGACAAAGTAAAACTAGTATAATTAGTAGTAAAGGGAAGCAACTGCGTTAAGAAATGATTGTTATGGCATCACAAGTACATGTACCTGACTGTGAGGGCTAGTACTTTTATTCATAGAAGTAAATTTATACAGATAAACTTTTATAATAAAATTAATGATATTATGTCAAACCTTTCATGACCAGGTACTCTAGGATTCATCAAACATTTCCACTTTAAAAATATAGGCGTAGGCAAGATAAACATGGGCAGTTGAAATCAATTGATATCCTTTCCGCTACCAAGCTTTTTTACGGGTCTTGGTGAAATTCTTACTGACATGGACCCTATATTCCGTCCCTGAGACATTATTGACTTGCAGCACTGAAAAAAAAACTCGATACATCGGGATGCTTCACACCCGACCGAAAGTGAAAGTTGGCAAAATTGTCAACATTAGGACAAAAGGTCACCGGAAATGATGATGTGACAGTTACCCTTGTGTAGATAATTTCTTGTTTTGTTTTTAGCAAAGTAGGCCTAATTTTTGGCCTATTTAGGGCATTGATCCCGATCCCTTTGTTTAGCCGCTTTAGATTCCTTCTATAGAAAAATAAAAACTAGTTGGCGCTAAATGTAAATTCAATTCCACAGGGACTCGTACCGCAATAGTTGGTATAACCAGTAATTTCAATTTCAATTAAAGGCGGTCATCGGGCCCAAAAACCTGTGCCCGACCTTGGGCACAAGATATCCTTTAGTCTTGGATGGATGTGTATCCAGGACAGCAAAATTCCTGAATTTGAGCATTTAGGCTTTAATCTATGGAGGGCCAAAATGGCCATCCCGGCCAGTCTGCATTAGTACACTATGGTAGGGGAAAGGAGTTAGGCTATTTAAGACCTTCCTCTTCTTAATACTGACAAAATTAACTAATACAGACTGTTTAAGACATTTGGCAGCTTTATACAGGTGACCGCATGATAGACTTGACTGTTCTCAGAATATAACATTATTACTTTAAAAAAGTTAAGATAATTCAGATAATATGTTAAACATCGTAGCAAATCAGCTTGACAGCCATCACAAACAAGCAGTGCCAGATCAACACGGTTACCCTACCATCTGGAGAGTGTTCCCATATAAGGGGCGAAACACTCGTAGTAGGATAGGTACACAGCTGATTATGGTTGTGAGAAGCAGTAGACATACTGTATATTTCCATCTATAACCTACGCCAACTTGAATATAAATATTGGTATTGGTAGGACCTACCACCATCAATAGTGGGTGTGCTTATCAGCTGGTGAGGTTTAACCTGTTGTATAGTAAATACTATAACAGCATACATTAAATGTTGTATGAGGCAACCATTGAGTTGATAATACAGGTGAGCTTGCATGCTTACTTGTTGGTATAAACACCATGCAGTAGTATATTTCTAGTGTCAACGGTTATGTCAAATTCAAATTTTTTCTCCCAATTGCTTTAATATTTCATACTTCAGATAAATCTAGTGATTTAACTAAAGGTTGAAAATAAAAAATATAACCACCATTTTATAGTGCACATAAATCTCTTACACTGTGGCATGGGCGTAGGAGCGTCTTCAACATTGGGGGGGGCCAAACATTTGGGAGGGGGGGGGGGGGGGGAATTTTTTTTTTTTGAGATATGTGAGGTCACATTAAGTTTTAATAAACTATGATGTATGTTTGTGTTTATAATCACTAAGGTATGGTATATCTACTTAGTCGTTTGCTTGTCAAAAGACCGGTTAAAAAATTGAACCCTATCATAAACTAGCATTGTTAGTTAGGTGGGGGGGTCCGGGGGCTCCCCCGGGATTTTTTTTAAAACATTGGATCAATCTGGTGCGTTCTGAGATAATTATTTGTTAAGATCAATCAAAATTAAGTACTTCTTTTGTTAATATTTTTACTAATTATTGCATAGATGCCCAAATTCTGAGAGTTAAGTGTTGTAGTAAGGGAATTTAACAAAGCAATGACAAAGTTTAAAAGCAAAATAGGAACTGGTGCAAACTTTGCATACAATGTATTTCTGTAGTCCTTGTAGCTCTTTTCAACAGTTATGTGATCAGGTGATAACATATTTCCTTGATTACAATAAATTTGCGAGCGAAGCGAGCACGAAAATTCACATTTTATACTTTTTAACCAAGGATAAAAGGCAAATTACCTATTACTAGATTATTTCAGGTTGAAAATTATGAATATGGTCTGAATTATTGGGGGGGCCAAACGATATGTTGGCCCCCCCTGTCCCAATATTGGGGGGGCCTGGCCCCCCCTGGCCCCCCCTTCTCCTACGCCCATGTGTGGCAATTTTAAATGTTAGCGTTAATTCAATAATTATTTTATTTCAATGAAATGTATCTGAATACAAAATGTTGCAAAAATCAGCCACCATTTGATATAAGGCTCCTCCTTCTTCCTTTTATTCAAATTCCTGGGGTTTAAACTGAGACTCATTAGATATGAATGACTGAGTGTAAGCTCAGAGTCTTTTTCTAATGTGGTCAGACAATATATCAAAGTGAGATTTATGTTTTATTTCAGTAATGTTGACATCGGTTGTTTGAAACATGAAGCAGAATTCTATGGAATTAAACCATTAGGTAACTATGCTTTCCTGCAGACTTGACATACATCTGGCACGTCTGAATAAGCTTCTAATTACTAGTATGCCTGGCTTCTTAAAACGTGGGCATATATATCAACATTGGTTTGTATTGCTTTTATCTCCTTCAGTTTTTAAGTTATGACAGAATTGTTAGTTTCAAAGCATCTTTATTTCCTGAATTTTGATAACTGGCATAAATCCTAAAATTTTGAATTTGATGTCAAAACTTCAAGCATAATTTATGTTTTTATGTTAATAAAAGTATGGGATCCAAGATAACCTCAAGGGAGATAATCCCTTGGCTAAGTGGGTGACTCATCCCTAAATAAAGTTAATCATCATCATCATGATTATAGAACCTCACTTCCGAAAAATAGTGAAAATAAAAAGTTGTTAATTATACCTGACTGACAGTACTGTAAACGAATACTAACTTTTGCGTTTTGCCGATCGTTGGAATATTTGCGTCTGCAAAGTTTGCGCTTTTAAGTTTCCTGCAATGTCCATAAAAATGTTTTTAGCACTTTCGCGGTGACTTAATTTCGCGAAATTCTACCTCTCCTGAACTCTGCAAAATTAAATCGCATGAAATAATTTCTAGGTTTATAGTAATTGTATGGATATTTTCAGTGAGACGTTTGTGTCTGTGTGAGGAGTTAGACGCAGCATCATGTGGAGATGTCTTATTTCACGGCTATCTAGGACCGCCATGTAAGTACAATAGGATTCTACCATTGTGGAATAATCCTGAAATCCAGATTTGCTACACTAGAAAGAGTGTACTTTTTGGCAGAACAATAAAAAATATTTGATGAAAAATTGAAAGGTTTGACTAAGTTATGCCCATTTGAAATTTCTGTGCTGTATATTTGCATTAGAACAATGTTTGAAAGCGTTTCGGTACAGGGATGTGGGCTAATGGCACTGAAACTGACTTGCATCTTATTTTCAAGATTGGGTATGATGCCTCTGTAGGACTTGACAAGTACAGTCAAGTGTTAGTGGTCACTATCTGTCGTTTACAGACATCTGTACTTCTTTATTCAGCCCAAATCTATTGAAGGTTACAAACCACCAAATAAATTTTTTCTTTAACTCAATGTAAAGTGACAAATTGCTGACCCAAAAAATGTCATACTTTTGTCCATGGGGACATCTCAAAATCCACCAATCAATAGAAATAGCATATAGCCTCAAGAAAATGAAAAAAAAATCAGGGGATTGCGTATCATATAAGAAAAAATTTGGTTCGTCAAACGCGGTGAACATATTTTCTCACACACGCTGACTAATTCGAAGTCCGTTAGCCACAACCCTACTTTAACTTTCATATTTAGGCAAGAATATCAAAATTTTCTAAATAAATAGAGGATATTTTTTAGTTTTGATTGAATATGCTTTATATCTCATCGTGTAGTGATAAAATTCAATATTTTCAAGAGCGCGTAGCGCGAGTGAAAATATTAAAATTTTATCACTACAAGATGAGATATTAACCATATTCAATCAAAACAAACAAATATTCTATTTATTTAACGCTTTTATGGTGTCAAAACTGGTACTATTTATGCCAAATTACTACTGTGGTTAGGCTACGTATGAATATGTTATTCCATTCATATTTTTCACTTCAAAATCCGCCATCTTGGATTATGGTGAATAGGTGAAAACGACTTTTTTGAGAATTTTGCATTAAATCATACACCAACTTGTAGGAAATGGTCTAACTAAGAATAAAAACACCCACATGACATGTTTCCGTTCAGTAATAAAAAAGTTATAGACATTTTAGTGTTGAGATTTTGGTAAATTAAAGTAGTCCCTGTGAGGGGGCGGAGCTTATATCAGTCACATTGTAGGTGATAACCAGTGACTGATATAGGTTTTATTTCACTGATAGAACTCCATATCTCATCAGTTAGCATTAAATAAAACAGTTTCACTACATCACATACATGTGTACAAAGGATTTAAACCCAATAACATGATTCTAATGCTGATTTGTCTAGACACACCACCATTTTCAGCCAAATCAAAGTTTTTTACAGGACTACTTGAGTGTATTTGATGTTGGTCCGCGTAGGCATTTGGTGGTTTGTTACCTGAATCATAAATCTAATTGGTGAGATTTTAAACCAGATATCTGTTGTTCCACTCGACCACCATGCCACTCATGTTGAGCATGTGGTATAGTATTGTGTATGTAATATAGATTGTTTTGTTTATATGATGTACCAGTATGTATAATGTTAGCTTGCTTTGATTCAGGCCCTCCTGTGCCAGACTTTATGAGAAGTAGATCTCAATCCATTGTTAGTACTGATGGTTCCACAAATACTTCTAGAGGCAATACACCACAAAGGTACATTGTAGTTTTATATTCTGAAAGAAACCTTGTTTTTTTCTCTGAATTATGGTGGTGGGAATTTATGCTTTAAAATGGTAAAATAACATGCATACTTTTCAAACAACCTTGAGATCCAGCACCTATAACTATATGTACTAGTTAAATCCCTGGAGATTTAGTCAATAATTCATTCTATAGAATAAAAGATAATGTATTGAATCTGACATTGTTTTAATTTACTTAGTAGTACTTTTGACACCTTGTAGGCATTCATCGGCTGATCCGAGACCAGGTACATCTCAGCATGATGATGGTCGAGCACATATGAGGCAGATGTCGGTAGATCTATCAGTTCTGTCTAATCAGGGGCAATCGTGCGGGATAAATCGTACACCATCTACTCACAGCATGTCTAGATTATCAATGTCAAGTGATATACGAGGTATATCCAGACCTGTGCCATATGAATCACTCAGTAGTAGACTTGCTAATGCACAGCCTGTTGCAGGTAAGGCAGTTTTGCATTTATTCTGGTTCACAATAAAATCTGTTTTCTTAAAAACTTCAATGTGGCATATTCAAAAGTCAATAAGTCCTGTTTTGAAATTCTAATGTGATTGTCTGGATTTTGCTACATGGTTGTGGTATTGTTGTACCACAGTTTCATTTTAAATTGTGATGTAATGTTGTTGTAGGTTACAGAACGGATCCTTTGAAGGTCACGATGCTTCGAGGTCATCATAATTGGATTGCTGTTGCTTATCCTCACTTTGTGTGCTGTTTTAGGTATGAATACTGCTTATTAAAGATATTTTCCCTCATCTGTCACATCTGATTTTCAAGGAAAGTCACTCTTACAGACTTACAATAAGTCACTCAGAGTTCCCAATCCTGATATCGAAGGAAGTAACTCTTGAGTATTACTACTGAGTTCCCTCCTCTGAGTTGACAATGCTCTTGACTACCAATCTTGAGGTCCCTTGTTCGAATCCCAACTGGGGGCACTGTGAGCTTTTGTGATCACTCTATGTCCATCAGTGCATCCGTCAACAATTCGTTCACACAACTTCCCCTCCGAAAACAACTAGACCTTTTTCAACTAACCTTAAAATGAATGCTTCTTGCGTGATCCTTTCTCAAAATAGCTAAAATAATTGATATCAATTAAGAGCACTGGTTGCCATGGTTCAACTGATTGGAAGATTTTAAAAATCATACAAAATCAAAACAATTACAGACATACAAATGTAGTTACCCTCTTACGAAATTGACACAGAAGAGGACATGGCTCGTTTTCCCTGTATATCTACCAGTATATTAAATCTGGAAAAATATTCTTGTCTGAAAGTACTGATTGCATTTCATATATTAAATCAATAACAATTAATGCTCCTTAAGTGGTCCTTTGCAAAAAATAGTTAAAATAATTGTAATCCATGCATAACTCCAGTTGCCATGGTAGGAGATGAAGGTCAAGTTAGAAAATTGGTCAACTAGATCAATATACATGTATTCAGGTGATATAGGGTTATCCTGGTCATCCTTTCATTGGATTTCTATGAATCTTAATCAGAAATAAATTGAATCAGATTACTCAGGTTACCATAAAGGCATTCACTATACTACAACTGGTGAGCAAACTAGGGCCATTTAACAGGGCCAATTGGCCTCTAGTTTGTACTTCACAACAAAATTTAGAAATTTCTATGATGACAAAATGACTTCATGATTTCAAGAACATGTCCTATGTTTCTAAAAAATAGTCTTAGCTTTGGTCAAAAAATTTTGCAGGAATATGTACCACTGTGTGAAGTTGTGCACGATGTAGTGAACTTTGTTTTTTATGCATCTAAGTTTCTGCAGAGTTATGCTCTTTGTTTTGAAGCCTAATTCTCATGGAATGTTTCTGGTTTTATTATTATTGCTTACAATTTGACTGGCTTTGCTTTAAGAATGAAAGATTCCACTGGCTGGCATCTTATCTGGACAAGTTTGTACCTGGATATACCTGTAGAACGTATTGCTATCAATGCCAAAGTGATGTCCGCTAATCAAGATAATACAAATAAAATGGTGGCTGCCTCCGCTGGTAGTCTGGTCCGACTGTGGTCAATATCGGATGGTGATGGTGATAGCCGTGAGATAGGTATGTATTATTTAGGGGTCCTGCATTTTCAGATTAATCTGGAAATCCAATTTGCTGCACTAGAAAGAATGAATGAAATTTTCTGAAGAAAGAAAAATCATTTGATGAAAATGTACCCTGGTCATTTGAAATTTCATATGCTGAATATTTAGTACAAGAGATGGAAGAAAAAAGTTGCCGACTATTACTTTATATACCCCTAAATTAATTAATCTACACTGTCCTGATAAGAGTCTTGCTATATTGTGCTTATCATTGTGGCTTAAAGCAACATTGAGTCCTAATCGACTATTTTCAAAAAGCAATAACTTTGGTAACCTATCTGCAGGATGATGCATTTTGAGCACTAGTTGAGTACCAAAGGGTTTCCACCTTAAGATGGAAGAGAGCGAAATACAGTCTCCAGATGGTTTATAGGCAAAATAATGAAAAGGAAACAATAAATGCAAGATGTATAGTCTAAGGGAAGCAACTCTTGCAAAAATAGTATTTTGTCTTCCATACATTTTGCTTAAATGTGATTTTTGGCATATATTTGGACTGATATCATATAGTTAACATTTTGTAGTCAATTATTGGTCATTTGGGAATATCATCCTAATTCCTTGTATTTACTGGATGATCGAAAAAAAAGCGATTGCAAGATAGTCGCCATTGAATGTTAAGACTGACAGTAGTACATCACCGACAACAGAATTTTAATATAAATTATTTTTACTCAGTAACCAAAGAATTTTATTTTTGTTGTAATTTCACATAACGATGGCTTTAATACTTACATAATCTTAATATATTTCTCTATTCCAGGTGTTTTTAATCTGAATGTGTCTGTCGATTCTTTATTCTTCATTGGAAGTCAACTTGTAGCTCTCAGTAAACTGGGTAAAGTTGGAGTATGGCATTCCATGACACATAATTGGCAGGTATGTATGACTTGTTATCCCCCCCCCCCCCTTTAAAGAAGTGTGCCTTAATTACTTGTACATGTCTGTTGACAGGTCTGTAGACCAAATGGATTTCAACCGTATCAGTACAACCACTCTGTAGAGCAACAACCTCTCTATAACAACACCTTCACAATTTCCCTTAGCTGATATTTGCTACAAATTTAACCTCTGTAGAGCAACCATCTCTATATTTACAGCTTTCAAAGGGTGTTGCTTTACAGAGGTTGCACTTTAATAACAAGATATGGGTCAACAAATGTTCCTTGTGAATGTTTTGCACATTGAATAGGCTTGACTAATGGAATTTTTCAGATACAAAGTGTTACAATAGTGTAAATGAGTTAATATTGCTTAAAAAATTGGTGTTTTAGTGCTGATAAGCACACCGTCACTTAAATGTTTGTGCAGTATTCTAGCCTCTTTGATTACAGACTACGGTCCGATTTTTGGCATTTGGGGTCCTGCACAATATGAGAACAGAAAAGGGTCAAACAATTCCATGTTATTCTTGCCACTTCGGTCCCTGCCAATAGGACTTATCAGTTACTAGTATCTGGAAAACGACAATATTGTGTCCATGCATACCAAATGCAAGACATGAAATTTTCGAAGTTTAGCAGCAGATTAGATAATATTTTAATATTTGCACAATGTTATCTTAATCAGTTTTGTTCAGTTAACATATCACGGACATGGATATTGATTTTGTGACCCTTATCAAACTTTGAGTAGTGTATAATGCTTACAAGTGTACAGGTATATATTTACAGATCCAAGATGTGAATGCCATTACCAGTTATGACAAAGCGGGTTCTTTCTTGTTACTTGGTTGTGAAAATGGTTCTGTTTATTATATTGGTATGTGTCTTAATTGTTCAAACATTGCTGTCTGAATTATATTTATGCTATACCACAGGGGGGATGTAGATTTACCCTTGTCCATCTTGCTATTCTTCAGAACGTATAATCTAACAACAGTAAAATGTCACAGAATATTATAATCTGCCAAATCCAGATATCAAGCTGGTATCTACTGGATGACAATATAGCACATGACTTACACCTGTGTCACAAATCACCCGAACACCGGACGATGACTGTGTATCTGATGTGTGCCTGATGTCAAGAGATTGTACAGACGCCGGACGATGAGCAGCAATGCATATTACAAAAGAGACCTTAGTTACTCTGGCTGCTGCTCGATGGCTGGCCGATGTTCGTCCGACTTTCGGTCCGATCAATATGGGTTTGTGACTCAGGTATAATTGAGCCAGCTTGTATGCTTTCTCAGTAACAAGTTCAGACAAGAAGTTAACAGTTGATTTATCATATACAATATACCTTGTTTAATTTATACATCCATTAGGTGAACATAACTCTCTCTACCGTCACTTGTTTTTGTCCATTTTTAAAGCTCTCTGGTCTCATATGCTCGTACTTTGACGTTCATGTAAATATTTACCATCTTTCAGATATGCAAAAGTTTCCTTTAAGAATGAAAGACAATGATTTGTTAGTGACAGAATTATATCGTGATCCTGCGGGAGACAAAGTTACAGCTTTAAGTGTCTACTTGACGCCAAAGACAAGTAAGTTCAGTTATTTAAATGCGATTGACTAAATATTCACTTTGATCTTTTAAGTCTGACAATCATATGAAGATTACACTGTTAGATTGCCCTTAATGTAGATTGTCTTTAAATTGGGTCACCCAGTCGTAGAATTACTAACCCTTATTATGCAAAGCACCAAGTCAGGTAGCAATACCTGAAACATGTTTAACAACTTGCATAATATTACCATGCTTAAAAATATTTATTGAACAATAGTCATCAGCAATGTACTTTAAAGTTAGACATGGACCTATATGATGTATTGATACAGGAAGGTCATCAACTAATATCTGGCTTAGAATGTATGAAACTTAATTGTACTCTAAGAAGTTTTTGAACTAGGTTTTCCTGAAGAAACATGCTAAATAGATTGGCAAATTCAGCAGGTGGTTATAAAAGTGGGCGTCGCTGTTTGTTTAGTCACCTCAATGTCCAGATGAACTAGAGTACACATTGAAATAGGAATGTCACCAGCTAATACACGGCTAGGCATGTGTGAAATAGTCATACAGTCATGTAGAAGAGAATGAGTGTGTACAGGTGTAATGGTCAATTTTATCCCCCGCCCAGTTTATCCCCCGGGGGATAAACCGGGCCGGCCCAGTTTATCCCCCGGGGATAAAACGGGCCGGCCTATTTTATCCCCCGGGGGATAAACTGGGCCGGCCCGGTTTATCCCCCCCTAGGCCTCTTCTTCCCCCACCCCAGGCCTTTTCTTCCCCCACCTAAAAAAATTAGTTTTTATTGTAATGTGCCAAAAATAATATTTGTGAATTAATAAATTCTTAAATAATAGTGAATATGGCTTGTGAATTTGTTTTTGAAGTGAAAGAAAGTGAAAAGAATGAATTGATTTAATCGATAAATTAAGTTCATTATTGCCATAATTTGGTCTTTTTATTCCCCATCTGAGTATAATTAATATGGAGATGGGGGAAGAAATAGACTGGTCTTTTTTATCCCCCACCTGAGTATAATAAATACAAAGATGGGACAGAAGTAGAATGGCCTATTTATCCCCCATCCGAATGTAATATAGTAAGGTGGGGGATAAAGTAGACTAGGCCTCTTCTTCCCCCACCTCTGTATTAATTATAGTCAGGTGGGGATAAAGTAGACTAGGCCTCTTCTTCCCCCACCTCTGTATTAAATATAGTCAGGTGGGGGATAAAGTAGACTAGGCCTCTTCCCCCACCTCAGTATTAATTATAGTCAGGTGGGGGATAAAGTAGACTAGGCCTCTTCTTCCCCCACCTCAGTATTAATTATAGTCAGGTGGGGGATAAAGTAGACTAGGCCTCTTCTTCCCCCACCTCTGTATTAATTATAGTCAGGTGGGGGATAAAGAAGACTAGGCCTCTTCTTCCCCCACCTCTGTATTAATTATAGTCAGGTGGGGGATAAAGTAGACTAGGCCTTTTCTTCCCCCCCACCTCTGTATTAATTAAAGTCAGGTGGGGGATAAAGTAGACTAGGCCTCTTCTTCCCCCACCTCTGTATTAATTAGTCAGGTGGGGGATAAAGTAGACTAGGCCTTTTCTTCCCCCACATCTGTATTAATTAGTCAGGTGGGGGATAAAGTAGACTAGGCCTCTTCTTCCCCCACCTCTGTATTAATTATAGACAGGTGGGGGGATAAAGTAGACTCGGCCTATCCTTCCCCCACCTCTGTATTAAAAATAGTTAGGTGGGGGATAAAGTAGACTAGGCCTCTTCTTCCCCCACCTCTGTATTAAGAATAGTCAGGTGGGGATAAAGTAGACTAGGCCTCTTCTTCCCCCACCTCTGTATTAAATATAGTCAGGTGGGGGATAAAGTAGACTAGGCCTCTTCCCCCACCTCAGTATTAATTATAGTCAGGTGGGGGATAAAGTAGACTAGGCCTCTTCTTCCCCCACCTCAGTATTAATTATAGTCAGGTGGGGGATAAAGTAGACTAGGCCTCTTCTTCCCCCACCTCTGTATTAATTATAGTCAGGTGGGGGATAAAGAAGACTAGGCCTCTTCTTCCCCCACCTCTGTATTAATTATAGTCAGGTGGGGGATAAAGTAGACTAGGCCTTTTCTTCCCCCCACCTCTGTATTAATTAAAGTCAGGTGGGGGATAAAGTAGACTAGGCCTCTTCTTCCCCCACCTCTGTATTAATTAGTCAGGTGGGGGATAAAGTAGACTAGGCCTTTTCTTCCCCCACATCTGTATTAATTAGTCAGGTGGGGGATAAAGTAGACTAGGCCTCTTCTTCCCCCACCTCTGTATTAATTATAGACAGGTGGGGGGATAAAGTAGACTCGGCCTATCCTTCCCCCACCTCTGTATTAAAAATAGTTAGGTGGGGGATAAAGTAGACTAGGCCTCTTCTTCCCCCACCTCTGTATTAAGAATAGTCAGGTGGGGGATAAAGTAGACTAGGCCTCTTCTTCCCCCACCTCTGTATTAATTATAGTCAGGTAGGGGATAAAGAAGACTAGGCCTCTTCTTCCCCCACCTCTCTATTAATTATAGTCAGGTGGGGGATAAAGTAGACTAGGCCTTTTCTTCCCCCCCCACCTCTGTATTAATTAAAGTCAGGTGGGGGATAAAGTAGACTAGGCCTCTTCTTCCCCCACCTCTGTATTAATTAGTCAGGTGGGGGATAAAGTAGACTAGGCCTTTTCTTCCCCCACATCTGTATTAATTAGTCAGGTGGAGGATAAAGTAGACTAGGCCTCTTCTTCCCCCACCTCTGTATTAATTATAGACAGGTGGGGGGATAAAGTAGACTCGGCCTATCCTTCCCCCACCTCTGTATTAAAAATAGTTAGGTGGGGGATAAAGTAGACTAGGCCTCTTCTTGCCCCACCTCTGTATTAAGAATAGTCAGGTGGGGGATAAAGTAGACTAGGCCTCTTCTTCCCCCACCTCTGTATTAAAAATAGTTAGGTGGGGGATAAAGTAGACTAGGCCTCTTCTCCCCCACCTCTGTATTAAAAATACTTAGGTGGGGGATAAAGTAGACCAGGCCTATCCTTCCCCCACCTCTGTATTAAAAATAGTTAGGTGGGGATAAAGTAGACTAGGCCTCTTCTTCCCCCACCTCTGTATTAAAAATACTTAGGTGGGGGATAAAGTAGACTAGGCCTATCCTTCCCCCACCTCTGTATTAAAAATAGTTAGGTGGGGGATAAAGTAGACTAGGCCTCTTCTTCCCCCACCTCTGTATTAAAAATACTTAGGTGGGGGATAAAGTAGACTAGGCCTATCCTTCCCCCACCTCTGTATTAAAAATAGTTAGGTGGGGGATAAAGTAGACTAGGCCTATCCTTCCCCCCACCTCTGTATTAAAAATAGTTAGGTGGGGGATAAAGTAGACTAGGCCTCTTCTTCCCCCACCTCTGTATTAAAAATACTTAGGTGGGGGATAAAGTAGACTAGGCCTCTTCTCCCCCCACCTCTATATTAAAAATACTTAGGTGGGGGATAAAGTAGACTAGGCCTGTCCTTCCCCCACCTCTGTATTAAAAATAGTTATGTGGGGGATAAAGTAGACTAGGCCTCTTCTTCCCCCACCTCTGTATTAAAAATACTTAGGTGGGGGATAAAGTAGACTAGGCCTCTTCTTCCCCCACCTCTGTATTAAAAATACTTAGGTGGGGGATAAAGTAGACTAGGCCTCTTCTCCCCCCCACCTCTATATTAAAAATACTTAGGTGGGGGATAAAGTAGACTAGGCCTATCCTTCCCCCACCTCTGTATTAAAAATAGTTAGGTGGGGGATAAAGTAGACTAGGCCTATCCTTCCCCCACCTCTGTATTAAAAATACTTAGGTGGGGGATAAAGTAGACTAGGCCTATCCTTCCCCCACCTCTGTATTAAAAATAGTTATGTGGGGGATAAAGTAGACTAGGCCTCTTCTCCCCCCACCACTGTATTAAAAATACTTAGGTGGGGGATAAAGTAGACTAGGCCTCTTCTTCCCCCACCTCTGTATTAAGAATAGTCAGGTGGGGATAAAGTAGACTAGGCCTCTTCTTCCCCCACCTCTGTATTAAATATAGTCAGGTGGGGGATAAAGTAGACTAGGCCTCTTCCCCCACCTCAGTATTAATTATAGTCAGGTGGGGGATAAAGTAGACTAGGCCTCTTCTTCCCCCACCTCAGTATTAATTATAGTCAGGTGGGGGATAAAGTAGACTAGGCCTCTTCTTCCCCCACCTCTGTATTAATTATAGTCAGGTGGGGGATAAAGAAGACTAGGCCTCTTCTTCCCCCACCTCTGTATTAATTATAGTCAGGTGGGGGATAAAGTAGACTAGGCCTTTTCTTCCCCCCACCTCTGTATTAATTAAAGTCAGGTGGGGGATAAAGTAGACTAGGCCTCTTCTTCCCCCACCTCTGTATTAATTAGTCAGGTGGGGGATAAAGTAGACTAGGCCTTTTCTTCCCCCACATCTGTATTAATTAGTCAGGTGGGGGATAAAGTAGACTAGGCCTCTTCTTCCCCCACCTCTGTATTAATTATAGACAGGTGGGGGGATAAAGTAGACTCGGCCTATCCTTCCCCCACCTCTGTATTAAAAATAGTTAGGTGGGGGATAAAGTAGACTAGGCCTCTTCTTCCCCCACCTCTGTATTAAGAATAGTCAGGTGGGGGATAAAGTAGACTAGGCCTCTTCTTCCCCCACCTCTGTATTAATTATAGTCAGGTAGGGGATAAAGAAGACTAGGCCTCTTCTTCCCCCACCTCTCTATTAATTATAGTCAGGTGGGGGATAAAGTAGACTAGGCCTTTTCTTCCCCCCCCACCTCTGTATTAATTAAAGTCAGGTGGGGGATAAAGTAGACTAGGCCTCTTCTTCCCCCACCTCTGTATTAATTAGTCAGGTGGGGGATAAAGTAGACTAGGCCTTTTCTTCCCCCACATCTGTATTAATTAGTCAGGTGGAGGATAAAGTAGACTAGGCCTCTTCTTCCCCCACCTCTGTATTAATTATAGACAGGTGGGGGGATAAAGTAGACTCGGCCTATCCTTCCCCCACCTCTGTATTAAAAATAGTTAGGTGGGGGATAAAGTAGACTAGGCCTCTTCTTGCCCCACCTCTGTATTAAGAATAGTCAGGTGGGGGATAAAGTAGACTAGGCCTCTTCTTCCCCCACCTCTGTATTAAAAATAGTTAGGTGGGGGATAAAGTAGACTAGGCCTCTTCTCCCCCACCTCTGTATTAAAAATACTTAGGTGGGGGATAAAGTAGACCAGGCCTATCCTTCCCCCACCTCTGTATTAAAAATAGTTAGGTGGGGATAAAGTAGACTAGGCCTCTTCTTCCCCCACCTCTGTATTAAAAATACTTAGGTGGGGGATAAAGTAGACTAGGCCTATCCTTCCCCCACCTCTGTATTAAAAATAGTTAGGTGGGGGATAAAGTAGACTAGGCCTCTTCTTCCCCCACCTCTGTATTAAAAATACTTAGGTGGGGGATAAAGTAGACTAGGCCTATCCTTCCCCCACCTCTGTATTAAAAATAGTTAGGTGGGGGATAAAGTAGACTAGGCCTATCCTTCCCCCCACCTCTGTATTAAAAATAGTTAGGTGGGGGATAAAGTAGACTAGGCCTCTTCTTCCCCCACCTCTGTATTAAAAATACTTAGGTGGGGGATAAAGTAGACTAGGCCTCTTCTCCCCCCACCTCTATATTAAAAATACTTAGGTGGGGGATAAAGTAGACTAGGCCTGTCCTTCCCCCACCTCTGTATTAAAAATAGTTATGTGGGGGATAAAGTAGACTAGGCCTCTTCTTCCCCCACCTCTGTATTAAAAATACTTAGGTGGGGGATAAAGTAGACTAGGCCTCTTCTTCCCCCACCTCTGTATTAAAAATACTTAGGTGGGGGATAAAGTAGACTAGGCCTCTTCTCCCCCCCACCTCTATATTAAAAATACTTAGGTGGGGGATAAAGTAGACTAGGCCTATCCTTCCCCCACCTCTGTATTAAAAATAGTTAGGTGGGGGATAAAGTAGACTAGGCCTATCCTTCCCCCACCTCTGTATTAAAAATACTTAGGTGGGGGATAAAGTAGACTAGGCCTATCCTTCCCCCACCTCTGTATTAAAAATAGTTATGTGGGGGATAAAGTAGACTAGGCCTCTTCTCCCCCCACCACTGTATTAAAAATACTTAGGTGGGGGATAAAGTAGACTAGGCCTCTCCTTCCCCCACCTCTGTATTAAAAATAGTTAGGTGGGGGATAAAGTAGACTAGGCCTCTTCTTAAAAATATTTAGGTGGGGGATAAAGTAGACTAGGCCTATCCTTCCCCCACCTCTGTAATACAAATAGTTAGGTGGGGGATAAAGTAGACTAGGCCTCTTCTTCCCCCACCTCTGTATTAAAAATACTTAGGTGGGGGATAAAGTAGACTAGGCCTATCCTTCCCCCACCTCTGCATTAAAAAAAGGTAGGTGGGGGATAAAGTAGACTAGGCCTCTTCTTCCCCCACCTCTGTATTAAAAATACTTAGGTGGGGGATAAGGTAGACTAGGCCTATCCTTCCCCCACCTCTGTATTAAAATAGTTAGGTGGGGGATAAAGTAGACTAGGCCTCTTCTTCCCCCACCTCTGTATTAAAAATACTTAGGTGGGGGATAAAGTAGACTAGGCCTATCCTTCCCCCACCTCTGTATCAAAAATACTTAGGTGGGGGATAAGGTAGACTAGGCCTATCCTTCCCCCACCTCTGTATTAAAATAGTTAGGTGGGGGATAAAGTAGACTAGGCCTCTTCTTCCCCCACCCCTGTATTAAAAATACTTAGGTGGGGGATAAAGTAGACTAGGCCTATCCTTCCCCCACCTCTGTATTAAAAATACTCAGGTGGGGGATAAAGTAGACTAGGCCTATCCTTCCCCCACCTCTGTATTAAAAATACTTAGGTGGGGGATAAGGTAGACTAGGCCTATCCTTCCCCCACCTCTGTATTAAAATAGTTAGGTGGGGGATAAAGTAGACTAGGCCTCTTCTTCCCCCACCTCTGTATTAAAAATACTTAGGTGGGGATAAAGTAGACTAGGCCTATCCTTCCCCCACCTCTGTATTAAAAATACTTAGGTGGGGGATAAAGTAGACTAGGCCTATCCTTCCCCCACCTCTGTATTAAAATAGTTAGGTGGGGGATAAAGTAGACTAGGCCTCTTCTTCCCCCACCTCTGTATCAAAAATACTTAGGTGGGGGATAAGGTAGACTAGGCCTATCCTTCCCCCACCTCTGTATAAAAAATACTTAGGTGGGGGATAAAGTAGACTAGGCCTCTTCTCCCCCCCACCTCTGTATTAAAAATACTTAGGTGGGGGATAAAGTAGACTAGGCCTATCCTTCCCCCACCTCTGTATTAAAAATAGTTAGGTGGGGGATAAAGTAGACTAGGCATCTTCTTCCCCCACCTCTGTATTAAAAATAGTTAGGTGGGGGATAAAGTAGACTAGGCCACTTCTTTCCCCACCTCTGTATTAAAAATACTTAGGTGGGGGATAAAGTAGACTAGGCCTCTTCTTCACCCACCTCTGTATTAAAAATACTTAGGTGGGGGATAAAGTAGACTAGGCCTCTTCTTCCCCCACCTCTGTATTAAAAATACTTAGGTGGGGGATAAAGTAGACTAGGCCTCTTCTTCCCCCACCTCTGTATTAAAAATACTTAGGTGGGGGATAAAGTAGACTAGGCCTATCCTTCCCCCACCTCTGTATTAAAAATACTTAGGTGGGGGATAAAGGCCTCTCCTTAAATATTGATCAATTTGACCAGTCTATTCTTTCCCCCATCTCCATGATAATTATACTCGAGTGGGGGATAAAATAGACAAGGCCTCTTCTTCCCCATCTCCATAACAAAAAAAATAAAATTTTTAGGTGGGGGAAGAATAGGCCTGGGGTGGGGGAAAAAGAGGCCTGGCGGGGGATAAAACTGACTAGGCCTCTTCTTCCCCCGGGGGATAAACTGGGCCGGCCCGGTTTATCCCCGGGGGATAAAACTGACTGGGGGAAGACGGGGCCTGTTACACCGGTACTTATTTACTATGGTGAAAAATGATACATGTTTAAAATGTGTATACATACCTTTCTAACTCTCTGACTTGTTCTTGTGAACATGTCTAGACTCTAGAGCGTTTGTACTTATGAACATGTCTAAAAGTGTGATGTTCAGTTGTGCACGGGTTATTGAGTTGCCACAGAGTTATTGCCCCTTGTTTGAGAACCTGTTTTTCATGGAAAGTCCATCTTTCCTGTCTTGTGATGTTTTCCTGTTTGTTTAATATTTTAGCTCTTGATCGATGCTCCAGTCTTGCTGGTATTCTAGTTGTTTATTTCGTGTTTTAGATAGTTCCCAATGTTTATTTGTCATATTCATTTAATCATGTGTTCTGTTCATTGAGTTATGTTTATATGCTCGCAGATTTTTGTACTGGTGTACTAAGTGGCTGGTTCACTGGGTGTTGAATTTCAAGTGTCATTTTGAATACCTTGTACTGATGTTTCCATTTTATAGCCCCCAAAAACATTAAGCCTGGATGATCAAATTATGGCTTTTTAAAATTTTAAAAGTTCAAAGCCTACCTCAACCCAATAACATTTACTCAATCGGTCGCGTAGTTCACACTCCTTCAATATACATGTGTTGATCACCAATTTGTTTTCTGGGTTTTTCCCGCCATCTTGTGGGTCAAACATTTAGACCAATTTCCAGGCATCTTAATCCCGGCATTTGTGTTCCCAACTGAATTATTATTGCACCCCATCACCCTTAAAATCCTTTCTAAAAAAACAGAAGGCACAGTGTTGTTTTTTAGTACATTTTTATTTGTAATGCTGCATTAGAAAGGTGTTTTCTGTGATTTCATTTTGCTTTAATAGTTTAAACTGAAGTATCATGTATTGATATTCTTGTATTTTGGAATACCAGCAATATGTTAATTTGTTATACCCCCACACAACGAGTTGTAAGGGGGTATACTGGATTCAGCTTGTCCGTCCGTCCGTCCGCGCCCACAAACGGGTACTTAGATGGCTACTTTCTATGGACAAACCAGTTGAAAATAGTGAAAACGAAAGTAGAATTGTCTCTTACGTGGCTAAAATTTTCTTTTATGTGGCTACAATTAGACACATAATACCCTTCATTCCGTATTGTAGCCACATAAATACTCTACTTCCGTCCGTCCATCTGTCTGTCTGTCTGTCTGTCTGTCCGTAGACGCATTCTTGTGGATGCAACTCCTCCTACAGTTTTGGCAGGATTTCGCTCAAACTTTCACAGATGAACAACCTCAACATAAAGATGTGCATGAAGAAAGGAATTAGTGCTGCAATGAATTTTGGCAGGGGGGTATATTAGTCTGCCGAATGGCGACAGCTCTAGTTGTTGTTTTTTGTGTTGCTCATGTTTTCAGTAACTTGCGCACATTATTATTGCAGTCCATGTCAGAATTGTAGTTCTTATAATCTTGTATCCAGAATTTCAGTTATTATACCATCGTGTTCATTATTTTATGAATGATTATTTATCATTTAGACATCATGATGACCCTCTTATTTATAATTTTCAATCTGTTTTGTGCATGTGTAAAGTGTAAATTATTACGCATGACGTTGCTATGATCCGTTTGTTTTTGGAGCACATAAAATAAGTTTAATGTATTGGTTCATTATGCATTTTAATTTAAGGAAACACAATCAGAACATACACTAACAATGCTTTGGACAAACATTTATAAAGATATATTTTATCACTAACATATTAGACATACTATGAAATTCAGTCTACTTTTAATTTTGTGTTTTTAAGTTGATTTCATAGATGCATTGCACCTGTATTATTTAAAGTAGCAAGTTAAGGGATACATAACATGCAAAAGCTTCAGGCAAGTGGCTGTTTGAGTGATACCATTAGGTGCTGATTCTTGTCATTGAATTCTCAAATATCCTGTCATTGAATTCTCAAATATCCTGTCATTGAATGCTCTAATATCCTGTCATTGAATGCTCTAATATCCTGTCCTTGAATTCTCTAACATCCTGTCCTTAAATTCTTTATCACCATGTCCTAGATTTCATTAACATCATGTCCTTGAATTCTCTATCATCATGTCCTTGAATTCTCTAATATTATGTCAAGTTATCTAATATCATGTCCTTGAATTTTCTATCACCATATTACACTAACTATACTGAGTCAATTTAGTGCAATTTCATATTTCTTCGCAGGTTTGAGTGGTAACTGGATAGAGATAGCGTATGGGACAAGTTCAGGTACAGTACGTGTGATTGTACAACATCCAGAAACTGTGGGACATGGACCGCAGCTATTCCAGACGTTTACGGTACATCGTAGTCCGGTTACCAAGGTGATGTTGTCAGAGAAACATTTAGTATCAGGTATGTGTTGTAATGTTGAGTGCCAAATAAGTTCCTGTAAATAACTTCATATTTGTGTAATCATTTTTGCAAATTTTGGTTAGTCCATTGTGTTTTTTTCGGTCGATTTTGTAGCCAATTATGAACTATGTTCCCCATTGGAAATCATATCTTTTTTCCCAATTTCAAGCGAAAAATTCCCAAATTCAGAGAAAAAAAACGGACAAAAATACACCCATTTTACTGTGAAAAAGAGAACACAACTGAACTTTAGCATGAAAAACTCTAAATTACAGTTGATTGAACATAAAACTTAGTTATTTATTGTATACCTTCTGGCTTTAACAGGTTTGGATATTAAATTGATACTTTTCCCAATTTTGAACAAAATTCCCATTTCCAAAATATGAAAAAACACTGGTTACAGACTTATTTCACAGACATGAAATTTCTAGTTGAAGGTTCTAGGACAGGTATTCATGTTTTGAAAGTATCTTTACATGGCATTATGAATTCACCAGGGACTCAATTCATAAATAATAGAAAAAATTGAAGCATTAGAAAATAATGCCTGACATACTGTACAAATGGACATCATCGGGGTTCGTTCAATTCTGGAATAATCTGGAAATCTGGATTTGCTGCACTAGAAAGAATGAACGTTTCTGCAGCTTATGAAAATAAAAGTTATTTAATGAAAACATTCCAAGAATTGAAAATTATAATTGTTTAAATTTCATGAGCGAAATTTTAACAATTAAGAACAATGTTTGAACTGTGTTTTTGTGTAGGAATGTGTGCTAATGGCAACTGAAACAGACCTGCAACTCATTTTCAGGTTTGCGTATTATGTCTCATTAGGACCCCTGCGTTGTGTTGACCAAACAACTCATTGTTTTACTTGGCCTTGCCCTCAATATGATCAAGAGTTTGTATATTATCTCCCTTGATTTGCTCCATATGACCTCAAGATTATCTCCCTTGTGTTTCATTTCAGTGTGTCCTCAATATGGTCATGAATTATCTCCCTTGATTTGCTCAATATGACCTCAAGACTATCTCCCTTGTATTTTATTTCAGTGTGTCCTCATGAATTATCTCCCTTGATTTGCTCCATATGACCTCAAGATTATCTCCCTTGTGTTTTATTTCAGTGTGTCCTCAATATGGTCATGAATTATCTCCCTTGATTTGCTCAATATGACCTCAAGACTATCTCCCTTGTATTTTATTTCAGTGTGTCCTCATGAATTATCTCCCTTGATTTGCTCCATATGACCTCAAGATTATCTCCCTTGTGTTTTATTTCAGTGTGTCCTCAATATGGTCAGGAATTATCTCCCTTGATTTGCTCCATTTGACCACAAGATTATTTCCCTTGTATTTTATTTCAGTGTGTCCTCATGAATTATCTCCCTTGATTTGCTCAATATGACCACAAGATTATCTCCCTTGTTATTTTATTTCAGTGTGTTCAGAGTATAATCATGTCAGAACTTGGAGTGTGACTAGATTCCGGGGCATGATCTCCACACAGCCTGGTTCTACTCCGCTAGCCTCATTCAAAGTAGTATCATTAGAAGACTATGATCCCCATCAGAGTTATATGGCTGGAAATGACTACGGTAAGATCAAGAACCTAATAACTCCTCTAATCGCAGCTGTAGGTCCAGTGGTTAATGAGCTGGATTTGTAACCTGGCCGTTCCGGTTTAGTAGGTCATACCCTTTCATGAAAATTTTACATCAATGTTGATTTTCTTCCACATGTGGAGAAGTTGCTGGTTCCTTGTGGAAAGGTAAACCCGTTCTAGTTATGTTAATGTCCAGAGTTATTGAGATCCGACTAGTATTAGCAGAGTTATTGCCCTTGAAATGATAAAATTTAATGAAAGTTTGCTCTATAAGTATTAGTGCTACAATACAAATATTATTCAACAACTGCTCTTGAGTTATGACCCTTGACATGGTCAAATTGAAAGTTAAGTTATGGCCCTTTGTTGGAGACATATTTTGGTGTCTAAAATGCTTTCTAACCAAATTATTATGATTATATAGGGCCTTTCGGTGAGCAGGACGATCAACAGGTGTTTGTACAGAAAGTGGTTCCTGAGACAGACCAGTTGTTTATCCGATTGTCATCTTCTGGTAGAAGGTTTGTTTACTTATATAATAACTAAAGGTAGCAAGACACGACAAAACAAAAAATTGTCAATTTTATAGGAGAGATCATGCTTATATACAAAGGGATTAGTACCACCAACTAGCTATTGGTGAATGGCAGGTTTTTATTGTTCATTCATCCAATAGATTGCCGGTGGTCATTTTGCATATGAATACGATGGTCTCTCCTATTGGTTTGTTTATTTATTATATATTATAACTTAAGGTAGCAAGACTGTCAATTTTACTGTTCTCACTGGGGCTGAACAGTCAGCTTTTTCACTCAATAATGATAACATCGGAACCAGAAATTATGCATTAACCAGGACTACCATATTTGCCCAAATATTGCATGCAGCTGTGTGTTGGACGCAGGTAAAAAAAAAGAATGGGGGAAAATTCAAAGAAAAAAGTAATGAAATTACTATGAAAGAATATGGCTATTCCTGATTTGCTTATCAAAGACTTAGGTGTGTGTACGGTATTGTGCCGTGTAATTGTGGTCTGTGTTGTTTTTAAGTTTTCTGTGCTCGGCTGTTTGAGTGCTGCATTCCCTGTTCGATTTTGAGTATCTATTTGGAAATGTCAACCAATTTTAGACAAATAAGATACACAAAAAATTGTTTGTTTGTTACAGGTTCATTGATTAACCTTAAGAATTTGCTCCAATACTAAATTGTTTTATGGCTTTTGAAAACAAAATCTATATTTGTGCTATTTGTTAATTTTTTTAAAAAATTACATATTTACTTTACCTTTTACCTTTTACAATCAGTGCGTTCCGTGTGCATGAATGTGAAGGTTTTTAAAAAATGACATATTAACTTTTACCAGCTACGTAATCTAACTTGTAAAAAATTATACATCACTTATACATCAAATATAATATACATGTAATTACAGGGTGTGTGTTATCAAATCTGTAGATGGTACAACAATCAGTGCATTCCGTGTGCATGAATGTGAAGGTTCGAGTAGAATGGGGTCTCGACCTCGACGATTTTTATTTACCGGTCATACAAATGGTGGTATACAAATGTGGGATTTAACTACAGCACTGGATCTGATGAGCCCCGTAGATGAGGGTTAGTATATGGTTAAGTTAATGACTGTGGAAATATTGGCAACTTTCGCAATTTACAAAATCCGTTAGCATTTTCTCTAGAGGGAATTTTTGCTTACGAATAAACTCTTGAGTGAATTATTAATAACCGCTAGAGTGAATTTTTGCTTAAAATTAAAAAAAATTGATGATGTTTCCACACCCCAACTGTTTGAAATTCAAATTTGCTACATGTACGAGTATGACCCGCAAGAAGATCCATTAAGTATACATACCCATTGTGTACAGTAAGGTATGATTTTACACTCAAGAACAATATCAAGCGTACTTGAGCTATAACGGCAATATTCATGACCACATTACTGTAACAACACCAAAAGAAAATGGCGTCTGTGGACTGTGGTCACAATCAGTAATTTTGCCAGTTATGTTTTGGACAGTTATATTTTTGCCACTATGACAGGGTGGCTAATTAGGCCAAAATGAAACCATGTCAAATATTATCCCAAAGTATGGTACAGCATTACAGAATGGTTCGGCCTGGATTACTGAATCATGACATACAGGATGATCAAGGTCAATAGTGGATGTTGGGTTTGTTTGGTCAAGGTGCCGTAGTTATGGTCCTATGTGAGAGATATACTGTATTCAGGGGTGTCAATTTTCCTGATTTATCCGGAATTCCGGATTTATCATTCCTGAAAGAGCAATGACTTCTAACCAAAATAAAAGTTATTTGATGAAAATATCTCAAGAAATGGCAAAGTTATCATAAATTTAATCTGCTGTAAACGATTTTCTAAAGTTAATTATGGAAACAAATGTCATTGAAGGCTTCTTGTTTGGCAAGAATGGTTGACCACATCAATTTTCCTGATTTTTAATTTGGTCCTGTTGACACCCCTGTGTATTATGTCAAAAGCAATTTAGTTATTGAACTTAATTGAGATTTTTTGTGAATGAGAATTCAAAAATTCAGGGGTGACAATATTCCTGATTTATCCTGATTTATCCTGATTTATCAATCCTGACTGAACTATGATTTCTGACCAAAATAAAAGTTATTTGATGAAAAGATTTGGTTAAGTTATGGTCAATTAAATATGCTCTGAAGGATTTTCTTTAATAGACACCGAGTTAAAAACTGAAACAATGTGGTTGAAGGCCTCTTGTTTGGCAAAAAAGGTTGGCCTCATATGATCTTCATGCTCTGTTGATGCCCCTGAAAATGTACACATATCCGTTTCAGGTTCATCTGACCACAGTCTCGGTGGGCCAACTCCGAAAGAACTAGTCAAGTTGCTTGATCAGTGTGACATATGTCAGTCACAGAATTCTACGCCATGTATAAGTCCATCTCCATCAATTATGGGTAGCAGTCTTAGTCGATCTGGATACGATGTGATACCGGTAACGGCTGCACAGAACATAGATTCATCTGAGAATACAGATGATCGCGATGTTTTACAACGAGCAGATAAATCTCAGGTCACCAGCTTATGATGCATGCTAACCTTGTTATAGACAGGTGAATTATAGTTTACGCTTTATATTAACACTACTACCATTAATAACATAGGTCAGAATGGCCCTAATCTCCCGAATCATCTCAAATAAAACTCCCGGCTCAAATTGAGATTTTTGCTGAAATTGAGATTTTGCTCAAATGACTTCTACCATTTCTACCATAGGTCGGATTAAATATCCAAAAGCATCTTGAATAAAATTATCGGGATCAAATTGAGCTTTTGGTCAAATTTGGATTTCACATAAGAAATTACAGCCTGAGTTCGAGACTGATCTCAAGTTGGAACATTTGAGATTTTGCTGTTAAAAATCCACACAATGTTTTATTTTCAAAGTCCTTTGAGATATTGCTTTCATACTTTGCATACTTGTTTGCTATCATGACCCCAACCCGCATGCAGGTGTAGGTAACTCTATCAGGCATTTTGTTGAAATTATGCCCCTTTTTCTACTTAGTGCAAATGTTAAAGTTTACGTTCAGTCTTTTTCCCCTCTAATATTTTCAAAGTGCATTCACATATTGCTTTGCATACTTGTTCACCATCATGACCCCTACACAGGGTTAGGTAATTCTATCAAGCATTTTGTTGAAATTATGCACCCTTTTGGGCTTGGAAATGTAAATTTTAAAGTATAAGTACAAGTTTTTTAACCTCTAGGCTCTTATATCTTCAAAGTGCATTAAAATATTGCTTTGATACTTTGCATACTGGATCACCATCATGACCCCAACCCCTACACAGGAGTAGATAACTATTTAGCAGTTTGATGAAATTATGCCCCCTTTCAAACTTAGAAATGCATATTTGTTCACCCTCATGACCCAGTGGACCTACACATGAGTAGGTAACTGTCCTGCATTTGTTCCTTAAATTATCTCCATTTTTCGACTTAGAAGCCACAACCTCTACACATCAGAGGGTAATGCTGCTGATATGAAGCATTTTGTTTTGAATATATAATGATAATACTATCCTAGCATGGCACTGTGAATAGTGGAGCGTGCTGTTCGTGGACAGCTCTTGTTATCACACCTGTACACAGCATGGTGTTTACTTCAGTTTTAGATTTTAATATAATTAAATACACATTCACAATTCGTTCTATAAAACTACCAGTATTTGACTCTACTAACTAGTACTACTACCTTTGTTAACATCTGTTCTTTAACAAGATATTTGTTCTCTAACTAGATATTTGTTCTCTAACAAGATAACATACAATGTTTGTACATGCTGTTTTTAGCTCACCGGTCATATAGTGGCAGGGTGAGCTTTTGTGTTCACTCTTCTTCCGTCAGTCCGTCCACAATTGCTTGTGAACACTCTAGAGGGAAAAATGTTAGATTTATAAAATCTAGATTACCGGTAAGTTGACTATGGGGTCATAAACAGGTGAGTGATTCAGGGCCATCTTGGCCCTCGCATTGTATAAACCCTTTTATCAATGAAGGTTTGCATGCCCTGATTCTTGTTACCCTTTTACCCTTTGTTTATTATGTGTGCAACTCCTCCAAAATTCCTGGAATTTTTACTAAAATTTCATCGAGTTACAACCAAGCAGTGCCACAGGAAAAATTGTTTTGCTTTATGATTAAATGATTTTTCACCAAAACTGGTTATTAGATTGGCCCTTTCGGCAATTTCCCTCAATTTGTTTGAGTTGGATAACTTCAGTTGGGAATGAGCTTTCATGACAAAACTTGCTGTGTAGCTTATATGAAAAGAACCCCTTGGGATTGACAGTGGGCCCGGTTGGGGTCAACTTAGGTTACTGTTACTAACAATAGAAAAAACATTTCCACTCAATATATACTCTTGTTGGCAATGTGGTATCATGATGAAACTTGCTGTGTTGGTAGCTTAGGTGAAAAATTATTTGGATTGAAAGTGGGGTCAAGGTTACTGTTACCGGTACTAACAATAAAAAAACTGTTTCCACGTAATATCAGTAATTGGCATTGAGATATCTAGTTAAAATTTGCTGTGTAGGTAGCTTGTGTAAATATGCAGCTTGTGATTGTCGCTATTACTAAAAAAAGAAAAAGTAGTTCTGCTAAATAACTGTAGTTAGGAAAGAGATTTGCTCTGTAGGCCCCTTGTGCATGGAGCCATTGGGGTTCAAGGTCACTGGAACTTAAAATTGAAAAAAAACCGGCTCTGCTCAAGAACATTTAGTATAAGATATCATTGGTGGAACTTGCTGTGTACATGTACTGTAGTTTGTGTGAAAAATGCTACTTGGGATTGAACGGGGGCCTATGGGGCCCAAGCCACTATTACCAAACATGTATCCATTTCTGCCTAATTATACTAAGCTGACCTTGAAAATCTGGTTTTTGGTGGAATTTCCATGTCTGATTGCCTAATTTTTTTCATTTTGGCAGGGGAATTAAGATGACAAGTAGTTTGTATAACTATTGGTATGTATATATTTACAGAATGGATCCGGTGAACAAAAATACAAGCATGGTAGAAGCAGCAGTTACTGGGTATAATGTTGCAACACATAGAGTTACTGAGTTTAATACGAGAAGATTCAAATGTTGTGCCACTTATATTTATTTTTTGAATTTCGTCTAATGTGTTCCTATTCTGTATTTATTGCCATTCCCTTGGAGTAAATCATGTATATGTTTGGAACAGCTAACCAAGTTGATTTTTAATACTGTAAAGTTATTTATATTCATGGTGGATTAATTTTCGTTGATTTCAAAATCCACAAATTTAATACCCTCAAAGATTAATGATTTTGCTTTTAATGTTCTGCTGCAGGGACGGCATTTTGATAGGCTCCAGATTGTATGGTGTGCCTGTATCCCCTCTATGTACTGACTGTCTGAGTTTGTATAAAATATTAAAGCCCTGTTATCTCTCCCAAAACTTTTTTCTGATCATCCAGTAAATACAAGGAATTAGGATGTTTTTCATAAATAACCAATTTAATTGATGACACTTATATATATATATATATATATATATATATATATATATCTGTCAATATAGTATGCCAAAAATCACATTTAAGTAAAATGTATGGACGACAAAATACTAATTTTGCAAGAGTTGCTTCCCTTAGACTATAAATCATGCATTTATTGTTTACAATTCGTTATTTTGTCTACAAACCAACTGGAGGCTGTATATGATTTTCTTCCGTCTTATGGTTTTTCCACCAAAGTGCTCAAAATGCATCATTCTGCAGATAGGTTGCCAAGTAATTGCTTTTTGAAAATAGCTGTTTAGGGCTTAAAGGGGCTTTAATAGCTGCATAAAAATATGTAACGCAAAAATATGATTATCTTAAGAGTGTAATTATATAAGCCAACTTTAGACGCGATGATCAGGTGTATATATGTAGTCAACTGAATTGGAATGGTCTGAAAGCAGACTATAATTTGGTACTTTACTTCTTGTTGCTTCCAAGTTTGTCCTGGCTCTCATCTTGTTGGTCATTTGTTACAAAATAACATTGCTTCATATTGGTCAGTTTGGAAGTTTTTGTTAAGAAATATATATGATTTCATGTATTTAATAAACACATATGATTTCATGTATTTAATAAACACATATGATTTCATGTATTTAATAAACTATGAAAGCAGAAGGGATGTTTCTTATCCATTGTACTTTTAGCTCAACTATTTGAAGAATAAGTTGAGCTATTGTACAACTCCCACACAGGCCTCAATAAATATTTTTAAAAGCACTTGTTCTGCAATATAAACAAAGAAGAAAACCCCAACAAAGATCATACACATTCTCTCGTATTCTTTGACCCCAAAATCTTTTTCGTCCTGCAAATTTTTTCCTTCTTTATTTATATAGCAGGATGAGTAAGAAATCGTTGAAACAATGAATAAGCAATTGACCTTTCTGCCGATTTTGATTGACAGGTGGCGTTAGCCAATCAGATTGCAGCATTTGGGCAACGATTTATCGCTTCCATCTTGTTAGACAACCTGGACATTAGACAAGCTAAAATCAATGTAAATTGTGCAATATTCAATTAAGCGTTATTTCATTAATATTTACCACATTTTTAAAGTTCTGGTATGTTTAAAAACAAGAGAACTTAAACTTTAATTTGGTAGTAATGTCATGAAAGTGAATTAATTTATTAAATCGATAAGGCCTCAGAAGTAGTAGCTATATATGTATGTTTTGTCTCAAATATAGTCCGATTTAAAAGTTTAATATATCATTGATATTTACATCAATATAATTCGAAATAATTACATGTTGTGAAACTAGAAAGCTTCGTCTTTAATTTGATATGAATGTTTTAAAAATATATACTTTAAACCATAGACTCGTGATTTTATTTTATTATTTGATATAGAATAAGGACACATAACCCCCAAATAACAAGAATGTGTGTATTTCCCATCAAAAATGATTGTGAAGTGTTTAATAATATTGAACATTATGTTGTTTTCATGGTCTATGTAACAGTTAAAGCGCTTTTCAGTTGATATATCCTTGTGGTGCTTATTGCATTCAATCTCCAAAGCTTATAAAAAATTTGTTTTAAATTATGTACTGTATGGTCCGGACAGCTATTGTAAATCATGATAGATCGATACATGTACAAATTTATTTCAAAGTATCTATAGGTCAGAGACATGTCGAATATATACACATTACTACAAAACATTTATAGCAATTATGTATAAAACTAACTGACCCCATACTGTTCCCCTGTCCTGACGGAAACCGCTATGTGTCACATTGATTATTGACAATTAACAAGACACCGCGGTATATCACTGGTCCCCGACTGATGTCCGAGATACGAATCTAAACGAGATCATCAAAGTATATAACACATTGGAATGTTAACTAACTTATAATCTAGGGCTTATTTATTTCTTGTATAATGGTGCATATAAAATATGTGTAGCCCACATTATTGCACTTGACCCGACAGTTTTAACGTTATGTTAGAAAACGATATTTATTTACTTGATAACGCGTGATTGTACATTAGAAATTTGTTGATATGCTGATGTCGACTGTCAATGACAAAACATGTATTACGTAGCGATGTGGTATTTGAAAGATTCACATTCATCTATGTTAACGTAGCACTAATTTTTTTGCGGAAGTCAAATACAGACTCAGTCGTAAGTAATCAACAAAATGTATGTCCCCGCTATAAGCGGTAGATCACACGGAAGACATCAATAAAAACACGACGCAGAAAATCAGGAGGTCTTGTAACTTTACTTAAATAATATTTTACGCACATTTGAATTCGATTATTTATTAAACACACGATCATACGAACGTATACGGAAGATGAAATGCTATAGTGTATGGAAGATTCCATTATACTGTGTATATGTAAATATATGCATTAACACTGAATGATTTCTTTGTTACAATAAAGGGTGTATCTTTCAAGCCAGGTCATTCCCGATTTGCGCAAAAACTATACATAAATAGCTATTTAGATAAAAAGAAACATTCTGATTGAGCGGCAAAATTACGCTTGTGAGTATCTTCTTGGCTCCGATTTAGTAACTGTTTACGTAAAATTCTTCGATTAAAAACCATCGATTTGATCGAGTTTTAAGTAGGCACATAATTATGTTTCACAAAATTTTCAAAACATTGGCTAAAAGCGAAATATTTAACGGAATTGTATCAAGAGCATCACTCGACATCTCCGTATTAGACGCCATTTTAATGAAAGCTTGTCTTGCGTAGCAACAACGAATACCCGTAACTATAGGGGGCGTGGCTACGAAGCGTCTGCAGAAAGGTCAATTGGTATATAATGTATGTGTGGAAATGAGAAAACAGTTTTTAGCTTATCTGTTTAAAAAGTGACAGATTGAGTTTTTGTGATCACTCTTCATTTATCCGTCTGTCTTCTGTCAACAGTTTGCTTGTGTAGACATTAGAGGTCGCAAATTTAATTTTAATTAATCTAATATTAATGAAACTTGGTCACAATTATCATCGTAACAAAATCTAGGCCAAGTTCAATATTCGGTCATCCGGGGTCAAAAACTAGGTCACAAGGTCAAATCATAGAAAAATCTTCTGACTAGCGCGAGTGAAAATATTAAAATTTTATCACTACAAGATGAGATATTAACCATATTCAATAAAAACAAACAAATATTCTATTTATTTAATGCTTTTATGGTGTCAAAACTGGTACTATTTATGCCAAATTACCACTGTGGTTAGGCTACGTATGAATATGTTATTCCATTCATATTTTTCACTTCAAAATCCGCCATCTTGGATTATGGTGAATAGGTGAAAACGACTTTTTTGAGAATTTTGCATTAAATCATACACCAACTTGTAGGAAATGGTCTAACTTAGAATAAAAAACCCCACATGACATGTTTCCGTTCAGTAATAAAAAAGTTACAGACATTTTAGTGTTGATATTTTGGTAAATTAAAGTAGTCCCTGTGAGGGGCCGGAGCTTATATCAGTCACATTGTAGGTGATAACCAGTGACTGATATAGGTTTTATTTCACTGATAGAACTCCATATCTCATCAGATAGCATTAAATAAATGACGTTACGTCGCCGTTGAATATAGTGAACGGCGTCGGTAATTTTGACGTTTTTGACGTCGTTTTGTTACCATTACGGCCTATGGGATATTCACATGTTTATCCAACAGGTTGATTTTTGCGATAATTTGTTTAAAGTTTGTGTCATTTGGATACTTATACATAACCCAGTCCATTCTACATGAAATGCAGGAAATAAGTTAATATGTTTCTGATATAAATACGTGGATAATACCAACCTTTTGTAAAATATGTGATTTAAAGGTTGTAGTTATCCACGAACCTATTTTTGGAATGTTCTGTCCAACTGTTGTTTATTAGTCTAATTATTATCAGAATCATATGAATGTATGCCTTGTATTTCGTGTAGAATAGATTGGGATAAGTATAAAAGTTATACAAACTTTTAATGAATTATCATACAAGATTGTTTACAGTAACTACAAAAAACAACCTTTTTGCGAAATATGTGAATAGTCATACTGATGTTATACACCATCATTTTAGTACTGAACACTTAGTGGTAACTCGGCTAATATATTGATAAGACACAACATTGTTTTGAAAGCAAACCCATCAGTGCTAACATATGAAATACGGATTTTCCAAAATACCCACATCAATTTGTATTTCTCAAAAACAGATCCAACTAATGTAATGATTTCTTCAAAATTTCAACTTATATCATGGGATATCATTTATACTTGTACTTTTTGGTGAAAATGCATACCAGTATAAATGTAAATCTCGCACCAAAAAGTATGAGGTTCCAGATGTTACCATAAATTTTTCAACGTTTTATTCGTGACCAATTTCAAAGTTCTGTATCTCCGGTGCACCAAGTACTATCAATCATACTATCGTTACATATTATACATGTACTGTACCATGTGTCAATATATGTACTCAATACAATTCAAAGTCTTCAAACTTGGCAATATATAGCATGGGTAGGGGCCAAAATCTAGTCGAAACTCGTAGGGAGGCTTGCCAAACGAGCTTTCAACCCATCGTACCAGAGGAACTGTTCATCATATCGAACGATGGAACAATAGTGACCAGGTATGTACATTGATATCCCGGCGATGGCATATTTGTGACCATCTAGGGTAACCTCGAGTGATATTGTTAATATTACATTTGCAGACCTAAGTGCACACTGACTGCAGACCTGGGTCTGCAAAATATTTCATTTGCAGATCTGAGTGCAGACTGCAGACCTAGGTCTGCAAAATATTTCATTTGCAGACCTGAGTGCAGACTGCAGACCTAGGTCTGCAAAATACTTCATTTGCAGATCTAAGTGCAGACTGCAGACCTAGGTCTGCAAAATATTTCATTTGCAGACCTGTGTGCAGACTGCAGACCTGGGTCTGCAAATTACTTCATTTGCAGACCTAAGTGCAGACTGGAGACCTAGGTCTGCAAATTACTTCATTTGCAGACCTAAGTGCAGACTGGAGACCTAGGTCTGCAAAACATTTCATTTGCAGACCTAAGTGCAGACTGCAGACCTGGGTCTGCAAAATATTTCATTTGCAGACCTGAGTGCAGACTGCAGACCTGTGTCTGCAAAATATTTCATTTGCAGACCTGTGTGCAGACTGAAGACCTGGGTCTGCAAATTACTTCATTTGCAGACCTAAGTGCAGACTGGAGACCTAGGTCTGCAAATTACTTCATTTGCAGACCTAAGTGCAGACTGGAGACCTAGGTCTGCAAAACATTACATTTGCAGACCTAAGTGCAGACTGCAGACCTGGGTCTGCAAAATATTTCATTTGCAGACCTGAGTGCAGACTGCAGACCTGTGTCTGCAAAATATTTCATTTGCAGACCTGAGTGCAGACTGCAGACCTGGGTCTGCAAAATATTACATTTGCAGACCTAAGTGCAGACTGCAGACCTGGATCTGCAAAATACTTCATTTGCAGACCTAAGTGCAGACTGCAGACCTGGGTCTGCAAAATATTTCTTTTGCAGACCTAAGTGCAGACTGCAGACCTGTGTCTGCAAAATATTTCATTTGCAGACCTGAGTGCAGACTGCAGACCTAGGTCTGCAAAATATTACATTTGCAGACCTAAGTGCAGACTGCAGACATAGGTCTGCAACCTATTTCATTTACAGACCTGAGTGCAGACTGCAGACCTGGGTCTGCATAATATTTCATTTGCAGACCTGAGTGCAGACTGCAGATGTACGTGCCAAGTTCACGCTACTTAAAGAGAATGAACATACAGAGGTTGTACTGTGAGACCACTTTATGAGTTGTTATGTAAGACCACTGCAGATGTGTACTGTATGGCCATTATAGAGGTTGTACTGTATGACCAATATTTAGAGGTGCTACTGTATGACCACTACAGGGATTGTGCTGTATGACCACTATAGAGGTTGCAATGTATGACCAATATATAGAGGTTGTATTGTATGACCACTAAATGGGTTTTACTGTATGGCCACTACAAGGGGTGTACTTTATGACCACTGGCGGGGGTTATACTGTATGACCAATATATAGAGGTTGTACTGTATGACCACTACAGGGGTTGTACTGTATGAACACTGCGGGAGTTGTACTGTATGACCACAACAGAGGTTGTACTGTATGACCACTACAAGGGTTGCACTGTATGACCACTACAGGGGTTGTACTGTATGACCACTACAGAGGTTGTACTGTATGAACACTACATGAGTTGTACTGTATGACCACAACAGAGGTTGTACTGTATGATCACTACAGGGGTTGAACTGTATGAACATTACTGGAGTTGTACTGTATGAACACTAAAAGGGTTGTACTGTATGAACACTACATTGGTTGTACTGTTCGAACACTACGGGAGTTGTACTGTATGACCACTACAGGAGTTGTACTGTATGGCCACTACGGGAGTTGTACTGTATGACCACTTCGGGAGTTGTACTGTATGAACACTACAGGGGTTGTACTGTATGACCACTACAGGAGTTGTACTGTACGACCACTACAGGAGTTGTACTTTATGACCACTACGGGAGTTGTACCGTATGACCACTACAGGAGTTGTACTGTATGAACACTACAGGGGTTGTACTGTATGACCACAACAGAGGTTGTACTGTATGAACACTACGAGATGTGTACTGTATGAACACTACGGGAGTTGTACTGTATGAACACTACGGGAGTTGTACTGTATGAACACTACGGGAGTTGTACTGTATGACCACAACAGAGGTTGTACTGTATGAACACTACGGGATTTGTACTGTATGACCACTACAGGAGTTGTACTGTATGAACACTACAGGAGTTGTACTGTATGACCACTACAGGAGTTGTACTGTATGAACACTTCGGGAGTTGTACTGTATGAACACAACTGGGGTTGTACTGTATGAACACTACGGGAGTTGTACTGTATGACCACTACAGGAGTTGTACTGTATGAACACTAAGGGAGTTGTACTGTATGACCACTACAGGAATTGTACTGTATGAACACTACGAAGTTGTACTGTATGAACACAACTAGGGTTGTACTGTATGACCACAACAGAGGTTGTACTGTATAAACACTACGGGAGTTGTACTGTATGAACACTACAGGAGTGGTACTGTATGAACACTACGGGAGTTGTACTGTATGACCCCTACATGAGTTGTACTGTATGAGCACAACAGAGGTTGTACTGTATGACCACAACAGAGGTTGTACTGTATGAACACTACGGGAGTTGTACTGTATGAACACTACAGGAGTTGTACTGTATGACCACAACAGAGGTTGTACTGTATGACCACAACAGAGGTTGTACTGTATGAACACTACAGGAGTTGTACTGTATGAACACTACGGGAGTTGTACTGTATGAACACTACAGGGGTTGTACTGTATTAACACTACGTTTGTTGTACTGTATGACCTCTACGGGAGTTGTACTGTATGAACACAACTGGGGTTGTACTGTATGAACACTACGGGAGTTGTACTGTATACACTACTTGAGTTGTACTGTATGACAACAACAGAGGTTGTACTGTATGAACACTACAGGAGTTGTACTGTATGAACACTACAGAGGTTGTACTGTATGAACACTACGGGAATTGTACTGTATGACCACTACTTGAGTTGTACTGTATGACAACAACAGAGGTTGTACTGTATGAACACTACGGGAGTTGTACTGTATGAACACTACAGGGGTTGTACTGTTTGAACACTACGGGAATTGTACTGTATGACCACAACAGGGGTTGTACTGTATGACCACAACAGAGGTTGTACTGTATGAACACTACGGGAGTTGTACTGTATGAACACTACGGGAGTTGTACTGTATGACCACAACAGATGTTGTACTGTATGACCACTACAGAGGTTGTACTGTATGAACACTACGGGAGTTGTATTGTATGGCCATTACATGGGTTGTACTGTATGCCCACTGTAGAGATAGGACTGTATGACTACTGTAGAGGCTGTACTGTATGGCCACTATAGATGTTGTAATGTATGACCAATATAGAGGTTGTACTGTATGACCACTACAAGGGTTGTACGGTATGCCCACTGTACAGGTTGGGCTGTATGACCACTGTAGAGGCTGTACTGTATGGCCACTATATATTTTGTTATGTATGACAACTTTAGAGGTTGTACTGTGTGGCCACTATAGTTGTTGTAATGTCTGACAACGATAGAGGTTGTACTGTATGACAACTATAGTTGTTGTAATGTATGACAACTTTAGAGGTTTTATTGTGTGGCCACTAAAGTTGTTGTAATGTATGACAACTATAGAGGTTGTACTGTATGACAACTATAGTTGTTGTTATGTATGACCACTTTAGAGGTTGTACTGTGTGGCCACTATAGTTGTTGTAATGTATTACAACTATGGAGGTTGTACTGTATGACAACTATAGTTGTTGTAATGTATGACAACTATAGTTGTTGTAATGTATGACCACTATAGAGGTTGTACTGAGTGGCCACTATAGTTGTTGTAATGTATGACAACTTTAAAGGTTGTTATGTTTGACGATTAAAGAGGTTGTACTGTATGACAGCTATAGAGGTTGTACTGCATGGCAACTATATAGGTTGTAACGTGTGACAAATATAAAGTGATTGTACTGCATGACCACTACAGGAGTTGTACTGTATGACCACTACAAGGGTTGTACTATATGACTAATATATAGAGGTTGTACTGTATGACAGCTATAGAGGTTGTACTGTATGGCCACTATAGATTAACTTTTGAGGCTGTACTGTGTGACCGCTATAAGTTTGTACTGTTTGGCCACAATAGACGTTGTACTGTATGACAACTATAGAGTCTTACTGTATAACCACTACATAGGCTGTACTGTATGGTCACTATAGAGGATGTATTGAATGACAACTATAAAGGCTAACTGTATGACACCTATAGAGGCTGTACAGTATGCCCGCTATAGAGGTTGTACATTATGACCGCTATAAAGGTTGTACTGTATGACAACTATAGAGGTTGTACTTATGACCAGTAGAGGGGTTGTATTGTATGACCGCTATAGAGGTGGTACCGTATGACAAATATAGAGGCTTACTGTATGACCACTATAGGGGCTGTACTGTATGGCCACTATAGAGGTTATAATGTATGACAACTATAGAGGTTGTACTGTATGACAGCTATAGAGGTTGTACTGTATGACCACTACATGTGTTGTACTGTCTGACTAGATTGGACGTATGTCCCATATAGGAACCCATGCATTCTACTAGATTGGACGTTTGTCCCATATAGGAACCCGTGCATTCTAGTAGATTGGACGTATGTCCCATATAGGAACCCATGCATTCTACTAGATTGGACGTATGTCCCATATAGGAACCCATGCATTCTAGTAGATTGGACGTATGTCCCATATAGGAACCCATGCATTCTACTAGATTGGACGTATGTCCCATATAGAAACCCATGCATTCTACTGGATTGGACGTATGTCCCATATAGGAACCCATGTAATCTACTGGATTGGAAAGTATAACCCGTGTAGGATCCCATGTATACTAACAGATTGGACGTATAAACCATGTATGAACCCGTACATTCTAATCGATGGGGCGAATAACCTATTTAGGTACACGTGTATGCTAAGTGATTGGACGTATAAACCATGTAGGAGCCCATGTATTCTAGTGGATTGGACGTACAAATCATGTAGAAACCCATGTAGTCTAATAGATTGGCCGTATAAACCATTTTTGAACCAAACATTCTTAGGGATTTGTTATTTAAACAAGGTATGAACCCTGCTATATGCCTTTCATCAAAGACAATACGACCCGCATATTTGTTTATTATCTGTTAGTTATACGATTCTCATCCACACATTCTAATAGTTCAGAGTTTTTAATAAATTGTAATGGTTTGCATTTAGCCTTATCCCCATTTTGCCGGTGTAAGAAGGTAACCGGTGTTAACGTTACACCGGGTACACTGATACCACGTGTTATAAGCCCGCCAAAATTATAAGGGCGAAATTTAACGTTAAATTTCGCATGTCCTTAAATTTCGCTTGTCCATATTCCGTGAAAATTGAGACATACGTGCGAAAATTAAGACGATAATTATCGCCCCAAAACTTTCGCGAAGGTGTTAAATTTCGCTAGTACAAGTGTCTCTCTCCATAAGAAGAGGCGATAATTATTGCCTTCGACGCGATAAATATCGCCTGTTCACATGTTAGACAAGCGAAATTGAATGTGGCCCGAACAGGATTCCGTAGATATTGACTGAAAAAAATAATTTCGAAGCGAGCTTGAAAAAAATGCAAAGTTTATAAATTTCAACCACAAAAAAGGCTACTTTGGCGAAAAAAGGGTGTGCGTTCGCTCCCGACGCACTCCCCCCTCTAGTTAGACAGATAAGCTGTCTGCAAGTGGCTGCTTAAAATTCTGACGGTCCAGCCACTACATACTTATACGGGCATCCCTGTATAGATTGCGTCGAAATGGTTTGACTACCCTCTAGTTACGGCCATGTAGTATATTGTTTTGCACATGTCGGTCGGTCAGTCGGTAGACGAAATCGTTTCCGTTCAATAACCCAAGAACACTTAGCCCTAGGATCTTCAAACTTTATGGACATGGAGGTTGGTCATCAACAGTAGATGACCCCTTTTGATTTCGAGGTCAGTCGGTCAAAGACCAAGGACATTGTTACCTTTACCATGGGGCATACGTGTTTTGCAAACATCTTGTCGTCTTATTCATTTACCGAGATTTTGCGTATATCGTATTTTTTAACCAGGTTTTTTTTAAAAAAAATCCTGGTAATTAGATTGGTGATTTCGGCGGGCGGGCGGGCGTCAACAATTGGTTTTCGTTGGACAACTTCAGTTAGGAATGAGATATCATAATGAAACTTGCTGTGTAGGTAGCTCGTGTAAAGACCCCGCTTGGGATTGAAAGTAGGGTCAAGGTCACCGTTGCTAAGAATAGAAAAATGGTTTCCGCTCAATAACTTAAGATAGGAATGAGATATCATAATGAAACTTGCTGTGTACGTAGCTTGTGTAAAGACCCTGCTTGGGATTGAAAGTGGGGCTTGTTGAGTCAAGTTCAAGGTCACCGTTACTAAAAGTAGAAAAACGCTTTCCGCTCAATAACTTAAGTTATGAATGAGATATCATAATGAAACTTGCTGTGTACGTAGCTTGTGTGAAGACCCTGCTTGGGATTGAAAGTGGGGCTGGTGGGGTCAAGGTCACCGTTACTAAAAATAGAAAAACAGTTTCTGCTCAATAACTTAAGTTAGGAATGAGATATCATAATGAAACTTGCTGTGTATGTAGCTTGTGTGAAAAGCTTAGGATTGAAAAGCGGGGATGGTGGGGTCAAGGTCACTGTTACTAAATATAGAAAAACGGGTTCTGCTCAATAACTTTAGTTAGGAATGAGATATCATAATGAAACTTGCTGTGTACGTACCTTGTGTGTAGACCCTGCTTAGGATTGAAAGTGGGGCTTGTGGGGTCAAGGTCACCGTTACTAAAAATAGAAAAATTGTTTCCCTTAATAACTTAAGGATGAGATATCATATTGAAACTTGCGGTATAGGAAGCTTGTGTGAAGACCCCTCACGGCCTCACTTGGGATTGAAAGTGGGGCCGATGGGGTCAAGGTCACCGTTACTACAGTTATTTTCTGCTCAATAACTTAGGTTAGGAATGAGATATCTTACTTGCTGTATAGATAGCTTTTGTGAAGATGCAGCTTGAGATTGAAAGTGGGACAAGTCAGTGGGGTCAAGGTCATGTCACATGGGACCAGTCAGTGGGGTCAAGGTCACTGATACTAAAAATAGAAATAAGGTTATTTTCATCTTAATGAAACTTGCTTTATAGGTAGCTTTTGTGAAGATGCAGCTTGGGATTGAAAGTGGGGCCAGTCAGTGGGGTCATGGTCACTGTTACTAAAATAGGAAAAACAGTTTCAGCTCAATAACTCTCACAGCCAATATTCAGTACCTACCAGTTAGAATTTCTTGACATTTTAAACGAAGATCAACAAAGAGACTGCGATGATGCCCGTCAAGATTTTTTTGATTGGTCAATTCACTTTTGAGTTATTGCCCCTGATTTCACACGTGATCGAACTGTTACATTAACAAACTACAGTGTAAACATCAATGAGGTATTTGGTTTGTTTTTCCATTCGTATTCATCAAATGCGAACAAATTTCAGGCAATTTAAGTAGTAGTAGTGTTAATTCTATTGGGTATTAATACTCTATAGATTTTTTGATGTAAAAATACTGAATAACTACTAAATGCCGATGTTTCACAAGTTATTTTAGATGTCAGTGTGGTTGTTTATGGCATATACAGGCACCTGCACCAAAATAACGCGAATATTTGACAATTTTATTTTATTTTTACAATACACAAAAACGTGAGGCAGTCCCTTTAACAAGATTATCCAATGGGGAAAAATTGGTTAAAGATCGGTGATTTCAAGCCTTGGGATTTAAAGTAGAATCCAGGACTGTTGGGGGTCAAGTTTGTCAAAACAACTCGATGCGTGTATCACTCTGTAGCTCCGGACCGTCAGAATTTAAAAAAACAGCCACTTGGAGGGTAAACGTCAATCATTACTAGAATAGAAAAAGCTACCCAAGTTGACATTGATATATTTTGTTGAAATTTGCTGTGTAGGTATAGCTTGTGTGAAAGCGCCGCTTGTGATTGAAAGTGGGACCGTTGGGGTCAATGCCACTAAAATAGACAAGAGGGCCAAAATCCGACGGACGGGGGATGGACGGAGAGTGATCACAAAAGCAGTGACAGATGAGCTAAAAACCATGTGTAGTTACTAGAGGTCACAATTTTAGCCTAATCTTTCATTCTGATCACCTCGGCCTTTATGCATTGCAATAGACCTCTGACATAACAAGGCGCCATATTGAAACTATTTTCAGTCACATAATTAGAAAATGGCAGCCCCCAGTCTTCAGTACACATTATGTCAATACATGTTCACACAAATATATAAATCTATATAGATATATTATACCAGTAAATACGCACTACAAAATTCCACGGAACGATTAATCACATGTTATTTACCGGAGATAAACGGAAATGGCCGAGCTTTCACGATTGCCTAATCTTTATGAAACTTTGTCACAATGATCATCTTTACAAAATCTTGGGTCATCTAGAGTCAAAAACTAGGTCACAATTTTAAGGTCCAATAATAAAAAAGTACTGCAAGCATGCTCGAGAAGTAGCAATTAATGTAGGTTATAATAGGAGCCTGCAAACACTATGTACAATGCGTGACATATGGCCCCTTTTGGGCCTCTTGTTTACAGCTTAAACTAGGGCATTACCTTTTATAGCTGAAACTAGGTCATTCAGCTTTTTGCCGACAGCTTATACTTGGGCTTTCGATGTTTTGGCAGCTGAAACTTTGTGGTATGTGAGGTTTTATGTTTTCTGTGCTCGGTTGGTTAAGCTGAGTGCTGCCTACCCAATCCGATTTACTATATATGTTTTACTAGTATTGCAGTACTCCTGTTTATTTTTGAACGTCCCTCGTATACTTGATAGCGGCTATGTTTCGCTCACAGCAAGTGGGTTTGACAAAAAATTGGATTGTGTCCGGTAGTCCTTGTTTAGTTACTATAGTAACCATAGTTTGTGTTTGGTTGGATAAAATTAGTTTTTTACCATGTTCTGTTAAATAATCAAGTTGTGTTAGTACATGTAAGTCAAACACGATTGTATGGTTAACGGATTTAAAAACGCGACACTTGGATATGTTGGCATATTTTTGAAAAACAAAATCCCATATAAAATGTATTTGCAGATTAGTAAAGGCTAATTCAATGTCGTCATTTTGATACCAAAATTAATAAAATCAAACGAGTATTAACTGAATTATCACACGAAAAAGACATTGGTCCAGAAAACAAAAGTAACATGTTTATCGGCGCATTGGTTTTATTGTTGAAGTCAACCTTTCTATATACAAATTCTAAATTAAATTGAATAGGATAAATAACATATCCAACTTATATTTAAAATGTGTCTATATGACACGGAAACATTGTTGCAGGAACAAACACCGTTGTCTCAGAGACCTGCATATAAATGTTTTGTGGCCAAGGAGAGGTAACCCTGTAATGAATTTTGGTTAGAATGCGACTTTTGTTTTCTGGATCGACGTATTGATTGTACGATATATTTGTTAATACTCCTCTCATTTTTATCATCATAGTACCAAAATGACACCAATACATTTACCTTTAATCTGCATTATTCAAATACCGGCATAAACTTGAATTGTCTGCTATAAAACAACATACCCCGTTGTCGCGGTTTTAAATCCGTTAAGTATATTACAATTGAATGTTTCAATCAAGCGCTGTGGTGATCGTCCGGGTACTAAATGAACGGTCCCCCTACATAGTGATAACTATTCTCTGGCACAATGATGAAATGCTGGATAACATGGAGACCAGCATTATTTATGCGGAGATTGGCTATTTAATCCACAGAACTTCGAGGTACCGCACAAGCTACAACACCTAAAACACGTTAAAAGTGTTGATTCCGGTTTTACTCTGATGTTCTCACGCCAAATTATTACGTTGAAAATGTGGGGGAAAATATATAGGTTACAACAATGCAATAAACTTTTCAACAAATTTTAATTCTCCAACTTTTCAAAATAATATTAGATCTATATATATTTTGAATAGTTGGAAGTGACAACAAAGATTAGATTGATCGATTGACTTCCTTAGATGATAACCTGCCAGGTGAAGTTGATAATTAGTAGCATTCACTTTCAATGCAATGTTCTAAACTCCCTGTATAGCTTTGATAAGGAGTGAATCTAAGCACAGGAACTTGCATAATTTATAAAAAAATCCAAAAAAAAGAGTATGTTTTCATTTTTTTTTATAAATTATGCAAGTTCCTGTGTCTAAGGTATATTCAAAATGATTAAGACTACAAAGATAAAAACCATTAGCAAATAATAACTGAAATATGACATAAAGTGTAGTAAATGGGTAGATAAAACAATTATTTTAGATAGGCCTAAATATTTTTGAATTAAAGTAGGCGTAAACATTTTTGAATAAAATTGTAAATTTTCACTTTGCAATACTATCGATGAGTACCTCCGGTGATATGTCATGTGTCCGTATCTACTTCAATGTCGCTGATTACCTTGCAGAAACACAATGTTTTCACAGCAGGCATTTTTCCAAAATGGCCTGAAATCCCATCACAGAGACTAATCCATGATGAATGACTACTTGTCACCGACGCTTTCGCTTTGATATCTCAAAACATTTGAGAAGCATTGTCAACCAAACAATGAATTGTGTATTATTGTAACTGATTTTGCATGAAGATCAAAGCAAATCGATTCTTATTGAACATATATTTCCCGATTCATTTGCCAGGTAATAAACCGGAAACTAAAGCAGACCCGGACACATGTTGTATCACTGGAGTCACAAGGACTTATCTCGACTAGGTGTCATCAAACAAACAAAAATAAAGTCAGTTTTGTTCAAGATTTCTGCTTGGTGTGACTGTAATATCCGATGAAGACGCCACAAACTAGGTGACGAGTTATATGACTGTGCACCGTGAAAGATACTGAGTAAAGTGGACATTTGACATATTATCATTTTGCACGAGCACATTGTAAGATATGTGTCCAAGATCACAGGTTACTGTATCATTGATAAAGAATTTTTTTTTTGTAACATTTATGTTATCTTATCTAAGGTTACATAAATATTTTTTTTACTCTGTTTCAATGATACAGTTACCTGTGTGCAAGATCAAATCAATACGTTCAAATTCGTATATCCGGACTATACACCTGCATGAAACAGCCTCCATGCTATAAACATGTTATAGATCTACTGCACACAAGTCATTATACAAAACGACACAGTCATGAATAAACTAAACACCGACGTTGTCTAAATTTGATGTACGCATTCTATTTCTTCACCTCATGGTTTTCTATCGTGCCTTAAGTATATGATATACGGTATAATACCTTTATTATCACATATACTAGTAGTCATACAATGAAACATGCTCCAAATCAACTGTACAAAGGTCAAGTTCAAGGTCATTTACCGCTATATGTAAGAAAACCTACATGTACGCAACCAGGGGCGTAGCCAGGCATGAATATATGTTTCGCACACAAGCCTTGAAGTTGGTGGTTATGGTTTGGGGTCCTCATGATTGAGACAATTTTGGACTTTAATGCTATTTAGGCCATACTTGTATTTTTACTTTACAAATTAATGTTACGCACGTGCGTACATTCGTATCGCTGGCTACGCCTCTGGCAACATGTAAGATAACCGTATCAGTCTCCATTGATTTGATTTACATATAGTCCGGCCCCAAACCCAATATACCTTGCATTGGAGTATAAAGTTTTTTTCTTTGCTGATTTCAGTAGACAAGACCTTCCGAATGGAATTTCTGACGGGTGACATTGTGTCACCCTTGAGCATTTTGAGAAAATTGGGGTAAAAGTTCCAAAATATAAACGAAACTGCGAATTTTTGGAATCGGTGAACTACATCGTTATTTATAATCATATTTTATAATAAATCACATTTATATGTAGGTATTAAGTTGCAGTTGAAGACTGCAATATTTTAGTGCCGTGCATTTATGCAAAAGGAGGTATTTTTGGGGTAAAACGTTAAAAAGTGCGTGAAAAAGTGCGAATTTTCGGAATCGGTGGACTATAACCACGGTGTATGATCAAACCTACATTGTTGGTACAAAACTGGCGTTGCCTTCACTTTTGGGTATAAGCAACGAACTTTTACGTACAAAAAACGAAAAAACTCGCGGAGGAGGTCACGGAAAATTAAAACAGTTCTACTTCAGAGAAGTATGATGATTTTACTAATAAAACCACGGAACATTAGAAACGTTCAAGCTTCCATCTGCATAAAAACAAAATGAAAAGCGTCAGCAGTTTCCGAAAAATAAGGGTTACAGTTTGAGCACTGCTTTACAAAATCGGGAAATGGAAATCGTTTTTTGCTATTATTTTTACAACTTGTGATGTTTTGTGCAAAGTTTATACCTATATATTCAGTTTTTGATCTAATGGAACTGAAAAAAGAAAAGAAACCATCCTTTAAAATCAATATCGTCTCTTAAAACACGATTTTATCAAACTATAAAGCACCTATATTTTAGGAACAGCACTAAACCAGGGCACCTCCGTTATTTCGGAAACACCTAAGTCACTTATAATGTATTCAGCAACTACTCGTACGTGCTTTTTCTAAGTAGACACTAGCTATTTTGTTTCAGTATAAGATGGTTAGTGTATTCTTAACGGATGGCAGAGGGGGGATAATCTCACATATTGTCACAGTTGACTTCTCATGTCAGGGATTAGAAGGTCAACAGTTATCACTTTCAAAGTTGACTCTGTTTGTTTCTAATAAATAATGTATAATGTAAAATATTCATTTAGATGTCATGCATAAGCCCCATTTTCATTCCGGTTGTTTCCGTGGTCGAAGCATAATTTAGAAGCTGATGATCTTCGAGCAGTCCCGAAGTGTTGATGGTCTGCATATGCAAACATACGAAATCAATTGACGTAAAGCTGACACTTCGACGACATTCACGCGGCAGGTTCCAACAGCCCGGCGAAAATCTGACCATTTGAATTTCGCTAATAATCATCGTCAGGATATCATTCCCGTTGTCATTTAGTAAGAAGTGGAGCAGTCCGTAATAGATCTGCGGATAACAATCGGCATGGTGCTTTTAGTATCGGGGCTTAAACCCGTGGACCTGGCATTTGGCTGAGAAACCAAAGGACTTAGGTGGTGATAATGAAATTTAGAGCGCACTGGAATAGAAGTGCTCAGTTATACATGGGGCAGTCATTGGACAGTATAGTTTGTCCATGAGAACAAAGTGTTTGACAGTTTTATCTGCAGAAGGCAGGCATATGCTTTATTGACGACTTCGTGACTTTTTGAGTGCAGGGTCAAGTTATTTACAATACTTACAAGCAATGAAACCCAGTCCTGTAGTTGTAGTTATCAATACTTTACGCCATTATTCGGTAATACCCTGTTCGTTCAATACCAAATTAATATGCCAAATCGTACAGAAATTGCAATCGTGGATATTTAGAAAAGTTGCTTTTAATGTATTTTGTTTTTCAGAGCCAATGTACTGAAGCCGTGCTGTCTAACCAGGTATGACTCTTTTACTATACTGCTTTCCAAGTAGCTACACATCCAAACGCTATATAGCACTCATATTTTGAAAGGGAGCTGTATTTAAAGCATGACATGCATTAGTTACAGGTCCACGTATTTTGCAATATAGACCACGAAGTCGCGTAAGGGACGCCGTGTACATACTTCGGACTCAGGTGTGACGGGTCACTGAAATTTTTATTTATTTAAGATAAAACAAAATTCTCAATGCATCCTCCAAATGTCTGACACGATGGCCGTGTCTTAAATTCCAACAGAAAACGATCATTCAGACCGACATTTGCAAATGAAATAGCTGCTTTGTTTAAATGCATCTCGCTGTAGCAAGGAGTCGTACGAGGAGCGGTATTTGAAGGGAGGGGAGCTGTATGCTAGGTCAACATACATTGTACATGTAGATGCTGTAACTTCAAACGCAGCTACAAAATCGATGCGTGAAATGTAATGCACCAGTCAATTGAAACCAGGGAACCCAACCCCGGGAAAATACGGGGATTTTTACTATTGTTGTTGTCCAAATTCCTGGTAAAATTCCTGCCCCGAGCCATACTGTTGGTCAACCCGCCGCAAATTGTCACTCCCCTTAATTTTAAACCAGTGAAATCCTACATTAAATATAGGTATGTGTTATTATACTTGATATTTAGATGTATGTAAACATCACAGATGAATAACTGTTGGTCAAACTATGAAGATCGCCCGTCTGTACGCCTGCAATAAACTCGGTAAAAGCACAGGTATAGTCACCGCTATATTTTCCCGCTATTTCTCCCATCCTTCCTCCTCGGGTTTCATTTAACTGGTGCATAGCATTAAAGCACGTGCGAAATCATAGCGTAACCCAGTTCCGGCCTATCTTATATCGGATTCTGACAAATGAAAGATCTAGACCATTTGGACGAATTCTATTCAGAGAGACAAATTTTGACATAATATAGGTGCCCTTATACAAACAATATAGGTGACTTACCATAAGTTAATTATTGCAAGATATTTTCATGTTAGAAGCTTATTTCCGCTTTTGTTGATTATCCCAATATCAAAGTATCATTGTAGTATAAATTGAACATCAGAACAATACCAAAAATAATAGGATTCGTTGTTCAAATACTTTTTCAATACACATGCCAACTTTTTTTACTTTGACACGAAACAGAAGATTCGTTCATTTTCATACTTCGGATACAAACTTCGACATAATTTTGAGCGGATTACATTTCTACATCTTCGAGTGGTTCCGTAAAACCATTCCAGTTATGAACTAAAGCCAAATCTATGAGTAAATGGATTTAAAATAACTTCACTACACCGTCCATTTCGGCTATTTATCCAAGATCAATAGGAAAAGTTAGGTGTACGAACAAGTGAGTTGAAAACGTGACTTTTGTACCAACAATGTAGGTTTGATCATACACCGTGATAACGTCATAAGCCATTATATTTGCTTTATATTTGGTAAATAATCGCCGAGATAGTTTAATAGTGACTTGCGGTGACAATATTAAACACGCTAGGCTTTTGTACAAAATGTGGACTTTTGCGGGTAAACACTATAGAATATAACGGAAAGTGCGAATTTTCGGAACTGATAGACTTCAATGTCATGGATCATTTTGTTTGGTAATTACAATTATTGTAATTACTATAATATGATCTATAGTAATGTGTTATTAATGATAACAATCATCTTAAGTCATGGTATGGTACAAAATATATAATTTTAGGATAGAACATTTGTCACGAAAAGTATGATTTTTGGGAATATGTTTACTTCGCTGTTATAATTAATTTAACTTGATAGAAAATCACGGTGAGAGGTACATATCATAATGCAGTTCAAGTTATCTATCATCTAATGCAACGCTTTAAGCTAAATGCGATGTATTGTGGTAAAACATCACTAAAATTATATGAAAATTTTTGATCTACGGACAAATCAGATTTTATTACATAAAGCCAATGCCGGCCTTATTATTATTATGTCCACCATTATTGAACATACGAGGTACCCATTAGAACCGAATTCATGCATCACAAGTCATGCCCTATCGAGTACTCACCACCGAGTACAAGCTTGCTTAGGCCAAGTAGGGTATTAAAACCAACAGTGAGTCCACCATTCAATGTGCTATAAGTACAAAAAATCTAAGACCTACTGAGCACTGACCACCATTTAATAAATCCATGCCAGAAAAAATGTAAACCTATACATAGCCATATAAAGTACTCGCCACCACCAGCCATTCCTCATCTAATTGGGTACATGCCACTGCTGCTTATGGTATTGGATACCTTCAATTTCCTGGCACAGCACGCAATTCGTTACTCTTTGTGGTACCTGGCTCAGCAATTTCTGGCCATATACGTACGTAACCCAACCCTGCATGACAGTCACCCCTAGCGCTATCGATATATACTGCTGTGTACAGTCACTTCTCGATAGCCTAGTGGTAGAGCGTTCGCTTCAATTGCGGGATGTCCCAGGCTCAATAACAGGCCTGGTCATACCAAAGACGACATAAAATGCTACCATGGAGTAAATCCCTTGCATATATAGAATATTAGCATAAATGGGACGCTGGTTTCTCTCTCATACTACTGTAGCGATGAATAACATCAAGAATTAGTCACCAAGCGTGACTAATTAATATGAGTTGAAAGAACTTGTTTCACAATCTACCTAACATAAACTACATTTGTATATAGTGTCAATTCCTGGAGCCCACATGCCACCTGACAGGCACATGCCTTCTGTGGTACCTAGCACTGCTCTATTAGATACCAAATGCTTTCAGACACAGTCATTCATGTCTTTATATGATACCCACCACTGCTTGGGTCTGCCATTTATTGGTCTACGGGGTATTAACACATCCTTTCCCAGCTCCAAAGGTTAGCATAGCAATTTATTACCTAAAAGGGTTACCTAATACTGTTGGAAGCATGGTAATGTTTATTCCTGAATTTATAAGGAATATACATTACCTGTCAAGCCATCCCTGGTTGAATATTGCCTGACAGAGTCATTCCTGACTTCATTAGATACACAATACTACTTGACGCAGCCATTTGTAAGTCTATATGGTATCAAATAGTACATTTGACATTTACGTTACCGAGTTTTGGAGGGCCACTTTCAGAAATTCAGCCGTTTAGCCACCCTTTGACATTCATTCGGCTACCTAAAGATACCTACGTTCCAGTCGCCCTGTGGAGACTAGTTCTCCTCTGGTATGTGCTCCGCCAAAATCGAGATACGGCGTCCAGAAATATCGGACATGCACATCATCACAAGAAGGAATTTCAATTCACACCTTCGTCGAGTGGGCATTGTGGGTTATTCTTGCTCAGAGAAATTAAGAAATGGTGGGATCGAACCCGGGACCTCTCGATCCCAAAGCGTGCGCCCTACCTCTAGGCTATTCCTTGCTTAATTCGGACAAATACATGACCTAAAACAGTCATTTCCTGGTTTAATTGGTACCCAACACAGTTTGCAACTGATCTTTGTTGCTCTGTGGGGTACTAATTATATAACATACACTTGATTAACTTCATAGGGTACCACTGACTGTCTTTGATATGTATGACCCACTGACCAGAAACGTATAGATTTAAGGCCAAGGTCATTTATAGAGTGGTTTGTCTGGTCGAGTGTCAGTAATATGATAGTATGGATTAGTAACCTTGTACTGCTGTGAACAGCCATTCCTTGATCTATTTGGGATGTTCTGACTCTACCTGGCACAGTTCGCCTTGTTTTGTGATGTCTAAAACTGTCATTCCAGACTTTATATGAAATTAAACACTGCATAGAATAGCCATACCATGCTATATATGATTGACACCTAGCACAGCTGTGAACAGGTATTCTGGTTCTATGATGGTGACAAAACACTGCCTGGTATACCAGACTGGACCAGTATAGTCATTCCTAGCGGGATAGGATATCAACTACTGCGCCTGACGCTGCTGTTGATTTAATTACTGCATGGGGTACTCAGCACTATGGAGAAGTCATTACTGGCTCTATTAAAATCAGTATTTGTCTTGCACAGCATCATCTCCTAGTTTATATGGGATAACACATACTAGTTCTGTTGGGCGTTGCTAGTAATATTCTATGATGTAACTTACACACAGCTAGAATAGTCATTTCTATGACCCGGGATACATATCATATAAATATCTAAGGGCAATAAAGTCTACGGATTCCATAAATCACTTTTTTCGTTTATATTTTAAAACATTTTATCCAAATATATCATATTTATCTCAATAACATTGCACATAGGTTTGATATCTTAAACTCTACATGTTAACAAGTACATGGATTTACGATGAAATAAAACGATAAAAGACTGTGTAGTCTACCACCTCGAAAAATTTGCCCTTTTTCTTTATATTTTGAAGTTACAATGTATACCCTAAATTATCACACTTGCACAATAGCCAAACTTAGGACGTTTGGTATCAAAACTGTTAGGTTATTAACACCATTCATATTGATTAATCACAGAGAAAAGATACAGGAAATTGTTCCTGGTTTACCTATTCTAAAAAATGCAGTTTTCCTCCATACATGTACTATTTAATGTTTTACGCCAGAAATACCTCATTTCGTACCATAGCTTAGCTTAAGATGCTTGATATCTTAATGGCAAGACACTTTAAAATAACCACAGCGATTATTTACAAAATATAATGTCCAGTGACGTTAAATTTCATCGATTCCGAAAATTCGCCTTTTTAAATGCACTTTTTAACGTTTTACCCCCAAAATACCACATTTTGTACGATAGCCTAGCTTAAGGTTTTTAATATCTTCATCGCAAGTCACTATAAAAGTATCACAGCGATTATTTACCAAATATAATTGCTAATGACGTTACAGTCCACCGATTCCGAAAATTCGCACTTTTCCATGTGCTTTTTAACGTTTTACCCCATAAATTACTCCTTTGGCATAAATGCACGGCACTAAAATTTTGCAGTCTTCAACTGCAACTTAATACCTACATATAATTGTGATTTATTATTAAATATGATTATAAATAACAATGTAGTTCAACGATTCCAAAAATTCGCAGTTTCGTTTATATTTTGGAACTTTTACCCAATTTTCTCAAAATGCTCAAGGGTGACACAATGTCACCCGTCAGAAATTCCATTCGGAAGGTCTTGTCTACTGAAATCAGCAAAGAAAAAAACTTTATACTCCAATGCAAGGTTCGGTCAAATTTCGGGGATTTCGGGCCGGACTAATACAATAAAAGTAGTTTGCATGGTTTGTGTGGTTTATGTCCGAATAATGCAAAGTGTTTATCTTCTATATCAGACCTTGGTTTTGCACAACCCTTTATCGAAGGTTATGCTCATACCATACAGTTTATTGCATTCTTCAACGTTTATATAATAATTATCATCATACAGATATTATCAGATTCAATGTCGAACGTGTTAGTGCAGCTTTAAAGTAATTTGAATAACATTAAATAAATGTTTTATTAGGTCTGGAGCAAAATGATTCAAAAAATAAATTTTGAATTCAGAAAATTGTTCAAAAATAGATTTTGTTCAAGTAGGACTTATTTACATAACAATGTCATACAATTAATATGATATAATATACTAGCAACATGAAACAGAACATTTACACCATGGACGTACATTTATATGCAACTGAGTGATAATGAGTCTGATATACTGGTACATATATACCCTGTTCTTTCAGATTTAATAAAATTACCTGGCTAAATAGCAATTTCAGTAATAGCTTATAACCCCTTGACTAACTTGAAATTTGTTGATACCATCAAGAAATGGCAAATCTCCAGAAACAGTAAGTAAACATGTAAGACACGTGACAAATTCATACAACATGTGCAATGTTTGTATACTCAGTGTCAATGAAAAGTTACCACCCTATTGACTCTTATATTTTAAAATTCACGTTACACTGTGTTAAAAGCCGAACACCACTATGTTTTGACCTTACTGTATAGTCACAGCTATCCTATTTAACAATTTTCAAATGCACACACTATAAAACTTTTGTACCGATAGGTCATATTGTATACAAAATACAGAGGTATATATATAAGTGGTAACTTTTCAGTGAAGCCCAGTATATAATAAACAAGAAATATCACTGAATGTGATGAATACCCCCAGCAACTGCTTGACACAGTCAGATATGCACAACTAGACTTGGTACTGATCGGTCATGCAAAGTTTCAATCAAATACGATCAACGGTTGCAGAGAAATAGTTCGTACACAATTTATAAGTATAAAAAAATAAAGGGCCATAACTCCCTTAAAATTAATCCGACCAACGTCTGCCAACGATATGCACAACTAGACTTGGTACTGATTAAACATGCAAAGTTTCAATCAAATACGACCAACGGTTGCAGAGAAATAGGGCGGACAAAATTTATAAGTATAAAAAATTAAGGGCCATAACTCCCTTAAAATTAATCCTACCGACGTCTGCCGACGATATGCACAACTCAACTTGGTATTGATCAATCATGCAAATGTTCAATAAAATATGACCAACGGTTGCAGAGAAATAGCCCGGACACAATTTATAAGTATAAAAAAATAAAGGGCCATAACTCCCTTAAAATTAATCCGACCAACATCCACCAACGATATGCACAACTAGACTTGGTACCGATCAGTCATGCAAAGTTTCCATGAAATTCGACCAACGGTTGTGGAGAAATAGCGCGGACAAATTTTATACGGACCAACCGATGGACCGACTGACCGACCAACAGACCAACCTCAAGCATGACTCCAATATAGCCTCCATATAATATGTATCTGGGGGTATAATTACATGTGTTTAAAATCATCTGCATGGTTATACAGTACCAAGAACGAAATTTAAAAGGGCCAATATGTTAGAAGACAAGCAAAACAGAAACTATTAACAACCAAATATTTATTTTCTGTAAACAACCAACATTAATCAGGTAGCATTTACAAACCAATGAAAATTTGATCCGCCATACATTGGCACTTCTACAAGAAAAAATACAACATTTGCACCTTCATAGATGATACAAATGACACATGCATAACAAATCATTGAAAAAAATACAAGCAATCAAAAAGTCCCCTACCAGTTTGAAGCTACAAACAAATGTATAACCCTTTTATTATTTCAGTTAATTTACATATACCATCTCAACATTGATCGCCTCCGGTTGAAAACCAGACACATGTAGGGGACTTATAAGGCACTTTATATAATTATAGCATTTATAATAATGACTACATCACACACCAAATTGATCACATTCTGTGAACACAAATGATTCTGAAGCTTCAGTTATACTAAGTACTGTAATACAGGGAAAGTTTTAACTAACAAACATCAACTCATTTAAATATTCAAACAAATTTTTAAAAAAACACAAATAGAAATACGTCCATATGACTTTGTAGGAATATGAGTCAAATGCCAAGTGCAATAACTCCACTATACGAGCGAGCCAACTCCTATTCCTACAAAGTTGGATCTCGTGTTAGCAAAATTTGGCATTTCAAGGGCAATAACTAAGCTATACATAGGTGCACAACAACGCATATCAAATTCATATTTAGTTTGATGCACAATTACTTTTTACCACAGCATATTTAGATGGACAGACGGGCGTTCTAACGAAATGGTATTTATGTTGCTACAATACGGAATAAAGAGTAGTTATGTGTCTAATTTTAGCCACATAAAAGAAAATTTTAGCCACGTATAAAAAAATTCTACATTCGTTTTAACTATTTTGATCTGGTTTGTCCATAAAAAGTAGCCACCCAAGTACCCGTTTGTGGACGCGGACAGACGGACAAAGGCAGATCTATTTACCCTCCTAAATTACTTTGGAGGGTCATAACAAAGGCAAGAACAGCTTTTCTAAATTCAACCCTAATCTACTCATACATACACTTACATAGATCATAACAAGACTATATAGATGTAATAATATTAACACGCCATAAAGCGTAACAAAGAACATCTTAAATAGCGTCTTCATCAACAATGGCCTAAGCCATAATCTGCTGGGAATCATGCCAACTTTATTTCACATAGTTTTTTTGAAGAATTTCACAAAAAATAAACAAAGAGAACAATATGACATTGTAGGCAATCAACAAATGCAGACTATCAAATTAGAACATTTTTGTGAATGGCTGGATACAAGATGTCATTGCAAGTAGGCATTTGATTAAACAATTAAAATATTTACTTTCAATGCAGCACCTCAATATGTAGACTTATACCGATCCAATGTAAAAACATGCTTTCATATCGTTAAGACTTTATTGTTTACAAATCAATTAAATACTAAGAAATATAAATGCAGAAAATTATATTTTCAATAATCAAATACAATTATAAGAATAGATAAAATGTTTTGCAAACATGACCGTATTTACACAGCATTCAATAAAAGCAACAAGCAGACTGTATAAAAGCACTTCACAATAAGACAAGAGGTTATAGAAGATAACATGTCATAAGTTCCATTTGTACATGTATAGTATCTATGGGATACCCGTGAGTATACACAGCATGAATACCAGAAGATCGAATATTTGTATTCTACCTTTGTCCGAATGTTCAGCAAATAGAGCTTTTTTAACCACAACAATTACAATTGTATACATGTATTCTCATAAGCAAGATTCACGTCAGTTGGTGAATCAAGCATATGTACAGTTTAAACACTGCACAATCAGCCAGAAAAAATATTCTGGCTATATGGTATACGGGTTCCCATAGTGTCAACAAATGAAGATTTTGTAATTTTGTAACCATGAACGAACAAGTGCAGGTAACAAATACATAAAATTATTTATGTAATCATTGTAATACCCAGTCTCATGGTTAAAAGTTTATAACTTACATAAATAAATATGATCCATTCCTAAGACTTTGTAGTAATCTCACTGGATTAAAATAACAATAAAAGTATTTGACCATGTCTAAAAGTACTACTGACACACGGACAAAAAGTTAGGAGCATTAGTGCAAAATGTTCATAAAAGTTAATGTAATGTACAGAAATTACTAAAACAAATTTCATTTAGATTCATATTCCAAAAACGCGCCAAACATGGAAGTTACTCAAATTTAATAAGTTTTAAAAAGGTCTATGACTCTATTAAATTTTGGTGCCAACCAAACCCAGAGACCAGTGACAGTCCAGCAATATTTCATGGCCATGTATGAACGAGTTTTCGAAGGGCGTATTAACAAATACTGATGCATGCCTGCCTGATGAAATCAAATCACTGAACTTATTAACTTTTTCTGGTGTTGTGTCGGCTTCGAGATCAAAAAATTGGTAATGTACTTAATCTTCTTGAACATTCAACAATAAATGACTAAATGTTATGAATGTATTTTGATTATATATCCAACAGCTCTTGGGTAGCGCGTTATAGTTAAAGAAGAGTTGAAGTCAACTTCCATAAAACTCAAAAGCTTCTATCATAGCTTCAAATAAAGTCCTTGTAATAGTAAGCTAGACTTGTATAGTTAAAGTCATGAAGATTTACTCTGATTTTCCGGACTTTCCATTTACAAATACTCCATTTACCACAGTGTTGTTATCATGTGTGCCATTCACTTCAGGTTCAACACTACTCATTGCAGCCGCATCATCGACTAGAGATGGGTTAACAGGTATAGGTACTGGGGCCCTTTTTACTCTGGCATAGGGGCCGATAGCGGGATCCATGATAAAATCCCAGATGACTTTACACCATGATGTATGACATGGTAGATTGTCGTAGTATTCCGGGGCTATTTTACGAACCTGAAAATAGAAAGTTAAGTTGTTACAATTTCAGTAGTGCATAAATAAACGGTTTCCTTTATGCCCTAGTCAATATTTTGCCCGCCCGCACGAACTTACGCCGATCGTGCAAAAACGTGTTTAATTTCGACAATCATGTACAAATGCATATACAAATGTATTTTGGAGGTATCAGCGTATTTCAGCGTGCTCTCAACTTAAACCTAACCCTAATGTAGTCGACGTACCCTAGCGTGTTTACCGAAATAATAATAGCAATAAGTCAATGACTTAATGTCCTTCGAAAATAACCAATACAACCTAGATAATGGGTGTGTCCATCTGGAACGTACCAATTAAAATTTTAACAAGCAAATTCGTTTAATTGATAATGATATCCCTCGCCTACAGGTAATCAGTATTATTGGGCAGTTTGGAATGTAAGGTGAGTATTATAATAATAATAATAATAACGTCTTTATTTTCTGTGGATAACATAATTGGCAAACCAATTTTCATTATGTTTTTTGCACAGTTTGAAATGTAAGCTTCCATCGGATAACAAGTGTTCAATATATCAAGAGCAAAAACTCTACGAAAAATTGACCAATAAACAAACCCCAACCACTGGCGGCCATGTTTTTTTACCAATCATGACACAAATGTCCATTTCGTAAGTGTGTCACCCAACAACTATTTCTGTAAAAATGATTTTTAAATCTGGCCTGTGATTGATTTTTTAAAGTTTTCCAACCGGTTGCCATGGCAACCACTCCAGAGTTATTAATAGATTTCAATTCGTTTAGATACTTTTATAAAGGATCACCAAAGGAACATTGTTACCAATTCATAATGAAATCAAACCAGTAATTTAAGAGATGAAGTTTTTAAAAATAAATACTAAATATATATATATGGAAAACGGGCCCCACCCACTGGTTTTTTAGTTTGTCCAATCGGTTGCCATGGCAATCGGAGTTATTGATAGATCAGAAAAAACTTGACTGGCATCATCCCAGTGTGATTGTTCATATTCATTTCAAGTTTCATGAAATTCTACCTGCTTGTTACAGAGAAATGGCTGCGGACGGACGGACAACGCCAGTTCAATATCCCTTATCGATTTCATCGGCGGGGGGACATTCAAGTCAAAACAAAGAATCCATCGTTCCTGAACTTGACGTATAGAATTAAATCAGTAACGTTATAATAAACTGAATTTTTAAACAGCCGTCTTTTCTAACATAAATTATTCCAATCAATAAAATAATTATAAATCAGTCTTTAAACTAGTTCGTTATTTACAAAGCAATTAAAATCATAATAAAATTGGAGTGCAACCAAACCCGGAAGATTAGAACGTTTTAGAACGTGCCTTCTATCTTTACAATGGGGGCTATTCATGAACACAGGCACCTTATTCGGATCTAAGCCTCTCAAATTGTATTTGCTCTTCAATAGTTTAAAGTAGATAAGTCTTTAAATATGTACAGCGCTTATTGATCGAGTAAACAGTAACTCGATATAATATAATCATAGGCGGCTAAATAGATTAATCTAACAATTGACGATCGCGAGATAGGTACATATGGCAGCTGCGTATCAAGCATTTTGTTTTTGGGCGCAAATTTACACCCCCACCTGTAGCGTATAACGCAATTTATACTACAGCATTATTGAAAAATTATGTAAGCGAGTATAAATGATGCATCCCCAATGGAGTATGTCCAATTTGCCCGCCTTTCGCCACTGGGATCACCTCGGGCCGGCCTTTATGCATTGCAATAGACATGCATTTACTGGAGACAAACGGAAACGGCCGAGCTTTCACAACTGCGCATTTCCCATTGCCCCGGGGTACTGGAACGTATTTATTTATATATATGCTTAAGTTATTAACTTTATTGATAATTAGCATGATCCATGACAACGTCGTTGACTTTCGACCAGTATTTATTATAAATACATTTGATAAAATATCTAAACAAACAAACAATCAGATTGACTTACCATAGGCAGACGAGATCCGGGTATTCCAGGAAAGTCGTGATGTTCGTTGTGGTACCCGACATTAAATGTGAGATAATTTAATGGTCCGTAGTATGAATAGGTTTCATAACCCTCTTTGAACATGTAATGCTCTGAGATGAAGTGACCAGCCATAGGATGGAGACCAGTAGCCAAGAATGTTCCGGTGACTAGATAAACCAATGCTTTGTAACCCATTGTGTACACAATAGCTGCATCAACGGCAACTTGTATGATAATATTAACTACTTCTAGAGATTGTACTGGTTTGGGGCGTACAAAGAATGGTCGTATTGAGTAGAACCATGGCTGTAACACAACCCATATTAACTTAGTGAATGTGTTTGTGAACAGTTTGCCCTCGATCTCACTTGGTATATCCACATCCTTTTCCGTGTCCCCTTGGTAACGGTGGTGTTCAAGATGGTATTTTCGGAATGAAATTGACACAGGTACTCCGAGTGGAATATTGGCAAAAAAGCCTAATAGTCTGTTAGCAAGAAGTCGAGAATGACCAAATGCAAGATTGTGAGCTATTTCATGAATTGCCAGCGACATTGAATGATTAATTGTACCACCTATACAATAAGCAAGAACCACTATGGTGACCCAACTAGCGTCTTGAATCAGGTAACACATAAACAGTTGAAACAACACGGCGGCGGTAACGGCATATTTCAACATCGGATCGTGGCCCATCAACTTCTTCATTTCAGGATATTTCTCTGTAAAGTCAACAGTTTAAAGTTAAGATTTTGTTTCATTCAAAATAGCATACAGAAATTGAAAATAAATAGATATTACAGCAAAGACATGAAAATATTTGCAAGTCCTTCAAACCTATAAATAAGTGAGAAGCGGTCATGCGCTAGTATCGTTACTACGAATATAATGCACCAAGCCATACAGTAGAGATCAAACAAATTGAGATATGCATGCAATACTAGTTAGTACTTTGATTTCGCTGAACACCCACCGTACTTGCCCAATCCAGCGCCCATGTTTTATGAAAGACCCAATGATTCATATTATACATGGGTGAAAGTTAAACATTCTGAAAAATCTGAAAATCTCAAAAAATGACAATTAATATAGGGAAAATGAAGAAAAATAGACTTTTGTAGACTCAAAACCCTGAAGTTCAGGAGTAGGGCCTACTGTTTTACCGTAGCACTTACGGAAATCTTGAACTTTCGTTCAGATTTAAATTATTTATCGCTCATTAACGGTAACAAATTGCGGTACTGTATAGGGTTGTTAAAAAGTCAATAAACAAACCACTGCAAACAACATCAGAGTCCAAGGTGTAGATTTTAAATAATTATTTCAAAAGAACAAAAAAATGAACGTAAATTTACGATCTCCGTACGTGTTTTATAAAACAGTTGCCGGGAGTATACCTGAAAACTTCATATAGAGGCCAACGACCGAGCATAGCATACCAACGTTTAAAGACGGAAATGCAATTGCAATGGAAACATAGGCACAACAAGCGTGATAGAGTTGATTATAATTCAGATTGTGTAACCTTCCAACTAAAATCAATCACTCTCGACACCTCATTCCTGATGTTATCAAGACTATACAGGTTTGAAGTTTTGTGCTTATGTGCACTGAATAAGTTTGTATTCATACTCTACACTGTGCGTTTCTCTGATAAGCAATATTAAACTTGTAAATTGTTTGTAAGTTGTATCTTTGTATGTAACAATTTATCTTTACGGCTATCGCATATTTCAAGCCTTAGCAACACAGAAATACCAACGTCGTCTTGATTGTAAGTAAATGTACTCTATTGATAGAGATATTTAATAATACATGTACGCACACCACGACGTGCACAGCTGATATCACGTTTACAAGCGATGAGCAATTTCATTTGGTCACAACGATGGCATAACTTCAAAGCGATAATTGCAATAAAAAAACAAACACAAAATCCGCTAAAATAATAAATAAAACAATAATCAAACAACATAATGAAAATGTGTATATTAAAACATTGTTTTCATATTATTAGACTTATTAGAAAGTGTGACATTTACTGAAGTCTAATTGTTATAACAATAAATACATATTCTAGTGAACATGTATGTATATATATATATATGTATGTATTGTACGCCTCGTATTTGCATTAATGTTTTTCCTCATATTTACATGTTTTGTACTACATGTATATTGCATGTATTGAGTGTAATAAAGATATGTTATGTTATGCTATATTTATCGTTTCTGAATATTTAGGAGCATGCAAACTTTATAAATTATATGTTGTGCCAAATGTTTGACTGCTTTCATAGGCAAATCCTTGATTTTAATCCATAACAAAAATATAGGCACTTTTGTGGTTGTTTTTCTACAGCAATTTATCGCGTAAGTTATAACAGCTTCATGAATATGATCAAAATTTACGAATATGCACGTAGCGTACTGCTAACACAAACCTAAAGGCCCGATAATGCACGGTTTGCAGAAGAAATCGATATATTCTGCGACAGATGCTTGTAATAATTATATTCATGAAAGTTACTCATGAGCTGCCGGTTCATACAAGTATTACATAAGGGGTGTTAGAAAATGCATTCTTAGGAAAAACGTCTTTATTTATGTAGTTGTCCCCAAAAATACTATTTAAACGCTACTTCTACGAAATTAGTTGCACATCGCCCCAAAATCCCTGTACGACCACTGATGCAGAAATCATGAATGTATAAAATGGGTAATAAATCTATTAAATTCGAGTTGTTGAATGCAGCAGAAGCAGTGTATACTGTACACTAACCACGGTATACATACATACCACATCTTATTATTACATGTACTTTGTAACCGCCCATAAACCGTGTCGAAGATTAATTTATTGTGCAAATGTCGTACGATTGTGTTCACGGCACATCACGCCAGACGGTTTCGGCAGACGGATAAGGATACTATGTATAACGAATTACACTCCTTCCGTATTGTTTGACCCAGATTAATAACCCACATGAACAAACCGTGCAGGGGTTGTTTATGTGAGCACAAGTTGTTCAAGTTTGGTTATTAACCCGCGCCCCTGCACAAACAGACCTCGACGTGCTGACAATTAACGTAGTAGGATAGATGTCACACCGTGCAACCCGATATCGCGTAATCGGTTGGTATCACATAATCAGCTGGAAGCGAACGCCGCGCGACTTTCAGGTGGAAGTATGTATTGCTTGTATCTAAATGTATTTTGCAGGGTTCGAACAAAACGAAGTGTGCACATCTAATCGCGTTTGAAAGTGGGTCAGTACACACAATTCTTAGCAAAACCAGTGTTATATTGAGGGAGAAATCACGGAAATTGTGTGCGACTTTTCAAGAAAAACGCGGTTTGAAACTTCGACCCCCAAAAAGGTATTTTTAAACAAAACCGAACCCCTTTACTTAGCTCCATAACAAAAATTAATCCATTCCCCGTCTATATGCAAAATCCCATCTTTGTATTCCTTTTTTTCGCTGAGATATTCGAGTATAAGCTTGACATGGGGCAATATTTTGGATAACCTGGTATTCAGTTGATGATGAAAAAAGATAACCTCGTTATCAGAAAGAACGGTAGAGATGATAACAACGTGATCAGAACCGTATTTATGAAACACAATAACAGAGGAATAATGATGCTAAATATTCACAAAGTTGACTGTTTACATACATTGTACATAAAGCTTTTTCAAAACGCCTATATCATAGAAATTAAACGTGTAGACTTAAACTGCTAAACCAAGCAAATTACATGTTTAAATAAATGTATTAAAAATCGAAAACCGTACTTAGTGTGCAATCAGCAAAGTAAACAAACTCTGTATATTGTACCCTATACCAACAAACAGTACCGTCCTGTACTAGGTATAGCCGCTGACGATTCTAATCAATATGAACAAATGATTTTGGTCCTACTTTTTAATCTTCTGCATATGAAAAAGAACCGCACTTTTAATTTTAATAATGACATTTTAAAAAAATATTGCACGTCAGGATGTTCAGCTGAGGCTTGCAGGGAAGACTGGGTAAACCCAACTGTGTTGCCTCTTTAATAAATTTTATTCTGTTCTGCATCGAATTTTGAGATTTTGTGGATCGCTTCTGAACAGCGGGCAAAGTGCTACAGCTCGTCATTTTTATTTTAAGAACGTATCCACTGGTCAATGGGAAGTTCGTTGACAGAAAGTCACGCGAGGTGGTATGAGACTATTACAAATAGCAATTTAGTCATTCGACAGGATTACCAATTTATATGAACATGAAGTATTCATGAAATAATAGCATGGTTTGAATTAAAATTGGTTCAATGCAGCATTATGCTTAATACTTAATCCATATCATTAACATTAGTCCGTACCAAGTTTAACTATACGTATGCCTACAAAGTATTGTGGTATATTCATTTGTTATAAAGAAAGACCGTGACGGTGTGCAGCCGGGTCTATTCAAAATATAGTGACCAAAGACTCGATCAATCAAAGGCTTTTATCTATACGTTCATATATAGGTTACGGAAAATACAATGCTAAAACAATACGTAGGTTCTAAGTACACAATTTCTGAGCGTGAATTAATCAATAAAATAAGTTATAAAAAATATTCAAACAGCTTTGTGGACCATAATGAAAATTGGTTTGCCAATTATGTTATCCACAAAAAATAAAGACGTTATTATTATAAACAAGGTACGAAACGTGCGTCACGTTATTCTTCGTTGAACGCAAGGCATGTCTGTATGGTTAACAGGTTAAAAACGCGACACTTGGGTAATTTGGCTAGTACCAGTAGCGCAAAGTAATGTTAGTATATTTTTATTATTTATACATCACGGGGTCTGAAAGGTTAACGTAATGTCGTCATTTCGATACCCAGATATCTAAAATCGGACGAACATTAATAAGGGAATACGTATGCATGAATAAGACATTAGTTCAGAAAATGAAAGTAATGTTCACATGGTTCGGGTGTATCAATTTACATCAACGTTTCACTATGATCGGCAAGTGAGGGATGCGGTTGAATGTTTTTGTACGGAATGCGAAATAATACGCATCCATATCTTATAAAGGTAAGGTAAATCATATCGGGTACTTCAATGATTGTTTCAATAGCGTTGTAAATAAATAAAATAATGTGGTTATTCGCACTTAACATTAGCCAGCATCATCATAGTTAGATAGGCTTTTATCGACGTTATCAATTACTAATTGGTCAAATGCGGGACTTTCCGACCCTCTACCTCCTATGACGGGGTTAATAAATGGGCTACTGTACATGACGTAGCTGAAAATTAAAAAAAAATGCGGGACTTTCATTTTCTGGAGCGATGTATTTATATCTTGGTACCAAAATAATAATATTAAGTTTATGTTTCCAAAGAGTACGTATATTCGTATTTGTATGATCTTTGATGTTTCGAACCAGGGCCAGGAAAGTACAGTGTTTGATACGCCGTCAAGAAATGCATGGTGCAAATGTTGTCCTCGTCACCATGTAGCCGGCGTTGACTTTCGAATTCCAAATAGACACCCGCATTTAAGTGTTAATAAATCTTATTTCTAATCTGAGTAACTATATACTATTACGTATATAAAAAAACTATATATGCAATATTCAAAAATGTTGTTTATATAGATGAGACTGCATGAAGTAAACAATATCTAACAACCAAACGAATTATATAAATAGTCATTTTGGCGAAAGTATGTATAGATTCTTTACCTTCAAAGTTAAAATTTATATTTATAATACATTGTTCTGGTTCACATCATTGGACGTGGTTAATAAACTATATCCGTCATGCTCAGTTCAACTTTGTATTTTACTCGTAAGGCTACATTACATAACCGTGTCCAAAAATGGAGATCGTTAATCAAATGGTCTTTAATATTTAATACTAACGGAGTAGCTGTCAAATATATTAAGAACCAGTTGCCATGACAACGTGCATACTTTATACAGCTGTGTGTAGATAATAAATTAGATATATAATAAAACATCGATAGTTAGCAACTTTGCACTGATGTGTTATAAATCATTATCAGGATATAAAATCGATGTTGTAACAAAATGCCTTTTGGTGGATTGGCTATACAAATGTATTTTGCCGTTTCAGCTAGAAGCATATTTCGAAGATAAATTATCTTAAGGTATACGCCTAAATAATACATAAATTTTCTCCTCTAATTCTGTAGGCAGGCTATATAATGTATCATCAAGCATAAAGGAATCTATTTTACTATCGATTATAATGATAAGTGTTTTCTTTTCTAGATAAAACCACTTAGGCGCGAATATATAATAAATGTCATGATAAAATCAATGTGCATCCCAGCAGGTCTGTCATCTAGCCCGTTATCTTGAGAGAAATCCCACAATTAAAGAGTCTAAGTTGACAGACACACTATAGTTTCGTTGTTTCAAGCTGATCAGATAACCTTCCGACGTCACGTAGTGACATATCCGGAAGAAAATTGTTATGATCATTACGTAGAAACAATAGATCTACATGTATATAATTATTCTATAGACTACTTCCTGATCTACAGTAAAACCCTCACTGAAAGTTATCTCCATTTATAATCAAAATAATTTAGGATCAAATGTCCAAGTCATATGTTCTGTTCAATGAACCCTTATGAATAATAAGATTTGACACCTCAACAAGAGTTTTCAATGTTCTAAGATACTTGTGTTGAAAACTCTTCAACAGCGTGCACGCGAAAATTACTTCTATCTAAGATCTAGATGCATTAATAGATGCATTAAGGATGTCCCGTCATTAAAGCTGACAGCAAATACACTGCAACGGGTCGTCATATACATAAGTCAAGCAGAACAAAGAATTATATGTAGATTCAGAAGGCTCAAGCTCATTTAAATATTTAGGTTGGCCTATATCTAGTTTAAAACATTGTGCATAGCCCAGCCGATCAGTTTAATTTCGTGTCAGAAACATCAAGTTAAAATAAATCTACCCAGACAGTCATTTTTCATTTTTAGATCTAGATCTCTACAGTATATTTAATAAATATGTTTTATTAATAACGAATTCATGAGCATATGTAAGCCTACATATTTCCCCACATGCGTAACATGTACGTAGACGGTAGTTGAAAGGTAAAACTATAATTAAGGCAAAAATAGCATAAATGTAAATAGTCTGCAGACTTTAGACAAGGGTGTGTAACATCCATCCAACAATCAAGCCGCTGGCTACGCTCCTGAAATCGTAGACCTATGCACGTGCTAAGTTACTAGATTTAGAAAAGAACTAGTCATCCAAATCACAGATAATTCGGACATGAAGATGTCCAAATCAAACCTAATGCACATAAACACTCAAACAAAGAATCTATCGTTCAAAAACTTGAAACATAAATGAAAGCCAAAAAATGCAACTCCTCCATCTCGGAGACTGGTGACCTCATCAGCAACATCTAAGTACAAATCATAATAAGAACGCCGCTAACGCTATTAGCACTTACTTAGCATTTCTTTCCTTCTCGTCGCATGAGGTTCTTGAGTGTATGACCACTCAAAATCCTTTCGAGAAACGGTAGCTCCCATTTTATTTTGTATCCAAATGTAAAACAGTAACGATTGTGTTATAAAACAACCGGTGGTTATCAATCCATGTGTCAGAATGAACATAAACCGTACGATATGACGTCACTTCATGAATATTCATTATTCACTAGCTCACGTGACCAGCAAATAAACCCATGGGAAGTTCGCCATTTTGTTCGAAACAAAGATGGCGTCTATTATCGGTTCAGAAGTTGAAATTCAGGAGGTGGAGATAGAAACTGTTCCTGTAGAATTACCGATTGAGACAGTTGAAACTTCGGACAATACAATCGAAGTACAACCTATGATAGCTCTCCAACCTCTTCCTGAGGAAGAAATAGTGCTTCAAACGCGCGAAGAAGTTGTTGGAGACCTCGTGGGGGACGGGATCACGGTCCCGGCCCCAGACATTGAGCTTGTCACTGAAGATGTAACGACGTCAAGGAAGGGGAAAGGTGGCAAGAAAAAGGGAACTAAATCAAAGTTTATTACTAACGCTGGACTAAATGAATTAAACTACATGCCAACGACAAACAAAAAATGGGAACAGAAACAAGTGCAAATCAAAACATTGGAAGGAGAATTTTCTGTTACTATGTGGGCTTCTGGTAAGTAATTCATACGACTATTGGTACGCTTTATCCATTTTCGTCTAAGATTTAGAATTTGAGTGTATTCAGGCACTTGTGTGGCATCAAAACAAGCCGGTTTTGGCCAAGTAAATTCGATCATCTTTTACAAAGGTCACAAAGAATGTGTGACGTCAGACAACGAGCGTGGCAGGTTCGAATAATGTCCATATACCTATTTCTTGCTTAATTTTGACTGATTAACCATTTATTTTGATAGCTGCAGCACATATTTGTGTTTGTTTTGATTTACTGTCCGCCATCATGAAATTCGTGGGCGCCGCCATATTCTAAAAAGATGGCGGAGATCTGAGAATGGCGGACAGTCGCCATTTGCAAAATTGGGCTAGTGTTATGCTCCGAAATATTCGACCCAGTGCAGTTTGTAGAGTAAAATCATCTATGCCGGCGTAATGTATATAAACCATTGCTTAATTTGGTGGTTTATAATGTTGTAATGGCAATAACATCTTAGAATAAGAGCTGCTCTAATTTTGGGGAAGTTGTACTGATTGAGATATTTTAAACAACATGGCGGATCCATTTGCTGGCCTTGATAAATATGGTCACATGACACGGTCTATTTATAAATTGCAATCTATTTATAGATGGCCACTGAAACCTAGGCCCTGTTATATAAATTAACTATGCACTGATATAACACAATGATTAATGAATCAATTAAATGCTAAGAGTATGGTCCATGGCTGGCAGCCGCATACAATAAGTTGAATAACTGTTAACATATAAATCAATGTACCTTTTTTAAAAAAGTTGCCAAACACATGCAGGTGCAGTGTCAATGGTATGGAATAATTAATAAATAACTAAATAAAGCCTTGGTATATTATAAGTAAACAAAAATAACTTAAAACATATCATGCTATCCGATATTGTAAACTCATCTATGAAGGGGTGGGACACATGAACCTTCAGTCAGGCATAAGTCAACTTCAAGACATGCAAAACTTACATTATTTACACAAAGTCATAAAAAATGTAGTCTACATGTAAGGAATTCTAGAAGTCACTAAAAGTTGATGAATTGTTCACTTCATTATGTTGCCATGGTAACATATATTGACAAAACTCCTCTAACATTTATAAAATTAAAATTGATAGGTTTTATAAACAGTATACAGACTACAGTATAGGATTTACCTTTGAATAAATTTAACTGAAGAAAATGAAATACAACATTTCTTTAGCTTGCTCCTTAACCATTAGTTTTACTAACTATGTTCTAACTATATCATAACAATCAAATTTTACTCACATAATTTATATCCATTCCTTTAGTTTACCGGTAATAAAGATTGGACACGGCCCGGATGACAGCAGTCTAAAGTGTTTTTTTGTATGCACTATTAATAAAATAAAAGAATTATGAATGTTTGTAACCATGGCAACCAGAATTAGTGTATTAGTCAAGAATTTTCTTAAATGTTCTAAAGTTGAATAGAAACCAAATTCTTTATCAATAATTACTCTTGGACTATATTCTACTGTAGAATTCTAATAACCATTTCATGCAATTTTATATACAACATAGGCAAATTGGTACTGTAATTTCCTTGAATTAGCCTTGATAGACGCTCATTATAAAATGTACACTCAGGAATTTGTGTGAAATGTGTCGCGCTTGGGGGGGGGGGAATCATAGTTTTTTTGTTAAACACACAATTTCTTTACAGTTTACATGTGAGTTAAAACATATAAATTTTTGTGCATATTTTAGGAGATGATAAAGTGAAGCTGGAAGAAGATTCCAGTGTGTCCGAGTCAGATGCTGATTTTACAGAATATATGACAGGCAGGAAGTTGCCTCCAGGTGGTATACCCGGACTTGATTTGAGCGATCCAAAACAACTTGCAGAGTTTGCCAGGTTGAGTTTCTTTCTGATTTATGTTTCAGAGTACTGTTTTATCAAAGAGCTTTCAGAGTTAACCCAAGTTACACACTAATTTAAATTATTTTAATTCTTAAATATCTACTACTCATTTGGGGCAGATGTAGTTGTGAAGGAATTCATTAATAATGCAGACCCTTTTATCACAATTGCAAAATTTACAGATTTAAATTAATTAAAGGATTTGAATTTGTGAGTAACCTGTGTAAGTGCTTTGATTTATATAGCAGTACCCTGTTAAACTGTTACATTTGTTTTATAACATATCTCACTCTGTAAAGCATGAAGCCATGATGCATTATTCCAATCTTCTAAGCTTGAAAACAAACATTTACATTAACATTTATAAATATTAATACCCTATATGTCTCTTAACTAGTATTGGTAAGTTTTTCTTTACTTGCAAGCAGGATCCCAATGAACTTTCAGTCTGAACCGACAGTTGTAGAGTCTAGTATCTTTAAAAATTACAGAACAAATATGTTACTAGAATCAACCTCAACTTCTACAAGGAATTATTTTCTGTCGTTACGTATTAATTTGTTTGTTTGTTAATTGAATCAAACTATCCTGTGTTACAGCATTAAACAGAAGAAGCCTTCAGATGATGTACCAAGAACAGTACCTTGCCCTCATAAAGGCTGTAATAAAATGTTTCGCGACAACTCTGCCATGCGTAAACATTTGCACACACATGGTCCACGAGTGCATGTTTGTGCAGAGTGTGGAAAAGCATTTGTAGAGAGCTCAAAGCTTAAAAGACATCAACTTGTTCACACTGGGGAAAAACCTTTTCAGGTAAGGCTACATCTAAAACTTTGTTTTGCCCTCTCCTTAGGTTGGGTTAGGGGAAAACTGTGTTTCTAGTGATCAATTCAAATTTTTTGTCTGCCAAACATATTCAGAAATTCACCTTACAAGTCAGGGATGTAGAAAGAGTCAATAGGCAGCAAAATAGGCTATTATAGCATTCTTTCTGTATACTTTTTAATATTTTTCTTTTATTTACATAGGAAAAACCCTCAAATCAATCACTTACTTTAAAAGTTAAACTAACTACATAAAAAGTTAAAAACATTTCTGCACCCCTGACAAGTCTTCATCTAGATGTGCACTCAGTACTATAAGTAGCCTCACATAGTTGTGCACATAACCATGTAAGTAGTCCTCACCTCAGTTAAATGACCATGTGTAAATGTCTAAATGATGATTATGTTACATTTCAGTGTACATTTGAAGGATGTGGGAAACGTTTTTCATTGGATTTCAACTTGCGGACACATGTAAGAATACACACAGGTGACCGACCATATGTTTGCCCCTTCGATGGATGTAACAAGAAATTTGCGCAGTCAACAAACTTAAAATCACACATACTTACACATGCAAAGGCTACCAGGTTATTATTGTTTTTTTGTTTTTAGTCCCCTACCGGTTTTTGACCGGAGGGGACTATAGGTTTGCCCTCGGTCCGTCCGTCTGTCAAACAATCTGGATCCTGACATAACTCAAACAGTTTCCAAGCTAGGTTTATGAAACTTGATATGTGGATAAGTGGCAATAAGGGGATTATGCACGTCTAAAAATATTTTGATTCTGACAAAAATTGTGGATGCTATGCCAACAGAAACATTGAAAATGGCCTCAAACCGGTAGGGGACTTCTGTATTGCTTGCAATTCTTAATTACTTGTTTTTCAATGGCTATCCATATAACTCACTTGCCTGAAACTGCTTTGACTTGCCCTCAAACAGGTACATATATCACGGTAGTACTTATCAAGCCTTGCTCTAAATCAATGCTTTCACATAGTGTTATGTCAGATGTCAAAGAGACAAAATTGAACATAAAGACATTTTGCTCCAAATATACCTGGATCTTTCACTTGCCCGATCCTGCTTGTTGCTGTTAATTTTCACTTGGCCTAAGCAAACATTATAATGACTTATGTCCCTGGGTACTGTTTTATCAAAGCACTTACGATAATCTTAAAGTTACGCTCAAATTTAAACCCTATGTAATTCATTAACATTTGCAAATTGCGATATGGGGGTATGTTATGTTAATGGTGTTTCAGTTAATGCATTCCTTATAGCCACATATGTTCCCCATGTGTATTTGTTTAAGAATTATAAAGAATTTAAATGCTTGCGTAACTTTAAACTTTCCGTAAGTGCTTTGATAAAACAGTACCCTGGTATGGGGCAAGTAAGTTAAGTAATGACCGATATTTCTTTCACAGTTATAATGAGTGATGTGATGTAAGTTATCATCTGTCCAGCTGTTTGTTTAGAATTACTGCAAATACTTGTTTCATATTGATTGAATTATCTATGTCATCAGTATAGAATCTATTAGACTTAATTTATGATATGACAAGCTTATAATAAGTCACTAAGGCAAGTCCATAATACTTCTTTACTTCTAATGCTTCTACATGTCTTGTTTCCCATTTTGACTTCTCCAAATTGGAGCAATTGATTGATGTTAAATTCTTTGAACGCTTGTTGGTGATTTGTTTCCAGTCTAGTTATATCTTAATGTCCAGTATAAACTTGCTGTAACCTACGTGCTTAGTCTTATATGCCATGCATTTGTAAATGATATTTCGGAATTATTTCCACTTTCCAGTATTGGTCTTCTGAAAAATATTTTGTGGGCACATGTAGATCAATTTAAAAATAACTTTTCTTTGCTAAATCTTAGGAGCTGAAGTATTACGTGAATAGAAAGTATGGCTATTTTTGTGGATAATTATTCATGCTAATTAAATAAAAGAAACACAATTACAGTCATTACCTGTTTACCAGTGTCAGTGCTAATAAGTTTGTTACATTCCATCTAATTGGTCTGTTACCTTGAATGAGCATTCTGATTGGTTCAAATTTACCAGTGCTAAAATGTTTGTTACATTCCATCTGATTGGTCTGTCACCTTGAATGAGCATTCTCATTGGCTCAAATTTGTGGATAACCTTGACTGAACATGTCTGTCTGTAATAAAATAATGAGGCATACCTGTGTGTTCTGTTTTCAGTCAACTCGGTGCCTCTTACGCGACCTCTTCCCCAGAGCTTGAACAGGCACATCTTGTAATAGGGTAGGTGCATTTAATAGGAAAAGCTTTCCTTTTAAGTAGACATAGTGAATTTTATCCCACAAAAGCTGGCCTCTTTGTTGACTCTTACATTGTTAGGTCAGTGATGTGCATATATACTTATATAGTGGCTTGTTCTATAAATACTGCCCTAGTGAATTTGATGCCAGATTTAAGCTGTAAGGCAAAATGCATTAATGTTGAAGCATTTTGTTTTCAGTCTTCATGGCTATATTATATTATACAGAATGCATTAATACATTGATCTACATGGGCTCAACATTGTGTGTTTGTTTTGTTACATCATTGCAGTGTTAAATGCCTGTTAGTTCATCTTTATACTAACAAGTTGCATGAAATAAGGTCATAGATGTCAAATCATATATAAAACAAAGTCATAAAAGTTATTTTAAACCTTCATAAAAGTTATTTTAAACCTTTAACTCCATAGAGACAGGTAGGGGGTGTATCAATATTCATACAAATGCATTTTAACACTTGTATTAACAATATTTCCATGTTGATACTTTGGTAGTGTCTGTCATAGATTTTATATTGTATAGTACCATGTATGGAGAATTTAAACTAATCAGGCCATCCTGACCTCTATGCATTTTTGGATGCCAATTGGATTTTATTATAATTTTGCATGTTTGTTCATTGGTAGCCCTCTATCAATGTTGTTCCCTGGAAAAAATCCAATTGGTCGTTGGTGGCTGATTTTCAATATACCGGTACATGTATATTACCTGGTATATAGTGCCATTTTGAAAATACTTAACTGAAATGACCTAGTATTGGACTTCATTATATTTTTGCATGAATGTTCATTATGAAGTTCTTTATCATACTTCTTTTAGAAATTTTGATTGATGAAAAAACATGGCTGCCTTGGCTGGGGCTAATTTTTACTATTTAAAACATATATTTTCTCTGAAACCAGTCTTTGGAATTGTTTGATATTTTGCATGAATGTTTTATCTAGGTTGTCGTATTCGATTCCGTGTAGACAAATGTGCAAAAAATCATTTTCCAAGTTGGCATGATGCCAATTCTCACTATTATGATATGTAGTGTAACGTCCGTATTTAGCCAGATGCATGTCTTCTTATAACATACTAAGTATGATAATTTCAGGGGTGTCAATTTTCCGGATTTATCCGGAATTCCGGATTTGTCTATCCTTGAAGAGCTATGCTTTCTGACCAAAATAAAAGTTATTTGATGAAAATATCTCAAGAAATGGCAAAGTTATGGTCAATTATATCTGCTCTGAAGGATTTTATTCAATAAAAAGTTTTAAAAACTTAGTTATATATGGTTGACGGCCTCTAGTTTGTCAAAAATGGTCAGCCACATATGATTTTCAGGATTTTTAATTTGGCTCTGTTGACACCCCTGTAATTTAGCCAGTGGAGCATCAGGTCCTCATGGGCCTCTCGTGTTTAGTTCACCTAGCTGTCATGGAAAGGTGAGCTTTCATGATTGCTTTTCGTCTGGCCACACTTGCTTGCTAACACACTAAGGGTCACAATTTAGGCCAAATCATTATCAAACTTGGTCACAATGATAATCTTATAAAATCTAGGTCAAGTTCAATATGGTCACAAGGTCAAATAAAAGGAAAGCCTTTTGAACACATTAGAGGTTACAATTTTAGCCTACGGTACTCTTCAAGAAATCTGGCACAATGATCATCTCCAGGGAATCTAGGCCAAGCTTGATATTGGGCCACACACATTCATAAAATGCTCAAATATATACACTTCAACTGTAGCTACACCTTATAAACAAATATTTTTTTCTATTTTATAGAAATCAGCCAAGTTATCAGATTCCAGCACAGTAAGTTACAGTTCATTCATTGTTAGTCAAAGGGAGACAACTGATCGTTGATTTTGTAATGTTTGAAAAATAGCTCCTAAGTGTCGTTGATCTGCAAACAATTTATCAGTAATTTTGCCTTGAAAGCCTTGATTTAGAGTGTCCACTTCGAGTGCAGAACACTTGGGGTGGGTATATTCTCTGTTGTATCATATCAAGTTGAAGACAAATTCACAACTTGTATTGATCAATCTGGCTATACAAATTGGTATTTCCATTGATTTGTGCTCAGCATTAATTATGAGTAACTTGCTTGTTTCATACCCTTGTGGTGATTGAGTTTACTGGGTCCAAGTGATGGTTCTAGGTCTGTGTTGGAAGAAAATCTTATATAAATGGAATGTTTTTATGACAGTAATTTAGATGCGGTTTGCTCATGTTATATTTGATGTTTTCAGGGAGACTATGTTAATAGGTTATACATACGAGGAACAGTGACTAGGAGAAGCTGTTGAAAGAGCTGAAGAAATTGAATAGTAGGTTCATGTTTATTAGCTCGTCTTTTAGCTCTGTAACTTTTCTATCTGACATTAGTTTCTGACCGTGCGCCTTATGCAAGTGTGGCAACCATATTGCGGTGCTCTTGTTGCACTTAAAATTTTCGCTTGAAGTACAATTTCTCAGTATGAATAACTTTCTTGAGATATTAACTTTAAAGCTCACAATACTTTGATCACAGATGAACAAGGGTACGAGAGACACTGAATTCAAGTTGGTGGCGTCAAAAATCAATTATCATTCACCGCTGAAAGGCGGGAGGCATAAAGTAATGGTCTGTGTCCGGTCTCCCATCCTGCATTTTAGTCCGGAGCATAACTAGAAAACTATTGAAGTTATTGACTTGAAATATATGTACATGGTTCTAGGAGAAGCGCAGTGATCAAGAACCATAATTCTATATAGTCCAATTTTAAAAGAAATTTTGTCAAGAGAACGAGGCCAAAACTATTTGATTGACCTGAAAATAATTTTAATTGAACTATAAGTTGATGGCATCTAGGAGAAGTGCAGTGACTAAGAACCATAACTGGATATGATACCATTCTTGAATTTATTTCCCTTTGTTTAATTTTCTTATACTGTTTTCATGTTAATTTTTTGTCCCAAAGTAGAGCTCTAAAACCATACGAGTGAGTAACTTGAAACTTAAAATATATAATGAATATATGATATTTTAGGAGAAATTGGCATGATTCTGGTTGAGTTTTGAATTACGTAATAAAATGGTGCATGTTTTTATTGCAGTGAGCGAAGTTTCCTTCCTTCATCTTCGTAGAAGTCACCTAACTTACATGATCTGCACTTGTGATGTTGCCGGTGTGCTTGCTGGTGTGCTAGTTTATACAAGGACTTTGTATAAGACCTTTCCTGCCTTGTACAACAGGCCTCATCTGGCGAGACTTGATTCTTGGTTCGACTCAGTTTCAGTTTATTTTATGGCCACAAGAACATTATTTATGTTCTTCACCTTAAACATTAGATAAACGACTGACTTGTACACATGTTGCAAGCATAGAACTCTTAAGTCAACCAGTATCCAGGACTCTGCTCATTACACATCCGATTGTATATTTGTGTGTTGGTACATGTATCGTCATGTAGGGTCTGCAGTGAGCTCGACGGTCAAGTGTGTCGTGTCTGAAGTATCAATGATCAAGTATAACTGTGCTGGTTTATATTTCTTTGAAAAATACTTTATTGAAAAGATAAAATCGAGATATATTGGTTAAATGACTATGTTTGGTCATGAATGAGAAATGTCCATATATTCACTGAAAGCTGTTATTTTGGGGCCCACCATGACGATAATTGTGATTGAAGTATAGTATGTTATTAGTAGTTCAAGGCAGGCAAGGTAACTGCATAATGCAGGGGTTCCATCTGACTTGGAAGTAAGGGTTTTGACCCTTGATATTTCCAAGAAGGCACATTTTGACCCTCAAAATTTTGAGAATTTGGTCTATAAAATGGTAAAATTTAGTCAAAATGACTTCATATTCAGAAGCTAGTGAACCCCTGTAATGTCTGTCAATATCCGTGATACAGATTTTTGCCTTGCTGAATGTCCTTGTGTCACGTATAGAGTTCTGCCTTTCTCATTGGATGCCAAACTCATCCCTCAGTTATTGCGACGTTGTCTTATCATGTGATTTGATTGTGATACAAAATTCATATACACCAATACAAGTAAATGACTCTTGTATTAACCCTGCTCATCAAGATTGTTAATGCTTGAATATTTACCCATGTACTTACGGAAATAATCATGTTCAAAGTGAAGCGATGTCCTTCCTATGTATGGAATCCATGTTCAGTAGCATAAATAGACCATCAGTAAAAAAGTCTGTTAAAGCCTCACATCAGTGGCATGATCAATTGGTCACACAATTTATTACTAGTTCTCCTGAAAATGGAATCAAAATATGAGTTTGTCCAAAAAAAAATTGTTGAACCATTACCAGGATTTTAATGGAACTTCACCTTACCTTGGTAACCTTAGTAATATTGCCCTTGCTTGAGTTACAGCCCTTTGTGGGAGATGAACATTTTGGTATCCAATACCCTTCTAGTTACTTTGTAGTTTTACTGCATCAAGTCCTTGGTCTATAACGTCTTCTCTCCCTCCCTCTCAAAATTACAGTTGACATTGCTTTTAGTTTTAAAGGTCATCATGTATGATATATATGCCTGATAATCATGCAAACTACGGCGATTTACTTTAGCGGTATTGTGCTTGAAAACATTGAATCACGAAAATATATTGGTGAATTTTATGACATTGTTGAATTAAATGGCACTGTTTATTTAGGTAGTTAGATTGTTACACATACTGGTGTAGGGACAGCATAGTTGATAACTGATTCTGATTTATGAACTGATATTTGTTGTATAATGATGCTGGTAAACAGATCCACATATATTTAGTATACAATCTGTGTTTCTGGATGTCTGTTTATCATATGATGTGTTCATTATTGCAAAATCTTGTGTAAACTTGACCAGACAGTGGTTGGAGATGGATAATTACCTAACTGATATTGGCCATTCATGCTGTCTTGTTTTATTGATGGAAATCCAATGACACAGTATATTTTAGCAACTACATGTATTTGACTGAATATATTGCAAGATTCCTAAGCATAATATCAATTTCTGTATGCAAATCAAACATGATCAGTGTTTTTTTATTTGTGCTTATTCTTTAACTTGTTCCTATTTGTTAACCAATGTTAAATTCAGACAAATAGTCAACTATTATGCTATAATTTTATTAACTATTGAATTAGGATGCTGGGTCAGTAATTTTGGGTTTAAAGGGACTGCCTCACGTATTGGTGTATTGCAAAAATAAAATTAAATTGTCAAATATTCATGTAATTTTGGTATGGTTTCCTGTATATGCCATAAACAACCACATTGACATAAAAAATTACTTTGGAAACATCGGCATTTTGTAGTAATTTAGCATTGATACACCCAAAATTCTATAGGGTACTAATACCCTATAGAATTAGCACTACTATCACTTAAATTGCCTGAAATTTGTTTCCATTCGATGAAAAGAATTGCGAAATGAACCGAATACCTAACAGATGTTTCGGCTTTAGTTTGTTGAAGTTACAGTTTGATCATGTGTGAATTACATAATTCACAGAACATTTTGGAAGGAAACTCTGCGATATTTTTAAACAGAAAAATACTGAGTGCCAAATATCAAGAGTGATTTAAATTGCTTATATGCCATAAATCTTTCATAAAGCAACCACCATTGACTTTCTATTATATAAATACTTGGTTAGGAAGGAAAAGTATGTAATAAATTTTTTTTAGCCCGATCTGTGAGGCAGCACCTTTAACCGTTCTATGCACCTAGTATTTCTGAGATATGGAGCACTTAGTTATAGACCGGTCCTATTACTTCATCATGATAAAAATGGTTGCAAGGTTGGATGTCTCCAGTATAAAACTTCAGGTCACCTAACTTACCTAAAACTATACATGCATTTCTATACTGCATTTGAAATCTAATTGTATCATAGAATGTTTGCACATTATTGTAATTAGTGAAATGTTTGTGATGGTTTAACTACCGGTATTACTGATGCCAAAAAAATCACAACCTGATGCAAAACTTATTTCCTTTCTCATTTATAGCAGAATAAAAAGGTGTAGAGTGCAGAGTCCAATTTATTTGTTGTAGATTGTACGTCACAAAATCTTTGAAGAAAATTCAAATTCATTGGACCATGACTTTATGCTATAATTAAATGTTAGAATATGAAACTAAGTACAACTGTGTGATGTCGATTGATTACACACATCAGATGTTGATGGCAGTTTTCAGCCATTCCGACCATTATTTGACAAACCTTTCTTGCACAAACATTTCACAATAAACAGTATAAGAACTATTAGTGCTCTAAATGTACCAACTACGGTAAGGCCAGAGTTTTTTAATTGTTTGTTACTCGGACATTTTTCAGAAAAAAGTCCACAGGAGGAGGGAAAAAAATAAAAATAAAAACTCCCAAAATATAGCTTCCACGAGCTGGTGGTGGTAGAAAAACATTATATGCAATTTTGTTTTTTTGCAGTTTTTCAATATTTTTTTTTGAAAATGCCGAAATATTGGACAGGAGGGTCCGAGTAACGAAAAATAAAAGAACTCTGGCCTAAGTACGGTAGAAACAAGAGGCAGTAGGAAATTGTTAAAGTGGGTGGGTGGTGGTTGTTCCCAAATTAATGTATTCAGTGATATGTATAAATACGTCCAAGGGCGGCTCTTGGCTAGGAAAGTGCCTGCTAATTGGTCATCATCTCCAAGCAATACAGATGTATTGAATCTCAAATATCGTTTCCTAATACATGGTTCTTCTGTACAGTATTGAGTAACGCAATGATTTCTTGCATTAATAGGCTTACAGTTCCACACAGTCTTCAACAAGTGGGAGTTTTCCAAGCTAGGAGTGTTCAAGATCTATTATACTAATAATTTATTTTAAATGAATTTTACTAGTGGTATATTTTACCTATGCTTGTTGTTACTTGTAAATCTTAGTGTAATTATAGAAAATTATGGGTCATACTTTCTGTTTGTTTGAAAGAGTACCTACCATTGTATTATATTGTATTATAAGATCATTACTTATTTTTCACAGTAAAAGCATTTTTAAAAATCAATGATTTTGTTGATTTATATTCAGCATCTACAGCCAGTCTGAAAAGCAGTCAGGAGAAATGCTCCTTAACAATCGTGTATAATTGGGATCTGACTAGCTCCTTTTGTCAGTCCTATGTCAATCTCATGCAAAACAGTTGTCTCCCCATACTACATGGTATGCTGTGGCTATTTAAAAAAAAGTTAAGTTACCTATTTCCGAGAGTTGCTTTCAGCAGTTTAGCCACCCTTTGATATTTTAACTTCCCCTGGTCATTGGGCTACCTAAGGAAACCTGTGTTAAGAGTCTACCTGAGGAGACTATTTCTCTCCTGGTTGGTGTGCAGCTAACATAGAAACCTGCGCCCAGGAATATCGAACATGTACAGACACTGCCCTCACAGGTACCAATTTACACCTTGGTTGAGAGGAGCATGTGGGTTATTCTTGCTCAGAGAAATTGAGCAGTGGCACAGACGGTGATCGAACCCGGGACCTCTATCCCGAAGCGCGCATTCTACATTTAGGCCACCGCTTCCCACAGTTTTACACTTTGTCAATATTGTTTTAGCGTTTTCATCCGAATTTAGGGTGGCATGGTGGCAAGTGTATAACGCTGTTAACTACTGAACGAGAGGTCGCTGGTTTTATTCTTGGCCAGTCTACTTGGTCATTTCTGAAACACTTTAAACTGCTATGTTACACAGATTTAGTCTCACAAGTATTGGTGTTGTGTACCATGCACGTTCAAGAATGCACGAGTCTATAAAAAAGCTAAGGTATCACATGCTGATGCCTTGTAGCTCACCACTGTTTCATTTACTTGTCCGTTCAGCAAAAAAAACAGGACCCCATTGGAAATAAGTGTTATCCTTGACCGAAATGTCTAAATATTAATAATTACTATAATATTTGATAAGGGTCAACATATTTTCTTAATGAATATTTTGCAAATTAAATAAGTGTTTCAATATTTGACGTCTAAGTGCTGTTAAGCCCAACCTCACTTAAATGTTTGTGCTGCATTCAAGCGCCTGTTATAACAAAATCTGGTTCGTTTTATGGTATTTTGGGTCTTGCACAATATGAGATTAGAAAAGGAACACATTTCCATGTTCTTATTGCCACTCTGGTCCGTGTCAATGGGTTTATCAGTTACCAGGGAAAAGACGATGTTGTGTCAATACGTGCCAAATGCAACACTTGCATTTCTCGAAATTTAGCAGTATATTAGATGATGTTAACATTTGCACTACGTTTTCTTACGTTTCCTTAATCGGTTTTACTCAGACATGAATCTTGATTTCTTATCCTTTATCAAAACTACTTCTTCAAATTTGGACAGAATATTAAATACAATGGATCCTCGGGATATGTGCATGCCATTTTATCAGATGCTGATTTATGGTGATTATGATTGCGACCTGCTGTGTTAAAATAATATACGCTCCAGCAGGTATTTAAATAATGTATGCGTCCACGAACTGTGACAGTGTATCATGAATGAAACATTGACATCATGTTTTGCATTTTGAAAAGAATACTTCCGACATCCGATATTTAATACTAATGCGACCATGATGATAGTATTATAGTATCATATTTATACAGGAAATAGTAAGAATGAAATTTATTCATAAGAATGTTGTCCTTAAAATACGTTGTACAGTAAGGCCTGACATAAAATATTGATTGTTTCCCCTTTCGCGCACCATGCCATTAATGGATTGGTAAGTTACAAACCTTTTAACCAACAACTAAAATAAATTTAGTCCGGTCTGAAAAACAGTAGACATATTGTTCTACTGTATAATGATAAAATCTGATATTTGAGCCGTTACCTTTCGGTATTTACTTGTAGTATTATATAGAGTCTACATGTATATATAATTAAAAGTTCTAACTACAGTCCCCTCTCATATAATTTGTTAAAAGTGTTTTTGCGAATGCGTTTATTTTGTGAAAACGTCTGCTGGTTTACATAAAGTAATGTATCGTTTCAAGTGCGAGAATGTTTTCGTACATAATGCACCAGTCAATAATGTGCCCGCCCGGGGGGATACAGGGGAAATTAGACAGACAAATCTTCCCGACAGGCGGGAATTACACAACCTTATCGATTCCGAGTCCCGGGGAATAGACTTCGGTCCGGAAATTTCACACCGCGAAAAACGACAGTGATACTTTAATTTAGTTTTTTAGTTTACCTGAGCACGAAGTGCTCAATGTGAGCTATTGTGATCACCCTTTGTCCGTCGTCCACCGTGCGCCGTCAACAATTGGACTGTTAACACTCTAGAGGTCATAATTTTCACTTAATCTTTTTCACAATGTTTGTCTCTATGAAATCCAGGTCATGTTCGTAGCTGGGTCTTCTGAGGTCAAAAACTAGGTCACCAGGTCACATAAAAAACATCGTTAACACTCTAGAGGTAACATTTTTGACATAATCTTAATGAAACTTAGTCACAATGTTTGTGTCTATAAAATCTAGGTCAGGTTTGTAATTGTGTCATCTGGGGTCAAAAACTAGGTCACTAGGTCAAATCAAAGAAAAACCTTGTTAAAACTATAGAGGTTACAATTTTCACTGAACCTTTTTCGACTTTGTCACAATGTTTATCTCTATGAAATATCTAAATCAAAATTAAAGGTCATATAACAAATACTGATTCTGTCTAAACTGCTAGTCATCAGGTGAGCGCATTAGGGCCAATGGCCCTCTTGTTATTAAAGTACCCGGATGAAAAAACTATGCCCCACGGTCGGGATTTAGACAGTAAGCATAAGCATTGTCTCCAGGGTGGGGATTTAGACATCAAAAAAATGAAAATGTCTAACCCCCCCCCCCCCGTGCGGGCAAAATATTGACTGGTGCATAATTCACGCATAGTTTGCTCAAAATGCAACATAATGTGATACGTCTTTGGTAAATTTGTGTGTAACATCAACAATTTGGCTATGGGTTCAAATCTTTTAACACGTTCATAAAATACCCATGCTCATACATCAGTGGTTAGTCAAGTTCCCAGACTATGGTTCGGACGAAGAATACACTGGTGAACGAGAATGAAAATACCACGTCCTATTTAAATTAAACACAGACTGCAAGCCTAATGTTGACCATATGACACAGTAAAATCCCGTCTTGAATTAAGGCGAGACTATAATTTTGTAAATGACAGTTGTAACATAAAGCCGTTTCCATGATTCGACAAGCGACAGACATTACATTAACTTTTGTTTACGGAATACTAGTAATCAACTAAACTTGAAATAAGGTTATTCACATAAAACGAACGGGTTTGGCGATGGCTCATACATGGGATCCTCAAGTGAAGGCTGGGTCAACCGATGAGAGCTTTTTCTTTAGTCGAGGGCGGGATCAAAGAGCCGCGGAGAGCTGACTCCACGGACGAGGGCTGATTCCATGGGTGAAGACTGGATCCATGTCTGAGGGTTTATTTCACAGACTACGGCTGGTTACACGGCTAACGCATGGATTTACGGCGGCGGGCTGGATCCACGGTTGCGGGCTGGTTCCATGGCTGAGGGCTGGATCCACAGATAAGGGCTGAATTCACGACTGAAGGCTGGATCTACGCTGTATCAAGATGCATATTGTTGTCTGTTAGATGAAGACAGACACGCCGTTATCATTTCCTCGTGGGGACACATCTCCATGTTATATGAAGCGTCGTTCATCCGTTAACACAGACAGCCCTGCAGCGATTCCAACACTTATATGGTATGTACAGAATGTCCATTACTGCCCATTGTTATCCACAATGATCGCCTCGGGTCTATTTCCTGTATAGAATGACAACTATAGTAATATATAGAAGTGTATTATAACCTATACATTATCTGCTGCAACATTGTAAAGTCGGCTTATACGTAATGTGACTGAAAATGTTCTAATGTTGATTCAACATATAGCTGTAACTGATACGTAATATTAGATCATCAGATCTTTATTTTATACGTATGTATCTAGTCGACTGTGATTCCTGGCTCCTTTATACCACAGATATATCATTAACACGGGACAACTGAAAGCTTAATACACGCCGTATCGCCGAGCAAAACTGTAAGTTACATTTTCAACATTTTCAAAGTAAATATTTATTTATACATGTGCTTATGTATACAATGTACCACAGGTAACTGTATCATTGATTAAGAGAAAAGAATGTTAATCAATGATACAGTTACCTGTGCAATGTACATGGTGTTTGCCAGATTTAGCGCGTTCTGTGTTGTATTAAGTGTTTTATACCGGTCAAATAGGATATTTAGATAACTTTCTAATGTACATGTAACACTTTCATTTCGCTGGCTTTTATTGTACGGATTTTAACAAGTATTTAAGTAGGTAATAAATACAACGCTTCATTAATATGCGCATTTTTTATATTTTGTTGGGGGGATAAATTAGTATTAAACTGCAATTATTTGCATAGAACGAAATACGTAATCTATGTTTTGAGCAAATAATAAACGCAATGTTCATAGCTGTAGCACAGGCTCTCGGTTGTAAAAGTGCGTGGTTTATCATATTTCATTTAAAGTAGTTTACATTAACTTTAAAATATTCAACGTTAAGACATTTTATACGTTTGTCGGTGTGCAAGATATCATGCCTATAAACCAGACTGTATTCAAGTTTACTATTTGCCCGTAGGTTATACATCATGTCGTAGTGTCACATTTACTGGTTCATATAAACAATACAAATAACTAGAAGTGAACATGAACGTACCGTGATCAGGCACAGGTCCGTAGCCACGCAGATGCACCTCGGGGAAAAGTTCAAAATTGACCGAAATACGCGTAACCTTGTTTTTTTGAAGAAAACATGTACCATAGGAATTTAGGATGAATTATGATTTGCCTCGGTGCTTTTTTGTCTCTGAATCCGGCCCTAGTGATAGTATAGTCCAGTCAGGCTGAGAATCTAGTGACCGTCGCAGCGGTCGAGTCCACTATAACGGTGTAAAACCAACAATAAAGGCTTTTAAATACTGTACAAACAACTATAATTTCAATGCTAAACTAACATACTATATTCGCTCTACCTGATTGATGGTTGTAATCTTTTGCGTTTTGCGTACACATAAACTGCAACGTCACTGTCACAATATCCTAACTGGATTGTACCTCTGTAAGGTGAACATTGCAACGCAATGTATACGTATACAAACCGTTTTTTTTATATTCTTTCAAACTTAGTTTGAATGGGCAAATATATTACTGTGTAAAGGTCGACCTGTCAGGAAACTTGTGATGTAGATAAAACAAACATTAAACCTGTGGACAGGAAAATACAGGACACGTTCTTGAATGAGCTTTAGAAGATGGACAATGGTTCACAAATAATGTTTGACAATTCGTTTATATTATACATGTAATATATTTAACGTTCACCATGAGTCCCGTCTGGCACTTTCTGATATTCGGTAGTTACACTGAACACACTCTTTCAATATTTAATTAAAACCACCAAACTCATAGCGTACATTGTTTTCCTTAGTACCGACCCGATGGGTTAGTGGGTAGAGCGTGAGGTTGTAGATTTGATCCAAGATCACGATGTACCGAAGTTAAATAGTCCTGGGGTGGTATTCAGTATTGATCTTATTTAATTTGAGAATAAGGATAGCCAATCATATTGCCTGTTACTGACTAAGAGTTAAATATTGTGTGATCTGGTTGGTTGTCCTTATCCTTAAGTCGAGTAAGATCAATATTGAATACCACCCCTGGGTACTGTTTTTTCAAAGCACTTACGAAAATCGTAAACTAACGATCAAATTTAAATTATTTATAATTATCTTCCAACTATTAAGTGTGGTAAATGGAGCTACAACACATGAAATGATTCAATAACTGAACTCTTACAAACCATATCCGTCCCAAATTCGCAGTCTGTAAAGAATGATAAAGAATTAAAATTTGAACGTAAGTTTACGATTTCCGTAAGTGCTTTGATAAAACAGTAACCTCGGATGTAACCAGTCGATCAACTTAATAATTTATCCAGACCCTTGTGTACTAACTGCAGTATTAACCCACAGGTGTTTGGATGTGGATTTGACCCCCTAATTATCCCCTCTACAAACAAACACCAAATTAATCTAATAGTGATCTGATTTTAAAAAAAAATGATGTTGGGTTGTAGAGGGGATCATTTGGGGATCAAATCCACATGCCAAGCACCTGTGTATAAACACATAGACAATTCTTCAGACACATTTGTTTTTTACTTCAGGTTCTGACGTCACGATGTCTCTCGGAGATCTGTTACCCGTGCAGTTTTATGAACTAGCGTTCATGTGCACGTTTTTCTTACTTCCGGTCTTAGTATTCCGTGCTGATATAGAGAACTATATATTTGGCATAATTGTACTGTATATGTGTTTGAGAATTGTGATACGCCGGAAGAGGACCAAACTACCAGTGGATGGAAAGGCGGTGTTCATTTCCGGTTGCGGTTCAGGTGAGTACGATACAGTGTTACAACCTGCTTATAGCAACGTCCTTCGAGATTTCAAGTCGGAATTGGCCTCTTGTTGACAGTTTGCTTTCAATAAATGCTGAATTGACAGAAAGTTTGACGACGAGAAATAGTGATAACGTTGAAAAGAGGTTGTTGTTATGAAGATATACAAATTTATGTAGTAGTTAACCACATGTAATGCAAGAATGAATCTTGAGACTGGATGCTTACCCAGATAGTTGATTCATTTTCATGCAAAAACCGACATTTTGTGCAAACATATTTTAAAAGTTGCGTGAATAGTAACATAACACATTCTCAGCTAGAGCGCCGAGGATGTTCCGTTAAAATCGGCCAAATAATAAAATACTTACGGTTGCATTTAGCTTTGAGTTGACAGTTTTTCACATGCTGCCGATTGTTGAATTAATGAATTGTTGTTTTTGCAGGGTTTGGAAATATGATGGCTGAAAAGTTTGACAATGAAGGTTTTGTTGTTTTCGCTGGTTGCCGAGAGACAGAATGTCAAGGTGCCACTGATCTGAAAGCAAAATGTTCCGACAAACTCCATATAGTACAGCTTGACGTCACATGTGATAAAAGTGTGACGTCAGCGGGAGAGTACGTTAGAGACCATATTGGAGATCACCGTAAGTTCACGTATGCGTATAGAGCGCCGGTATTTCTAGTACAATCAAACCACAAGTTCTTCATTGTTTGTTCATCGATTTGTATCAAGTGCTTTATTACGGTAATAAAAAAATATTTCCTCTGTCCCCTTACCGCAACTGTATAAAATAGATTTCGTGGCGTCGTTTTAAATACATGCTAAAATGATGGAACATTTTACGAGTTCATACAATGCTGTAACTTTTCCCAATATTAAACTTCTGTACTACATGTAAAAAAATTATATTAAGTCAGACAGGGAAGGCAGCACTCAACTTAACCTGCCGAGCACTGAAAACATTAAACACACACAAAGCACAATCCACAACTGAACCAACCGAGCACAGGAACATAAAACACATACAAGGCACAATGCCCACAATGCCCAAGGCTCGTCAGAACCATTAACCATTATGCTGGAGTCATAAAATCAAGAGTAATCTAACGGTTAGAACGTTCCTATTGACTTAGCACGCCTTCCCTGTCCGACTTAATATTATCTTTTTGTTGTACATGTATTTACAGATTTGTGGGCTGTGGTGAACAATGCAGGTGTATATGGACATGGTGATGTAGAATTTTGTCCAGTAGAAACATTCAAACATCTCACTGATGTCAATCTGTTTGGTATGATTCGAGTCACTCAACAATTCTTGCCATTAATACGAAAATCCAAAGGTAAGTCAACGGGAGTGGTTTAGTAGATCTACAACCAGTATTATATTGCACTCTGCAATAGTTTACAAAGACGAGCGCGATGATACATTTATCAATGTGTATTAACTACAAATTATTCTTTAATTTAATATAAAAGGATGTTTGTTCAATTTAACACTAATTAACTAGCTCACTATAACATATTTATTTGCGAAGGTAATATATAAAACACAGGTTTGACTGTATTTTACAGGTCGTATTGTGAACATGTCAAGTATAAATGGTCGGTTCCCATGGCCAGCCACGGCCGCATACAACTCATCTAAATACGGTATTGAATGTGTCAGTGATACTCTCCGGCTGGAAATGGTGAAATTTGGCGTCAAGGTTTCTATAATCGAACCTGGCATGTTTGGTGGATCAACCAGTATCCATAGTACAGATAATGTAAGTTTTTAAATGTTGTACAAATCCATACATTGTAAATGCAAGTATACACAGTCAGGTCTCGATTCAACGAAGCTGTTTGTTCCAGTATGTGTTGTCACAATGGTGCATCGTTCATTATGGTGAAAGATAAGAAACGAAAATTTTGCAATATATTTTAGACCTCGGAATAAGGCAAATTCGTGAATTTCAAGTTTCGAAAGAAAATAGAATAAAAATTGTTTCACATTACATATAAAAAATACTTCAATTTGTTTTATGTCCCCGTAATAGATGTATATGATAGCACCTTTCTTCTCATGCTCTGATTTAGACTATGTACATATACTTTAACTTCATTGACTTTGCCTATGCTACTAAATATAATCACAGGAACCTAGCATTTTCATATATGACCCAAAACACTACACAATACTCCGTTACTGAAGTGAACAGCACTTAAAGAGGACATATTCCCAGTAAGTTAGTAACGTGGTCTAGTCTGTGATATACGAGTGATAAGTCTCGTACTTGGCAATACATCCGAAGTGACATTGGGTAGAGTAAGGATTGCCTACTGTAATGTGTTGATTTCGATGATTTATCTCTGGTATTTCTATTCTAACAGATATCTCGTCATTATGGTCGAATAGACAAGGTATGGGATCAAGCGTCGCCTGATGTAAAGTCAGTATATTCCAAACAATATATGAGAGACCAGATTGATACAATAGTCAACCTTCGTCAACAAATGAATGCTAAAAGTCCGGACCCTGTCATTGACGCTGCACTTGATGCTATATCTAGCTCCAAGCCAGATTACAGATACGTTCTTCACGGTGGCCCATTTCCTGTGGATCCTATGGCGGTACGTACTGGGTGTTTAAGTTCTCATTCCACGAGCATTTTAACTTGTTTTTGTTTACAAAATATGTGCTGATAATTTGACTTGACTACATAAATGTACCAAACTTTCATGTTGCATTTTCAAGTCATGACCCTTTAAGACATCTACAATTACAAAATTTAAAAATAAAAAACCTCATAAAATATCGAAGAACCAAATGAAATAACACTGTAAACAAGCTGCACTAAACACTTTAAACGTCGGCGAGGGTACCACGCCCACCAAAACCAAAGTGTGACTTGCACATTCTCTGCACTCTTTGTATACATGTACTTGTTTTTTATAAACATTTTTACATTTTTTTATCTCTGATTGTTAGTTTGTTTAATTAAATATTATATCACATTCTAGATAGCGCCCTCTGGCAATTATCAATCTACCGAGGCGATTATCACTCAATTGCACTGCTCAACCATGTATTATTCTATAACTAGATGTGGATTTTAACATATATTTCCGCAACTGAAAGTTTCCTTATATTGAAACGAGTCGTTGACTGAAACAAATGTGTGTATGTTATTGCAGGTACTAGGTACTCTATATCCATACATACCAATATCGGTGACAGACTGGTTCATATGTAGAGCAACAAAAAACCTCGATGCAGACTACTTACAGTTCTTCAAAACTGTGGAAAGCAACGGAGTTCATTCTAAGTCGGAGTGAAAATCTAGACCAATTTTATGTATTCAATTTGTAAATTTAGACATGATGTACATACAAGTAGCGTCTACGGCAAATTTGTACATCGTTTTATGAGTGGCCTGTGTGCGTACAAAGGGTCTCCGATAGGGCTCCGATATGCACCAATACACCGTCATGAGCTGCACATGATGGGATGTATTTGTTGTGCCTCAAGACAGCAATGTGAAACAAAGCGGTCAATTCAGATATAAAGATGTTATATTTATACGCAACCTCAAAAGCCGAGGCGCACCCGAAAACGGCACACACCTGAGTCGCTTTTCTACCATTATTTAACTTGACTAAGCAGAATAAAAAGTGTATAACTAAACAAAAAAATACACAATGTATAAATGTGAACGGAATTAAAAAAGGTTCAAAGTTAAATACATCGTTACGCGAATTATTATTGCTAAAAACGCACCGAGATATGTAACAAAATTGGTACTGCTGGGTCTTTCAAATGATGTCACAGGGACCTTCTAATAGATATCAGGGGTCCTTTTAATGATGCCCTGGCAATCTTGGAAGAAAACCTGGATATCCTTAAATGGACCAAAGCTACCATAAAATGAACACATAGACTAACAATGACCAGGGGTCCTTCCTACATTGCTTGAAATAGAACATGTTATAAACATGAATGTAAAATAAATTTGTATACTTGTAAACGTGTTTTTGTTTGCTTTTGTTCGTCCTTATACATTGTACATGTAAATTTGAAGAAAGTAATCTGAATCATACTACATGTACATGTTCTTGATCAGATGCATCTTGTAGTGATTGGTGACACGTGTACTTATAAGTAAGCCTCACATAGTGACTAACATGCCTCTACGACTAATTTCTTGAATGACTTTTATGGTAGTATGTATAACTGTTACGGTTGATTTTCAGAAGAAGTCACTCTTGCAATCTTATTACACGTCAAACATAGTTCCCTCCTCTTATATCAAGGGAAGTTACCATTGTACTTCAGAGTTACCTCCCCTGAATTTCCGGGAAGTCACTCGCATAGATTTTAAATTAGCCAAGCAGAGTTCCCTCCCCTGGTACCATGGGAAGTAAAGTCACTATTCACTTGACTTACAGACTTTCTTCCCTTGGTTTTCAGGGGAAGTAATTCTTACTGACTTAAAATTAGTCAGACAGATAATGAGTTTGCGTGAAATACTGCTCAGCATAAGAATGGATTTTCTTTCTCGCTTGCTCAGTCTGCTTTATTCGTCTCTTGACAGTTTAGAAAATACCTAAGTAAGCCTGTGATCCAGTCTCGTTTGTTACGATTCTCATTATTTCAGCTACTGGCGACAAACCATAGGCATATGATTTCAAATGATCTGAGTGCATCCTATATAGGGAGAAGGTAGTGCAGCGGCAACGGATATGACGTAACAGGAACTGGTATCTGTGTTTGCTGTGACAACTATAGAAAAACTGGGTACCAGCTTTCGTAACGTCATATCCGTTGCGGCTAAACATGGCCGCTGCACAAAACAGGATACTCTCAGATAATTTGAAACCATGTGCCTATGCGACAAACATGTATCGCTTTGAATTTTTTTTAAATTGCTTTGTCAAGAAACATGACAAAAAAGCAGCAACAAAAATAACCTGCATTACTACTTTACATGATCGATATCATGTCTTTAGTACCATTGTTGCTACGATTGTATATACGAGCACATTTGTAATATCGTTATGTATAATATTGAATTTTACATGTAGACCAGTCATGGTCGTGCCCAGAGACTAATAAGCACCGAGACAAATATGTTCAAGGGTGTATGTGAGGTGGGTTTTTATTCTTGTAACCCACGCGTATTTTAACCTTTTTTCAAATTTTCACCGAAGTAAGTGCTTTGGTGTGCATCTGCATAGCTACGGGCACGAATATAGTTAAAATCACGAACCTTTATTTATAATGTCCGTGTTAAAATGGAGAGGTATGGGGCTAGTGAACACAATAACACGTATTTATAAATCAGCACTGTTTAATTACTCGTGCATATTGTGTACGATGCTGATATTGATAAAAATATACTATAGTACTAGTATATAATAAATTAACAACAAAGACCTCGTCTTCTCTGCAACAACTTTCGAAGATCTTCACGTGGTGCGCATGCGTGATCTAGAACGGATCCGGAAGTGCTCTGGTCGTCTTGTGTCTTGAATCCTTTACCAATAGATTGGCGGAGGTCAAAGACAACTCTTCTCTTTACAGGTTGCTCCAAGCGTTCCATACTTTGTTCATTATTGATGACCACTTCTCTTTTCCTTTTTCTGTTATTTGACACCACAGGGACTGGTGTCTCAATAGATGCTGAAATGAGATGAAATAAAACATTGGAAATATACCAAACATATGCGAAATTGTATTATGTATGTAATTTTTATACCAAACGGATACTTTCCGAGAAGCGAGTCTGTGACGACATGGTGTAAAGACCGCCACGCACAGAAAATAAAATTATACAAGGTAGGATTGTTTGGGGGAATTTCGAAGGCAGAAATCAAGTATTAATTAAGAACAAAACAAATAATATTTACTCGTAGTCTATTGTGATATTGCTATGCACTATTAATTTAAGTACTGCACCACCAAACAAGTGTCTACATTTTATTTAACGACAAAGCACTTTTTCGTATAATTATTAGTCCCCTACCGGTTTTTGACCGGAGGGGACTATAGGTTTGCCCTCCGTCCGTCCGTACGCACCCACTTGTAGTTGTGGGTGTGGAACAATAGGCTATATTTACTTTGCTTACGGGGTGCAAAATGTTGCTTATGCGGTTTTACAAACAAAAGAATGAACAAAAGAAAAACCCACAACGTCAAGTCAGGGAGACCGTCCGTCCGTCATTCCGTCAAAAATTCTGGATCCTGGCATAACTCAAACAGTTTCCAAGCTAGGTTTCAATGCTGAAACTTGGTATGTGGATAGGAGGCAATAAGGGGATAATGCACGCACAAAAATATTTTGATTCCGACCGAAATTGTGGGACTTCTGTAGTGCTTGCAATTCTTAATTACTTGTTTATCATTTTTTAAATTTGATATTTACCGTTCACTTTGCTGTTTTGTGTCTTCATTCTTAAAACCATTCTCTGCCTCATGCTAGTCTCGTCCTCAAGCCTGGTTCTGAACAGAGCCTCGGTTTGTCGTCTGTTTTCTTCAGGACTGATTCCGCCACAAAAACTGCTGAAAAACAATATTTATCAATTGGTAACTGCCAAAACGCAATAAAACAAAAAAATGTTAGGTAAAATACTGAGCTATTCACATGTTGAACTGCGTTTTTTCTTTGAAATTGCCCTAACCTAGCTCAATAACATTCTGGAGCACTATATATATATCGATATCCGGCATTGTACATGCCGGGTTGAGAACGTTAAGTCCTGTCGTACCATGGCATGTTCTGAACACATGGATATAATGCTGGTTGTTTGTGGACAAGCAAGTTAGAACTAAATGATAAGTAAGTTCTATAAAACTGATTATATCTGTCAAATAACTAAGGAAAGTGCAGCGCAAATTCATCGCAAATTCTTGATGTGTTGTAAACAAAATAATACTCTGGAGCGGCTAGGTAACTGTAGTGGTGTAGGGTTAGACAGTCACCCATTTAGTGGCAGAACAGCGTATATAGTAATTATAATTTAGGACATCTTACATTCGAGCAAAGCATTGGGTGATCTTCCCCTTACTGATTCAATTTAATGGTGGCAGCGATATTGGATGGGCATCGAGCACCGGCAGGGCCAGCTGGTACATTGGAGTAATGTTTGTTAGCCCGGTGACTTGGTAGTCCAGTCGGTAAAGCGTCATACTAGTGTTTAGGGGTTCATGTGTTCGAGTCCCACTTCGGGGGCATTTCCCCTTTGGTTTACATCTTGACCAAACTACATGTAGTTACATTCGTCTGCCATACACTGAATTAATGTACATGTACTATAGTATAATATATAACATAGTTTTTGCTCGATTTTTGAAGGAAACATGTCAATTACCTTAAAGTTTTATCTAGGCTAACTACTGGTTCGTGCGACTTGGTTTCCTCGGCTTCAACCTTGTCAGTACTTTCTGGTTCAGTATATCCACATTCTGTCAGGAAGTCATTCACTTCTGCTAGGAAATCTGTCACATCCTTCCGCAGTTCATCGAGCCTGCGTGAAATAAATAAATCAATCAGTAAAGCAAATAGTCGATCAACCAATATAGCAAATAGTCGATCAATCAGTAAAGCAAATAGTCGATCAATCAATATAGCAAATAGTCGATCAATCAGTAAAGCAAATAGTCGATCAATCGGTAAAGCAAATTGTCGATCAATCAGTAAAACAAGTAGTCGATCAATCAGTAAAGCAAATAGTCGATCAATCAATATAGCAAATAGTCGATCAATCAGTAAAGCAAGTAGTCGATCAATCAATATAGCAAGTAGTCGATCAATCAGTAAAGCAAAAAGTCGATCAATCAGTAAAGTAAATAGTCGATCAATCGGTAAAGCAAATAGTCGATCAATCAGTAAAGTAAATAGTCGATCAATCAGTAAAGTAAATAGTCGACCAATCGGTAAAGCAAATCTATATACTTAATCAATAAATAAGATACTAAATCAGTCAGTAAAATAAATACGCAATCAATAAAATAGATAATCAATAAAATGAATAATTAATCAATATAAATGTATTAGATACTCAATCAAGCAATACTGAGACAATCAGTTAAATAAAATAATCAATCAATAAATTAGATACACAATCAGTCAGTAAAATAAATACTAAATCTGTAAATTAGATACGCAATCAATCAACAAAATAAATACTTTTTAAAATCAATTAATTAGATACTCAATCAATAAATAAAATAACTACCCAATCAATCGGTAAAGTAAATAATCATCCAGTGAAGTAAATACCCAATTCACCACTGAATTAAATACTTGATCAGTAATGTGATCATGACAAATATATAAGATCTACGTAAATTATGAATGCATTCGAGAATTCTTATTTTTGCAATTCATTCCGCTGATTTTTCCAGTAAATTGTAATTAAATAGTATTTATTATTATGTATTATTTACACCAACCTTTGCTCGTTGATTTCACCTTCAACTGGGTTCAGTATAATATGTCTGATATCGTTATCCATCTGGTTAATTGAGACTTTGAGTTGCTCTTAAATAATGTACGTGTAGCGCTTTGTGAATATTGTCGTCGTTATGGAAGCGATGACGTTATGACGCGACGTCATTTGACGTTACGTCAAGACGTCATAATTATGCGACGTCATAAGACGTTATGTCGTAGAGTCATTAACCGCAGCTTGACACATTGTCTATAAACCGATTCTCGTCCTGTGTATAATTATACCAATCACTACTCATCAGTTGATAGCTTCGAGCCCTTCTTGATATACCCTCAGCGTCTGAACATTCTCCAATGCGATCTACGATGCCCTTATCCGTATGTCTAGCCCCTTATATTCTTTGGAGAGAAAACGTTTTTGACACCAAATGTTGACTCAATTCCAAGCAGTACTTTCTGGTTCTGGAAGCCTATGTTCAAATAAAGAGAGCAGCCGGGTCCCCAAATACTAGTACAAGGCCTTGATCACGTGATATCCTTCAGTATGTGTTACATGCGTATCCATGGTAGTGATGTATCCGAATGTGGATATCAATACTAAATAAACTACGGAAGTCTGAAAGTGCCATTGCGGTTACTAGTATACCCATTTTAGTACACGACATTTTCGAGTATTACTAGTATACCCATTTTAGTACACGACATTTTCGAGTATTACTAGTATACCCATTTTAGTACACTACATTTTCGAGTATTACTAGTATACTCATTTTAGTACACTACATTTTCGAGTATTACTAGTACATGTATACCCATTTTAGTACACTACATTTTCGAGTATTACTAGTATACCCATTTTAGTACACTACATTTTCGAGTATAAACTGATGGCTCAATAGTACAACACGTGACCAACTTGGTATTTTGAGAGTACGACTGAATGTGAACGATTAGGAGAATTTTGTATAAAAACACGGAGTATGTGACCTCATAATGCACCAGTGACGTGTTTGGTAGAAACAGACTGAAGGGTGAGAAGTTTTTTGGTGTGCGATGTTTGCAAAAAAAATCGAAACTATCGCCTTTGACATTGATTTCTCGACATGATTTGCGTGGTTTTTAACAATTCTAAAACATTGAAAATAAATCCTTCCTCGGTATATATATCTGTCATTTCCGTTTTGTGAAATGTACATTTTCTATGAAGATACAGAATTTTGAATTGACGTGACGAGGTACCCAAAACGAGCTAACGAAATAGGCAGCTTCGTTGTTTGAATGATAACGACTAAGACAGAATGTAAAATATTAATGCTCAAGCTGAGGCAGCTTTAAAAGACTTTTGCTAACGACTTTTCTTTGTATATTATAGCATAAAAACGGTGATTTTGCCCATACGTTAACGGGACGAAAACCATGCGTAAACATAAAGATTCACGCGCTGTTAACGTCCAGTTTTACGTATGCTCATTCCAGGGCCGCACCGGCGACTATAAAGGTTGTACAGCTTCATATGAACAGTTATTCCCATTTTATTTATAAGAACTAATAAGTACTAATTAGTTTTCTATAATATTTAAGTTATACATTTAAACAAACCCGCAATATCCATGTTTTCTTGGTATTTGCCGATACCGGAAGTCGACGTGCATAACAATAACTGGTATGACGTTACGTTTGTTTTCGCGACGTCGTCACAAAATCTCCCGCCAAAATATCATTATTTTGAAATACAAACGCATTAATTGAAGTTTTGTATACTATAATAACGTTTACGCATGTTTTTTTTCGCTTTATAACATCTGCAGAGTCCCTCGGGAGCGTTGGTGCCCTCGCCCTGGCGGGCTTGGGCACCAACTGTCCCTCGGGACTTTGCAGATGCTATAGCCCGAAAAAACATGCGTTAACCCTACAGTAATGACTGGATAATGGGGAATGTCAAAACTCTGTATTGTGTGATATAATTTCTTTGGCCTGTGGAATAATCGACTTGTTTTCTTATCAGCAATAGCCGGGAGCTGTAAACTCAAAGAACAAATTCTGACCAGAAACATCATTAGCCATCTAGATAATATGGTTAATTATGCACGAAATTCAAAGTCAACAGTATGTCATTCATTTGTGGGTGGGTAACCTACATAGGCTTGCTTGAAATATTCCCACCTCATACAAACTTCACTAAAGTTCTGTCTTTCAGACGAGACTTATAGAAAATCAAGATCCCGTGTATGATGCTTTACAACAAGGGATGCTTCTGGAAATCGGGCATCTTAAATAGCATGCACTATCACCCAACACGAAAATGAGTATAACCTCTTCTGTGGGCCTCGCACATATGGGCCACACGGTGGCGAGGATAAAAAAGGGCATATTTTTATAAGCGCACCCTTTTAGGCGGATATGGATGATTCGTTCTATTTCTGACTTTGGGAAAGCCCCCGCGGGTATGCCCTGATTAGACCCACATCGGTATGTGTGAGCAAGTCCATGTTGCATATACTGCAAATGTAGGTTGTTTCTGTGAAAGTAAGGCCGTGTATGCAATACCCATATTGAACCTAAATGGTATCTTTATGAACTATAATAAGGCTATGTCACACATGTGCAATATTTGCAGGAAATCCCATGTGGGTATGTCCAAAGACCTAAATACACATGTATATTTAGGTCTTTGGTATGTCCATATTGGAACCTAATAGATCTTGTGTTGGCGAGCCCATGTTTCATAAGGGCTGTTTCTCGGACAGTCCATGTGGGAATGCCCAAATTGGACCCAAAAAGATCCTGTGCCGGCCCATGTTGCACGAGAGATAGCTGTTTCTGGGAAAGCCCATGTGGGTATGCAGATATTGGACCCAAATAGGTCGTATGTTGGCAATACCATGCATGTTGCATGAGGGCTGTTTCTGGGAAAGCCCAACCATGTGGGTATGCCCATATTGGACCCAAATTAGTGCGGGGGTCAATGCCCACAAGCACAATTAATTAATGTCATGAGTGTAGCCTGTACGTGCTTTTCTTTAGAAGAAAGCATGGACCGTGTAGTACCTCTATTTAAGGGCGTATCCATGACCTCATGAATATTAATTAGGTACCGCTAAATGCTGCTCATTTTCCGGCTACCATTCCGGATAAAATTCAGTACGGTACGAACTAGAAATTAGTGTATCCCTAAAAGGAAGAACAACAACCAAAATAAAGATGCATGAAAATGAAGTAGTCGCTCTTATTTCTCCAAAGATCGGTCACCAAGTACTGAATTTACTGCAGGAAGGATATTTCGGTCTCTGTGGAGCAAAAGTAAAGATCAACGATCTTAACACTGGGTGAGAATTGTAAATTGTCATATGATTTCGCGACGGTTAATAGACCATACCAAATTTACAAAAAGACTTACTAAGTCCAACCAGAAATATTCTAGAAAACAAATTTATACAGATGTTCAAACAAACGTAATTGACATATTCAAAGGTCCAAAAGCTTTGACTGTGATGATCATAACTTATGTAAAAAAGTAAGGCCTGCGTTTTTGAGGGCCGCGTTTCACTTAGTTCTGGATACCATAACAAAATGGTCTTTTATTTACACTGAAGTGTTGACCTTAAATGAAATGGAATGATCATCGACTCGTCAAAGACCTTGGACTTTGTTTACTATATTTAGCCACCCTTTGACATTAACTTTCCCTGGTCATTGGGCTACCTAAGGAAACATATGTTCGAGTTTCCTTTTGGAGATTATTTCTCTCCTAGTTTGTGTGCAGCCAACATTGAGAGATGCAGCCCAGGAATAACGTACATGTTCAGACACCACTCTCACAGGTACCAATTCACACCTTGGTCGCGTCAGTGGAACATTATTGGTTATTCCTGCTCAGAGAAATTAAGCAGTGGTGCAGAAGGGGACCTCTCGATCCAAAGAGCGTGTCCTAACTAGGCCACCGCTCCCCATATTTATTATTTCATAAAATTGTTAAAACACAGAGCTCTGTTTTATGTTGAGGTTGGTGCTCAGTGTCTCATTCAATAATCGTTTGCACCAAATCCAACACAGTAATGGATGTCCGGTGGAACCAATTATTGCAAAAATTCAGCACTTTGGACGGAAAATACCTGCATAACTGAAGAGTATCATGTTCACATAATGTACAGCTAATACACTGGGTTGAGTTTCTGGCCTAAAGCATAAACGAAGACCATCTAAAAAATATTAATTGATTGATACTAGAAGTTATAGAAATGTTATCAAATGCTGTTACAACCATTTACCAAACACATTCAGCAGGGCTTCTGTTCACTCTTTTCCCACAAAATCCTTATCATGACACATATAGATCTATGTGGCTTTCCCATCTGCAAAACCCAGCCACCAATTTTGAGGTAAAAAGTCAATGTCACTGTGACCTCTGTTGCAATATAACTTTGCTATGCTTGCACCTAATTCTGTATGAATATATTTTCAGTTGTACTACACTTACTGCACAAGATAGTCGTTGTTGTGACAGATTTAAGATCATCATTCCGTATGCTGGGCAAACTATAACATGTGAGTAGAGTAATAATATAAATAACACAGGCTATTTATCATTATAGTGATCCCCTATTAGGGATATTTTATACCAATACTATTTCATAGTTCTCATATACATACAATATTTACCTCCCTTGCTTTGAATTTTAATTTATTTTGATAGGCAAATTTCTTATACTCATTTTATGTTACCGTATAAATAGAATAGAAGTCTTAATACCACCTTAATTTATATACTACATGTATGTATAAAGATTACGTAATCATGCAGATGATAAGCATAGCAGGTATTTTCAATAACAAAAAGTGGTTATCACATATAAAGTCCCTTGGTATATTCTTAATTATCACAAATTTAATAATATCATCTATTGGTGCCTATGAGATTTTCCAATCAAAATGACTAACAATTCAATATGAGGGAGTGATTATTGTTATTATTGGAACTTTATTGATATTTGATTTCCCTGTCTGTTATCACCATCATCAAAGCAGTTTTGACTCGCATCTTTAAATAATCTCTGCTGACTTTTGCTTTTGAGTCATCATATTAAATAAACGAGTAATTTTAATGGAAATCTTTGTTTATAGGGGATGTGTTGTTTGACTGTAACTATCCTGAAGGACCTCCAGACTTCATATTTGGCTCAGAAGATGCAGAGTTCTTCCCAGACTTGAACAGTTTACCGGTACATTTATTATACAAGTTGATTTAAAACATGTAGTTTCAAATGTATCAATAATTTACAATTGTTGTATAGTTTAATATGATACATTTGTTTTACAATGCTAATAAATGCTGCAAGATTTGTTTGCTCTAAAGGTTCAAGATTATGCTTCAGTAATTCCAGATTTGGAATAAATAGATTGATCTTAGATCAAGATAGATCTTACTTCCCTGTCCGCGTTTTCCTTATCTATTTACAGAAGTACTACTTCATTGTCATTATTTCATATCACAGTATAATCACACGTTCATGATGTTCGTACATTTTAAAGTTCTTGGATAAGTAAGGCCAGAGTTCTTTGATTTTTCGTTATTCGGACCCTCCTGCCCTATTTTTTGGCATTTTCAAAAAAAAAAAAATTGGAAATCTAAAATTGTACAAATTTTTTATATCAAATATTTTGATGGTAATGTTACTATATACCTTGTTTTTTTATGTATTTCAATATTTTACTTATGATAAGTAGGTATAGTGCTCATTACCACTGTGCCATAGGTATCATTGAAAAAATATATAACTGAAATTTATTTTTAAATAAAATGTACATGTAACTAAATTTCTGTAGATTTTTTAAAATTCTTTATCAATGCTACAGGTCACTAACCACTAAATAAAATTGTTCTTTAGCTCAATGTAAAGTGACATTTGTCAGCCCCCGATTATATCATGTAAAAGTCTATGGCCAGTTCATAGACCTATATCATTAAAAAGCAGTATGTTTCAGCCACAAAATAAGACCAAAAAAAACAGGGGTCATTTTTATATAAGAAAAAATGTGTTCTTCAAAGGCGGTAGACAAATTTTTACAGACGCGTGGACCGATCCAATGTGGGTTTTACCCTACTCTACTTTCGCTTTGTCAATTATGCCAAAATCTCAAAATATTCAAGATGAAACACATTCACTCATTCAACTACAGGTATACAATACCTTTAAACTCAATAAGATGATTTTAGTTCCATTTTGTCATGGCATATGGTATCACCATTTCCAGACGACAGAAGTTTCTGTAAGGACTATTTGAGTGTAACTGATTTTGGTCCGTGTATGCATTTAGTGGTTTATAACCTACATATACATGTGCACTTTATTTTTTATAAGATAAATTTGCTGTTAGAACTAATAGTGTTGCTTTCAATGGACCGTCATTGACCGCAATCCACCATCAACTACATTTTGGTAGTTTTTATTTTTCCCCTCCTGTGGATTTTTTTCTCAAAAATGTTCGAGTAACAAAAAATTAAAAAACTCTGGCCTAACTATTAAATGTATTGTCATTTCATATGATACTATTTTACAGAGTCTTGTTCAATGGGATTACAAAGACCCAGAGTGTCTGACAAAAGTTATTGAAGAGTTACTGTACCAGTATAGAAAATATCAGGTAAGTTGTTTGTGTTAATAATCAACATTTTCTTAATCTGCTACGTCAGTAGTGATAATGATATAAGATTATCTGATGTGTAATGGTTAAAAAGTAGAAGACTTTTGATTTAAAGACCTTGTTGACTTGTTTATACTCGGTGATTATAATCACAGGAACTTGCATAACTTAAAAAAAAAATTGAAAAAAAATATTTTTTTTCGAATTTTTTTTTCACTAGGCCTTCTGTATGCCCGTATAAATAGATCTACAGAAAAGTTATGCTAGTTTCTGTGTTATAATGCATTATCATTTTATCATTCATCAACAGGAAGATTTGATAGAGCAGACACCAAGGTTACGGTTTGAATATAATACACTGATTGAGATTACGGATGTGAAATCGGAGGATGTAGAGATACAAGTATCCAGAACAGAGGTAATAATCAAGGCTGGGTCTTGGCACTTAATATAGTCTAATCTGGTTTGGTTTCCGACGCATGTCTGGTTTCTCAAGACGGCAAAACCCATATTTGCGTTTGGGTAGTTTCAAGATGGCACTGATGAAACAGGATAAAAGCAAACTAGCGATAGTTTGACCATAGTTTTAACTTTAACTGCTGAGATTTTCGACGTTTCTAGTTTAATTATGGTAACTATAGTTCGTGGAAAAACCCACAGACACTTGGGGTCTGGACCCCGCCCCCCCCCCCCCCCCCCAGCTAAGCACCTGGGTATATTTTTATCATCAACATTGTATACCCAGACCCATACATTAATCACACAAACATTATTAAACGTATCTGGACAAATAAAAAATATTTGTAAATGCCTCTCTAGCTTCAATAACACAGAGATAGAAATATTTCGCTGAACTTTCTCGCACACCTTTTTCGAATATCGGGTCTCGTTTAACTCACTGTGCAACTTTCCTGCCAATATTTGGTGTCCTTTGGTCAAGTACACATTACTCTTCACGATGATGAGAAACCGATCACCGCCCCTGCCTCCACAATTGGCGAGAAAGTTGGCAATTTTCAACTCAAAACACGACTCGCACATAATCTTTCGACGCTGGTTTCCCGCCTGATCAATACGAAAGTACGGCGCCGCGCGGTAAACGTTGGAACCATATATGTAAATAAACCATTCGGAATACCTCGTTTGGGTCCAACGTTCAACGCGCGACACTGTTCTTATGTATCAGGCTGGGAACCACCGTTCAAATTGTCGAAAGATTATGTGCGCGGCGGAAAATGAGTTGACAATTGCAAACTTTCTCGCATACTTTGTCGACAAGAGCACTGATCGAGTATTGTCAGTATAGTTTTCGTAAAGATTAATTTGTTATTGAACGAAATACATCAGAGATATACGGGTAAGTTGCAAAACAAGTTTTACAGGATCAATTTTTCCAGGTCGGTGTGCGAGAAAGTTCAGCAAAACATTTCTATCTTTGTGTTATTTAAGCAGTAGAGGAATAACGTAGATTTTTGTTTTAATATCAAATACAAACAACAGATGTTTGTGTGATTACTGAATGGGTCTGGATATATAAGAAATATTAAAAAAATATTTCCAGGCGCGTAGCGGGAGGGGGCGTGGTCCAGACCCCAAGTATCTGTGGAAAAACCAACCCATATAACATTTATAATAATGATAAGCACTTAATTTAAAGAGGCAACACATTTGGGCAAGCCAAGTCTTCCCTTTGAGCCTCTATGATGCTTGATTTATGTAAATATAATTATGTTTACTAGTGTATGTAGAACAACATATTACTTCATACTAGGGCCATGCAGATTTTTAGTCTCATGTGCTTGTAATACATGTATATGTATGTGTGTTATGTTGATATTTATCTTGTCTTGTATGTTTTTATTATAGAATCGCTTGGGACCAATCAACTTTTTGATGAAACTTCATGTAGATTTCTCCAGAATACCAGCATATATTGTAAAGGTTGTCTTACATTTCTCCATATACAACAAACTTAAATAATGGGATAACAAGAAAAAAGCTCCAATTTTGTGTATTTATACCACTGCAAACGAAGCTTGAAGGGTGTATACTGGAGTCTCCATGTTCCAGGTGGTCCGTCAGTTTGTTAGTGGAGCCAACTTCTTCTCAACCTTTTGTCAAATTCTTTTTGAAAATCATACAGTTTATCACTATGATATATATATTAATAATAATTATTAAAAAGGCCGACCGGTTGTCAGCTTTGTTTTGCTATTTTGTGGAGCAAACTTCTACAGTTTTTGTCCCATTTTCATTGAACTTCATACAGTTGATCACATGATACCAAGTAATGTGTGACATTAATTTTTCACTGATCATATTCAAGATGGCCGACTGGTCTTTTTGATAACTTATCTAGTGTTGCAAAAATTCTTTGCGGTTGAAAATTCATGATGGCTTACTTGTGTTCTATGAATGGCTTTGTTTGTAATGTTTATATTATATAGTTTTATTTATCTAGATTGACCCTGGTGAGGATGCAGCCATGCTATTGGTTACATTTAACAGTGCTGAAGGTACAAGAATAACACCCATGGTGTATTTATCTCCCAGAGTTGAAAGGTGAATATAAAATAACATGAGAAAATGGACATTGTGATGTCATAAGTTATTTGAAACACATTTAGGTCAAAACTGGTCCCACCCTTGGGATCACTTACTTGCTGTAGAGTTATATAAAGGGAACACTTTGAAAACACCTCTTAAACCACAAGGCTTACGGCTTTGGTATTTTGTATACAGTATCATCTGTAGGTCCTCTACCAAGATTGTAAAAATTACACCTGTGGGTCAAAACTGACCCTGCTCCAGGCTACACCTTGTTTTCTAACTGACCCATGTCGATAATACCGACTGAAAATTTGTTAGGGAATGACATAAATGCCATTAAAAAAATATATTTTTATAATACATGGTTTATTTACAGTATTGTTGACAGAAGAACATATTGCTGTGTTTCTGTTTTCAGAGCTCTTGGAGGATCTGCTAGTCTAAGAATACCAGGTTTTCCTATTGGTTCATGTCTGTCTGAATACGTACCAGATGTTACCCAGCTTCTCAAAAATAAGGTAACATTACATACACCAAATCCTCAATGATCACATTACACTAAATCCTCTCTTCTGCAGATCATGATAAATTATACATGTATCATCTATTTTACTGACAAAGTTACAATAAATCATCTATTTTACTGACAAAGTTACAATAAATCATCTATTTTACTGACCATGTTACAATAAATCATCTATTTTACTGACAAAGTTACAATAAATCGTCTATTTTACTGACAAAGTTACAATAAATCGTCTATTTTACTGACAAAGTTACAATGAATCATCTATTTTACTGACCATGTTACAATAAATCATTTATTTTACTGACAAAGTTACAATAAATCATCTATTGTACTGACCATGTTTGCTAAATCATTTATTCTACTCAATTCATCATATTACACAAAATCATCTATTATTCTCATCATGTTATATTTAATTTTACAGGTTGATCTGATTGTTCAATGTTATGAAAAAAGAAAAGAATTCATAGCGGCTTACTTAAACATGTTTGGAAGGTAAAATGATTCAGTCAATAAATCAATGTGTTTATAATATTTACTTTCAAGTTAATGATTTAACAATCTGGTTATCTCAGTGGGTTTGGGTAGACATACAGACGGGATATTCCATTTATCCAGTCACTTCCGGCAAAATCTGCCAGTTAAACTTAGCTATAATCGGTCATCTGGTCATGTGACTAGTGATAATCCATCACCTTACCATGTGATCTGACGGACTTTTTATATGAGAGTCGCCAGTTGCAAATACATGCCCCAGGGTGAGGTTTTCCTATCCTAAATGAGCTGGTGGTTGATCGGTTATTTTCTTCGTCTTACTTGCGCCCACACACGACGTCTATCAAGATGTCCGACGTCGTTGTTTATCACGACGTCACAGAACGAACGTGACGTTGCACGCTAGTTAATGAAAGAGTAACAATATAGTCCCGAGTTTGATCCCCTTACTGAGCAGATTAAGCGACTTGATAAATAGAATAATAGGTTAGTGCCGTGAATGAAGTAAAAGTTTATCCGGCTCGGCTGCGGGAATTATCGGATTATCGCCTTGCCTGATAAACTTTTTCATCCACGGCACTAACCTATTATTCTCTATTTAATTACCTACCTGTTGTCATAATCCTTGATGTTTAGGTAGGTTATACACATCAAAATTGGATTTTGTGTGGGATCACTAGAGTCAAAGTCAGGTGCTAAAAATAGATGATTTCTGTTATAGATTGACCTATTGTGACTGAACTTTGTTTATTTTGTAATCACTTGACAAGACCTTTCAAGACAGGGCAAGCTTATTTACGATAAAAAGTATGATATTGCCCCCAGAGTGGGACTTGTACTAAACCAAAATAAGAAGGATTTAGAATTTATTTGTATGTTGGGTTTCTATTCCTTAGGTCAAATTAAATTATTTTAAAAAAAATGCCTTCTGTTCCACAATTTCAGATCGGTGTTAGAGTATGATGCTGAATGTTTTAAGAAAATCTCACTTCTGTATGAGTGGAATGATTTTTTCTTTGTTATACATGGTAAGTATACATTTTAATGGATTCATTATAGTCATGTGACCAAGCTACAACGTAATCATGACATCACAGGTAGATCTAGTGACATATCATCTGGTGTTCTCATCGTCAACTTAAAACATCTTTAACATGAAACTTGATAGTAATTTTGTTCAGGTTTTGATATTAAATTTGTACTTTTCCTAATTTTGACCAAATGCCGCTAAAATTACCAATCCCAATGGCATAGGCTATGTTCCCAACATATAGGAAAAACACTGTACGATTATACTTGTGTTCCATTCCTACAGTTGAACTACCAGCACATTTTCCCAAAGAGCAGCCATGTATGGTGTTCCAGTCAGTGTATCATGAATATAATGGACAACCATACTGTGAATCTCATCAGGAAGATTATCCATACAGCCCTAGATGGAGTGCTCTAGAAATTGCTGATAGAGCTAGGTTTGTATCCTCTATAATAGTTTGAAAATAATATCTTTATTCCAAATTTCAAGGAAAAATTTAAAAATCCAAATTTAAAGCCCAAAAAAATCTTGAAAAAATTTACTCACTTGAGCACATTGTTCCTGCCTCTTGGGAGCTTTAAGGACGTCATTCAACATTTTCGGCTCACATGAGCACAATGTGCTCAGTTGAGCTTTGTGTGGATCCTTGGATGCCCTGCATACGTCAATAATCCTTTACAGGTGTTCAGACAGGAGGGGATTATAGGTCCTCCGTCTGTCTATCGTCCTGTTATCTTTATGAAACTTGTCCTCAATGATCATCTCAACAAAATCTAGGTCATGTTCAATGGTGAAAAGCTAGGTCGCTAGGTCAAGTCATAGGAAAGCCTTGTGAACAAATTACAGGTTACAATTTTGACCTACTCTTTATGAAACTTACAATGTCACATGATTGCTATAATAAAATCTAGATCAAGTTCAATATTGGGTCATCTGGAGTCAAAAACTAGGTCAAATCATTATCATAGATAAAGCTTGTGAACACACTAGAGGTCATAATTTATGAAGCTTGGAAATTTTAGCGCAAGTTTACGATTTCCGCATTTGCTTTGATAAATCAGTTGTCACAATTTTGACCTTCTCTCAATGTACTTGATCAAAGTGATTAGTGATTACCACATTGTGTAGACCAGACAAAAATAATATTGTATTATACTCCTGCACCAAGTATTGTGGTGGAATATTCCAATTGTTCCAGTGCTTTGATTTGTCCAGTTTAATATAATCTTGCCACTTTAATGAAAACTATTTTAAATGAAAAGTTGGATATTGTGAGAGTGACATTGCCGTTTATGTGTACACAAAAGGTTACAGCCATTGTCTGAACAGGTAGAGCGAATATAGTATGTTAGTTTAGCATTGAAATTATAGCTGTCTGTATAAGCCATTATAATAGATTTTACACTGTAATAGTGGACTCGACTGCTGCATCACTCTATTATTACCCTGACTGGACTATACAGATGTCAATTTGTTTACTTTCAGAAATTTTATTCTTGAGCATATTGGTGCGTTCCAGAAACAGTCGGTGGTAACTTGTGCTACATGACACGTGTTTGTGTGTATTATATGGAATACATCGACCTATATTGTGTATCTACCAGTTTGTCTTAGTGCAATATTTAATGTTTGTTGAATTATAACTGAACGAAAGAAAGAAATTGCCATATTTTACTGTATAATGCCTTTTCTCTTATTTTTAGCTCACATGAGTTCTTTGTGCTCATGGCGAGTTATTCTGACAACTTCCAGTGAATGTCATGCCCACATCTTCATATCTCTTCTAAAACCCCTTGATAGAAGGACAAAAGCTTTAGAAGTTGTATAAATAGTTAAGGTTCATTGCATTACTAGATCATAGATTTGAAGTGAATCTTTTCTAAAACAGCGATCATCTATCAAACATGGAGCATAAACGCTAAATTTGTTAAATATTTAATTTTTTTCAATAAGTTGCTTTATAAATACCAGCCATGAAGGGCATAATTTGAAGTCTTGGTAGAGGACTCCTAGATGATGCGTTTATGCTCCTTGTATACATGATCCATTCCATTGTTACTCCTTTATGAAGTGTTCCATTCTATGAAGGATAGCGTGAACTAATGTGGATTCCGGTTAGGAGCACAGGAGCTACTGTTGTCTCCTTTAGGAGTGCTGGAGCTACTGTGGCCTCCTTTTAAGGAGCACAACTTGCTATATATACTCACGTTTTGTCATATGTGAGATACATTTGAAACAAAGGGTTCAGATTCAGTCTGACCTACTTAAATATGATGTTTTTGCAAGGGGGATGGGGTAAGAGTATTTCAGCCTGTTTACTCTTGAAACAGTCACAGGCCTGTTTGTAACAGCTATTAAGGACCTGCAAGATTCTTTAAATAACATAAAACAGAGTATTATCCTTGGTTTATTTCTATTTCTATGCGATGTTTACTTTCAATTTTACACCAATTTCTGGTCTTTTTATAATGAGGCATGGATGCTTTGCATGTAAAGTGAGGTTGTCCAATCAGATAGCTTGTTGCAAAATGTATCAGACGGCAAGAAATGGATCAGAAATTGCCAGTAAACATTGTGAGTGTAGGAAGAGGTTGAGTAAATGCTAGACATTTACTTCAGCAGGATTTCCACCTCCATCAAGAAGTCAAGTTGTAACATTTACATGAAACAACAAAGATATCGTACACGCATGTAGTAATTTTCAACCTTTTTATTACAAATCCCAAATGACAGTATCACATTTATACCATAAATAGTTACATGTACAAAATGAACATACCCAGTACAGTGCAACACCCTTATTATGAGCTCACAAGTAACGAAAACATGAATTTAGCACAAAGTGTACATACAATGATAATGAATGGAACACACTTATTGCGACCTCACTTGGATATAACAAACAGAATATCACAGACTGCATCCTTTATTTATATATACTCCACATGCTTATAATGAAATGGGACATAGAGAAAAATCGACTATAACTTTTTCTGAAGTCAAGGTGAAGCAATTTCATTTCAGTTCGTTTATAACAATGTCGTGTTATGAACTGGTCTAGCAAGCAGTTATCTTTTTCACAAAGTGTGCAATGGACGCTAGATTATTTAACAAAAACATGGATATAGCAAACAGAATATCACAGACTGCTTCTTTTATTTCTATGTACTCCACATGCTTATAATGAAATTGGATATTGAGAAAAATCAACTATAACTTTTTCTGATGTCATGGTGAAGCAATTTTTTTCATTTCAGTTTGTTTATAACAATGTCGTGTTAAGAAATGGTCTAGCAAGCAGTTATCTTTTTCACAAAGTGTGCAATCGACACTAGATTATTTAAACATTTTAAATTATGTGTTTACTGGTAGCACATTCTACAAAACTTTGATTATACAGTGTGTTAAAATGTTTGTTCTTAAAATTTGAATTCATACAAAAAATTATCTGAACTATGTACACAGTGTACAATTTTAATTTCTTACTCTGATAGCTTCATTTAATGCCAGCAAAATAAGAACAACGGCAGAACCCTCTGGAATTTAACCTGTATATTTTACATTCCTCTGATGCCAGAAAAATAAACTAGTGAAAATTGAGAACGAATTTTTTTAACACCCTGTAGAACATACAACAAAAAGTACCAAGGATATTTTATATTTACATAAATATTTATACACGCACAAAGCAAATACGGACATTGATACTAAACAAAACACCATCTTACAACTTGCTTGGGATGAGAAATATTTCAAATAATGTACATTATGTATAGTGCAAACATATTAACATGCTCCTCAACCTTTTTCTATGAAAATATTACAAGCTTCTTGTGTGGAATATATCAACTGCTATAATCCCCCGTCCCACGTTTAGCATTGTGAACTGGGACCTTGACCATATGCTTGGTTGGAATGCGGCTCTGCAGGTGGACCCTGTGTCTCACATCAGTTACCAGTTTGTTCAATTCAGACTAGGCATTAAAAAGTTATAGAGTGGACAGGAAGTGAAAGGCTCAAACCTTTGACATTGAATTGTGATGTGGACCTTGAGCCTGCATGGTAGAAACATGGGTTCTGCACATCACCTTCATAAATTACTATAAGTAATAGTTACAAATTTTGCTATTGCATAAAAAGTTATTGAGTGGACACAATTTTGTTAAACACAGATGATCAGACAGAAGGAGACCATTCCTATAATCCCCTCCCACTTCGTGGAGGGTATTGATTAAATTATAGACAAAACACCAACTGTTTGATGCTTATAAAAGGTTCAAGGATCGCGTTCATTTGTTAGCACTATACATGAAGAAATAGGACAAGATAATAAATACAGAGTGTGAGTATTGCCAGAAGTGTATGACTAAAATTGGACCATCATCAACTGGTATGGGACCGACATATCTTGATGAAGTCTTGTTTAATGAGATCATATTCTGATGATTCTAAAGCTGCTTCTCGTATCGTTGTTTCTATTTGTTCTTCAGTCAAATTCTCAAATAATTCACGAACTAGAAAACAAACCATCGTATTACATTACATATTTACTGTAAAATCACATATTTTCGTGGGTATTTTAAAATTTTTGTTGAATTTGATAAAAATGCATTTTCGCGAGGTCATACATTCGTGGATTACAGAACATGATAGGGTAAACCCATGCCTGAATTTGAGTGATTGATTAATCATGGGGATTAGATTTCATGTTTGAGTTAAACAATGCAATCAACGAAAATTCACATCCCTTGAAAAATAAGTATTTTACAGTATTAAACAGTGTACAAATTCATAGTGATATACTACCACATGTATGTACCTGGTATATTTAATTATGAATATACAGTACAACCTATCTAGAGAAATACCCATTCAATCTGAAGCACAAAGTTTTGTTGCTGTACAGAGGTTGTTGCCCTGGAGAGGTAGAATTTATAGTAAATGGTACTTCCGGAAAAAAAGAGGTTGTTGCTCAATAGAGGTCCCCTCTGGCAAGCTCTGTATAACAGAAAGTCATATGGCAGTTTTTGGGCCAATTTTTTGGATTTTGCCATTGCTTGAAATTTTTCATTGCAATTTTATACCGTACACACAATGGTAGTGTAATAATTCTTTACACCTTGTGTAAATATTATGAATTGCAAAATTGTAAATGCTGTGAAGACCAACTAGGAATTTTTGTTTCTGTCCTAATGGAGGACATTTATAGATAATCGTTATAACAACATGATGCATACTTACTTTTTACAGGTAAATGTCCAGCAAGTTCTACTAAAGCTATATTAAACGCTGCTTCATCCTTTAACCCTATAAAATATATAACACAAAGTACTGTTACCCCTGTACAAACACAAGGCAAGCTGTAATAATCTGTTGGTTTTACCTATCCATACAATAAGGAGTGGGGTGATTTACTTTATCTTTAATTATAATAATAAATTATTATTTAACATTTTTGAGAATCAAATCACTTTCCTAAAAGTCAGGTATCAGACAACTATACATATCTGTGGAGAAATCAGTGACTGTCAAAGTATAAAACACAATTTTCGGTTTTGTACGACGTATTTTCAGATTGTTTTCACCTATGTACTACAACATTATTTCTCTACGAATATGTGTAGTCTAGAGTAGCTGACTTTTCGGGATTTGATTTGACTTTGAATGAGACATGGTATGTAAGTATTGAAGTCGGGGATTCAGAACTTTCTAACTTCATATACTTAAAGGTTCTATATCATGATAATTATGTTTTATGGTCAACTATAAGATCAAATTTAGAACAACAATCCCACTACAAACGTGTACAGTGTAAGAAATATCCCAGGTTAAAGAACTCAGAAAACAGAAATTCCACTACAAATGTGTACCATGTACGGGATATCCCAAGTCAAAGATCATACAGAAATCCCACGATAAATGTGCACCATGTACGGGATATCCCAGGTCAAAGATCGGACAGAAATCCCATTACAAATGTAAACCATGTAAAATATATCCCAGGTCAAAATTAGGACAGATGTCCAGAAATCCCATTACAAATGTGAACCATGTAAAATATATCCCAGGTCAAAATTAGGACAGATGTCCAGAAATTCCACAACAAATATGTACCATGTAAAAGATATACCAGGTCGAAGTTAGAAATGTTAGTATGGAAATCACATCCCAGTGTCTCAGGTTTTTGAAGTGTGCAAAGAATATTATATATGAAATTTATGTGTATTTTGAATTCAAAGCAGAACACTTTAAAGAGACATGTGATGTTAATGCATCCTTAGTTGGCCCAGATTAATGAAAGTGTTGAGTAATTGTGATAGTTTAATTATGTATATAGCAACTGTGAAACTGGGAAGTATATTAGAGGATTAAACATGACACTATTAGATCAACAAGAGGGCCATGATGGCCCTGAATCGCTCACCTGAATCACCTTGCTCATGATATTTTTATATGTGACTACAAGCAAACTTTCTAAGCTCTATGCCTTGTGGTTCCAGAGAAGATTTTTTTAAAATTCTACATATCTCTTATGTAAAATTAAGGGAGGCACAGGGTGGGGCCAATATTGACCCAGGGGTCATGATTTGAGCAATCTCGGTAAAGGTCCACCAGACAATGCAACTAGCAAAATATCTAAGCTCTATGCCTTGTGGTTCCAGAGAAGATTTTTAAAAGTTTTTCTATATATTTCTTTTATAAAATTATGAGATGTCTGGGATGGGGCCAATATTGACCCGTGTGTCACAATTTGAGCAATCTTGGTAGAGGTCCAATAGACGATGCTACATGCTAAACATCTAAGCTCTATGCCTTGTGGTTCCAGATAAGAAGATTTTAGTCGCCGCTTTGTCCATCCTTCCGTCTGTCCGTCACACTTTTGTCTGGGCAATAACTTGAACAGTATTAGAGATATCAATATGAAACTTCATAGGTGAATAGACCTCGATGATTGGAAGTGCAGTGCACAAGAACCATAACTCTTGATTGCATATTTTTTTGTTATTCCCCTTTGTAATTTTTTATGCTTAATTCTTGTCCGGGCCATAATTTGAACAGTATTTGAGATATCAATTTGAAACTTCATAGGTGAATAGACCTCATTGAGGGGAAGTACAGTGCAGAAGAACCATAACTCTTGATTGTATATTTTTGGAGTAATGGCCCTTTGTAATTTTTCATACTTACTTCTTGTCGGGCCATACATTAAACAGTATAAGAGATATCAATTTGCAACTTCATAGCTGAATAGATCTCATTGAGAGGAAGTGCAGCGCCCAAGAACCATAACTCTTTATTCCTATTTTAGAGTTGCTCCCCTTTGTATCTTTTCATACTTAATTCTTGTCCAGGCCATAAATCGAACAGTTTTGGATATATTAATTTGAAAATTCATAGATAAATAAATCTTATTATTACAGTGCAGTGGCAAAGAATAATAACATATTTTTTTAGCATTTTTTCAGTGCCAACCTTCCGAGGGGAGCATAACCCGTCTGTGACGGCTCTTGTTTAAAGTTTTTTCTATATATCTCTTATACAAAATTAAGGGACCCCCGGGGCGGGGCCATTATTGACCCGGGGGCCATGATTTGAGCAATCTTGGTAGAGGTCCACTAGACAATGCTACATGCTAAATATCTAAGCTCTATGCCTTGTGGTTCCAGAGAAGAAAATTTTTTTAAGTTTTTTCTATATATCTCTTAATATACAAAATTAAGGGACCCCGGGGCGGGGCCAATATTGACCCGACGGTCATGATTTGAGCAATCTAGGTAAAAGTCCACTATGCAATACTTCATGCTAAATATCTAAGCTCTATGCCTTGTGGTTTCTTAGAAGAAGATTTTAAAAGGGTTTGTTACCTGGTTGCCATGGCAACCAGAGTTCTAGATGAATAAACTTTATTTGAGCAATTTTTAAATCCCCCTACGTCAGGAACATCCAGGCAAAATTCCATCAAAATTTGTCAAACGGTTTCAGAGAAGATGTCATTTGAAAGTGTGGACGGACGGACGACGGACGGTGAGTGATCACAAAAGCTCACCTGCACTTCGTGCTCAGGTGAGCTAATAAACGGAATACTGTATAGCGGGACGTATACACATACACATGCTACCTATGAACTTCTTTCTTGGCCAGAAATACACTCGTATTGTACGATTAGAACTGCCAGCACTCTCGTTAAACACAGGTCCACGGGTCATGTAGAAATTGTGGGCTATCTCGTTCTTCTGACAATAGTCCGCAAATTGAAACAAAATCCTGAAAACATCATGCAAGCAATCATTGTAAATTGTGAAATAGCAAACCTGAATAAGCATAAAACAGACAGTAAGAGTCCCTGTCTGCGATCCTAACATGCGGGGGCTCCATTTGACTTGGGAGTAGGAGGTTTGACCCTTGAAATTTGCAAAAAGTAACATTGTGATGCTCAAGACATTTTCCCTTTAATTCATGGGTATTTTGGCTATAAAATGTTAAAATTTAGTCAAAAGTATCAAAATTACCCTTCTGATTCAGAAGCTAGTGGAACCCCTAAACATGCATGGTCAAACCTGATCCATGAAAACAACATGCATATGTTAAATATTCATCATAGAACTTAAATAATTGTTCGAGGAGACACAACATGGAAGGTGGCAATTCCTCAAGAACAAGTTTACAAACAAGGGCCATAATTCAGCTAATTCTTGGTTATTGTAAACACAAACCCCACAAGCATAACTTCACATGCTGATTTACAATCCTGTTAGAACATTGCCAAAGTACTATTAGAGAATACCCGATTGCATACTGAATTCATCAAACTAATACTATCAATTTTTCCACAAAGCACCTGATAAAAAGTACCATAGTTGTTACACATACACTTAAAAACTAAAGTGAACACAATGTTCTGTGTTATCAGTTAACACAACATAAATACAATGTAAATACCCACCTAGATAACATATCTTTTCCTGTTTGGTGAAGCTGTAATGCAAAACCTTTAGTGGGCATTGTAGTCAGTTCATATAAACATCCGGATAAATGCTCTACTGGCTGAAATATTAGATAAACATCCGGATAAATGCTCTACTGGCCGAAACATTAGAGAAAACATCCGGATAAATGCTCTACTGGCCGAAACATTAGATAAACATCCAGATAAATGCTCTACTGGCCGAAACATTAGAAACATGCATCAAATCATACAAGCACCAACAAGGTCGTGTACGATGAAAAAGCCAAAAGTTCTGTTCTGGTACCCGGTGACAGGGTCTTGGTGAGAAACGTCAAACTAAGGGGAAAACAGAAGTTAGCGGACAAATGGGAGAATCAACCATATGTTGTGGTTTCTCAGCCTAATCAAGACATTCCGGTGTATGAGGTTCGAGTGGAAGGGTCCAGACATCGAACTAGTAGAACCCGTCATCGGAATTTATTGCTACCATTTATGGCTGTGAATGACCCCATTGAGCAAGCGCCGAGGTATGTGATACCTATGAGAAGAAACTGCGAGGACCAGGCTGTAGCACCACCATCCAGACCAACACGAGTTCGACAACAACCTCAGTGGCTGCGAAATGGTGAGTATGTGTTGTGAGTGCTTTGATTGAGTTCAGTGTATGTTGCAGTTTTAGCAATAAAGTGTCATACTGTGATATGTCAATGTGTCATACTGTTGCTTTTGTTGTTTTTATATAATGTATTGTGTTGATACTTCACAGACGTACTAACGGTACATTTCAATTATTCGTAATCGTGTAAGTCGTTCGTTTCGTTACTATGTAACTACGTTTACGTTAATATGTGTTTAACATAGTGTTACGTAGCTGTTATTGTTACACGCATGAGTACTTAAATGTCGGGACGACATTTATTTTGTAGAAGGGGGTGTGTGTCATAGAGTATAAATATACAATGCATTTGATTATCTATATATAAATATAACATGCTTTAAAATGTCAATTAGCAAATAAATTAAACTAAAATATATACCAATACAACCTTACATTATAAACTTTATATAAACTTACTAATTACTACTAAATAAATAAATAGGAATATAAATTATAATAAAATATCAATATCACATGTTATACAAATCCACTTTTCCCTATATAAAACCTATATCTAGTCCTATATAGCGTGCTTGACCATATAAACTTTTATATGAATCTAACCTATAAACCGATGTGGCTATCTAAATTGAATGCTTCGGTGCATTCTCATATTGGTACCTCGTCCTACGGACGTACCTTTGTTGTAAACTACATTCGGTTTATTAAACCACCATCTATATATATTAAATAATTAATGTCTTTGACATAATTGTTTCAGGTTAGTTACATATTTTAGTTACATTTATTGTCCTAAATGCATTATTGTATTTCATAACTATGTCATGTGTTAATTTGACTTTATATATTTTGTGTAAGCCACGTGTAACAGTGGCCTTCGTTTGATCATATACGAAGTACATGTATTATTGTCTGTAAATGGAGTGCTTCTTGGCATTCTCATATTGGTACCTCGTCCTACGGACGTACCTTTGTTGTAAACTACATTCGGTTTATTAAACCACCATCTATATATATTAAATAATTAATGTCTTTGACATAATTGTTTCAGTATTTGTATGCATCCAACAACTCCAGAAGGCATGAACCTACATAAATCATTTGTTGTACATGGCTGTACCAAGTGGTGACCTGATCCGCTGAGTGAACCCGTGACACAATGTACACAACGGTTTGCTTAGGTCTTCCATTTCCCTGTAGGTCTATGCTGTCATCAACAGCTCTCCTTAGTACCCTGTTCTTGGCAGTGTTTTGTTTAATTCGTTCTACATGTATATGTAAAGCATTTGTCTTATAATCCAGCTCCCAAGATCTTGTAGCTAGATAAGTAAATCTTACTGTTATATTTTGAGATAATTTGTTTGTTGAGTGTGACAGAACTATCTTCTCCACAACATTCGGGTAATCCACCGGAGTGCTTCACACTGGTTTATATATTATATACAACTAACCTCTACATGAAAACAAAACCACAATTTGATGAATTTTTTTAAACTAACAGATTTCTTCTCCTCAAGATGTTTCCAATCCATGTTAACTGATTAAGTAAAGAAGACTAACTTGAAAGTAAGATTAGTTATTTTAAAATCCTGCAACAGAAGACATAGTCATGGTCTGGACAAGCGTAATTATTGTTTTTATCAACCTTTGAACTCACATGTATGACTTTGACCTTCGAGATATTGAGGTAATTATAGGGCATGAAATATTATTTTATGATGGTGAACAAAATTGCCATGTTCTTGTTAAATCCTTAAATGCATGGGGAAGTTGGAGTATGGACAAGTTTTGGGACGGACTAATAGACAATCAGACAAAGTGATTCCTCTGTAGCCCCGCCCCCCCCACCTAACTACACCTACTAATTCCTTACACTGACTACAGTCATAGAATGCTACATTAAATTCAAAACAAACAATTAGGAAAGTACAATAATGTCCACTTACGGATTTTACATTACATTCAAAACAAACAATTAGAAAAGTATGAGAATGTTCCACTTACAGATGATTCCACATACAGTTCTCTATCTAGATAATATGCATGCATATGTTGATGATTGACTGAGGCTAACGCACATAAACTATTAAATCCAAGTCTGAAACCTCTGAAAATAAAACAAGAAAATTTTATGGAATAGCCCAAAAACTTGCGTCTTCACCAAATCGCAGTGCAATGGTACCAAAATACACCCATCAAAATGTGTTACGGGGTCATTCTATGTATAATGACATTGGCTCACATTGCACACACATGTCCTTTACTTCTCAGAAAACTGTTGAGGCACTCATTAGACGGAATCCTTCCTTAAACCAATGTGATTGAGACAAATCTAGTAAGTTATCACCCTTTGAAGTGTCACAATATGTCCCTACCTCGGACACCACATACCTGGTATCTTCATCTACGAAATGTGTGATATTTAGTCATCATATGCATATTATTAACTAATCTTGAGACAATGTAAACAAGTCATTAAGAATTGCAAGCAATACAGAAGTCCCACACCAGTTTGAAGCCATTACCCATCAAATCATTTTCAATGTTTCTATTGTCATGGCAACCACAACATTTAGATGTGCATAATCTCCTTATTGGCCCCCACCACCATAACAAGTTTCATAAACTTAGAGTGGAAACTGTTTGAGTTATGACAGGATCCTGATTTCTTGACAGGCAAGGGCAAACCTATAGTCCCCTCCGGTTGAAAACCGGTAGGGGACTAACAAGGAGCAAAAGATAACTGACTGGCTGTTTGGTCTGAGCATTTCACGGTCTACTGAATTTAAGATACGAAAGCTGGATGTCTTTGTTAATATAATGCGTTGTACTTTCAATCGTTGTCCATGTATATTACCTGTGTTTACTCAGCAACATCATTTCAGTGGCTAAATTTAGAGCTGATTCTGTTAAAATCTAAAACAGAGAAAACATGGAAATTTAGACAGTATAATAGGCCTACAAGAGGACCATGCATACTTTGGCAAGTGACTTTAGATTTTTAATGAATTGGTTGTTCAGTAAATTACTGTCAGAAAACGTTTGTGTGCAAAATATCATGAACAATATGATATAGTCACGTTAATAAAGCATTTGAAAAGTGACCAATTAGAAAAGTGGCTGAGCGTACAATATTAGTGTAACTCTTTGTTAACACATAGTGTTGAAGCATAACATGTATTATAATATAAATAATAAATAAAGTAAATCAAGACAAACTCCAGGATTGTTCTACGTTTCGACTATATTGTCTTCATCAGGAATAATAAAAATAAACAACAAAGAAATAAACAACGTCATGGGTTATGACGTCATAAAAGATGACGTTACGTTTGGCGTAAAAAACGTTACAAACGTTTTGGCGTAAAAAATGAAGTCAATAGATACAGGATCAAAAAGATTCAAAATCACTGTGAAAAATGTTAATAAGACAAATTAGCAGTGAAAACTGTATTATTTGACATTAAGAAAACCACACTCTGGTGTTACATTGCAGAGAAATATAATGAAATGAAGAGGCGTATTAAGAAAAATTATACATTATTTTAGCATTCAAACCTTTAGGAAAAACTGTGTCAAGTTTATGAATCAAATATGTTTCTTTAAGGAGCCTCTTCATATCATCATGGACAATATCAATAGGCATAAAACTAAAGTCGTTTAGATTATGGCCGTCCTGGTTGAAGTGAGTAGCTACATGACTAGAGAATGCAGGATTAGTAAAGCTAGTAATGTCAAAACGATGGTTGTTCATACGCCTAGAAACTTGTTGGCTAGTTTGACCTACATATTGCATACTACACTTCGAACATGTTATTAAATATATGACATCTGCACTTTTGCAGTTGACATTATTCTTAAGTTTGAAAGTACCATTACATTGAGAACTTTTAAAATGATCACTTTCAGTAATATGAGAACAGTGCGAACATCTAGAACGATAACATTTTGATGAAGTAAAGTTAACATCAGACATCTGAAAGTTAGTTTTTACTAAAATGTCCTTAATATTCGTAGGACGTTTAACGGCCATTGTAGGCTTATAGGAATGTAACGTTTTAACAGCTGGATTGTCGGACAATTGAAGTAAATCCCAATATTTATTAATGATGTTGCCAATATTAGGTAGAGATGTGTTGTATTCAACAACAAAGGGTATAATAAGCTTTTCATGCTTTATAGAGTTTTTGAGGGCATCATCTTGAGTCAAACTCTTCACTTTATCAAAAGCCGTATCGATAACAGATTCTGGGTAGTTTATATAAATAATATAAATACATTAATTAAATGTCATGATTTCTGAATTATTTGACCAAATAAAGTCTATTAATAAACCATTTTTATCATAATTGAAGCATAGAACAGATAGTAAAGCTGATTTTGGTGCTAGGTCAAATTCTTATTTACTTGTGATCACAGAATTTCATGACAGTGTGTCACACCATTACTGAAACCATAATAATTTGTCCCTTTGCAACAACAAGGTTGTATCTACCATTATTGTCAAATGGTAGGTACTACATGTACCTTGTCACAAGTTGTGGCGTCAAAGGGACATATTACTTTTTCCGTGATCACTTAGTGTTATACACTGTAGCACAGTCAACCAATCTCTCCTGTATATCTTACCTGAGGTAAACAAGCATCAATGTTAGGAACCAGCAAGATATGACCATATTCTAACGGACTCACATTGATTATCACTAGATTACGTTCCTGAAATATAAACAAACACCATGCAAACAAGTTCATAGTATAGTAGATATCGGTAAACTATAAGCAATCACAAACTTCATATAACAAGAACAATGTATGAACTGAGTTTTGGTGTAGGGATGTTAGCAAGTTACACTCGAAACAGACCTGCGACACATTTTCAGGATTGGGTATTATGCCTCAGTAGAACCCCTGTCATAACACAACTTAATTTATATCACTGTTTTTTGTTATAAGTGCAACCCCTTCACAGTTGCCCTTCATAGAGCAACAACCTCTCTTGAGCAATATAATCATTTTGATCAAGAAGTAACCATTTACTATCACTTTTACCCCTCAAAGCAGCAACCTCTGTACAACAACCCAAACCTTGTGTTTCCCAAAGGATGATGCTCCAGAGAGACTGTACTGTGTATTTATTACTAAATTTAAACAAGATTTGTGTTACGTACAGACAACACATGTATGCTACCTTAGGTGGTGGTCTTTCCATTGTTTAAGATCAAAGGAATGATCAGTAAAAGAACAAAAGGATTAAGTGGTCGCAGAATGAATTCAATAGATGTCAATTGTTGTGTTTGGCCACACTTCCAACCACCTAAGGTAGCTAACGTGTGTGTGGACAGATGTCCGTACGAACGGACACCACCAAAGCTATATGCCCCCCCCCCCCACTTATATAAAAGGGAAAATGGCTGGATATTATTTTCAACATACCTTTTTAGATCTATCATCTCCATTACAATCCCCATGAGATGGATTACCTCCCTTGATCATCTCAAACAATATTTCTGGTTCTTTGATTTTAGTGAAATTGAATGAGGCTGGATTGAAAGGTTGATTGACAGTGTTGATTACATCTGGCTTCCTTCTTTCCTGTGCACGTTTAATATTAAGCTGAAACAAAATATCATAAAATGTTATTTTTTGTTAAATAACTATTGTGTCTAAACTTTAATAATTTAAAGTTAATTTGAATTGTCACAATTGTTCTTTGTCTACTGGCGATGATCTTACCTCAGTGAGCAAGTGGAGTGTGATGACCAAGTTTTTCCGAGGATCCAGAATTTGACGAAGCTTAAAGGTTATAAAGTAGCTTCCTAATAAACATTATATTGAATCCAGTTTCTAATCCAAGTGAAAAAGTTCAGAAAAACTGATCACTTTCAAGCATATAAAAGCGTGGATCAAATTTCAATTATCTGAAGTAATTAAACAAGAGGGCCCATTCTGACCAAGTTTCATGAAGATTGAGACATAACTGTGGCCTCTAGCTTGTTCTAAGATTTGACCTAGTGACCTAGTTTTTGACCAATATGACTCAGTTTCCAACTTTACCTAGATTTTATACAGAGACACATTCTGACCATGTTTCATGAAGATTGGGCCATAATTATATCCTCTAATATGTTCACAAGCTTTTTCTAAGATTTGACCTAGTGACCTAGTTTTTGACCAGACATTCCCCAGTTTCGAGCTTGACCTAGGTTTTATACAGACATACATTCTGACCATGTTTCATCAAGAATGGGCCAACACTGGACGGACGGACGAATGAGTGATTACAAAAGCTCCCCCTGTCACTATGTGAAGGGTGAGCTAAAAATTAGGCATTGAAATCTAGTGGAAACTCACCTGCGCAATGTAATTTTTTTCACCAAGTATTTTGGTTTCTTCAATATCTAATTTGTATCTGAAATGTCCATCTTCCATTGCTTTCTCCCATCCTTGACACAAAACCTTGTCAAACTGAAACAAACAGCACTTGCACACTAATAGACTATACAGCATATTCACACAATAAGACACAAACCCTTTGGCAAGAATTAAACTGCCTAGATGCAACAATGCACCTGATTGAACGTTTTGTCCTTTGAGATTGAAATTAGGAAAAAGGATTTATCAGATTATATCATAGTTTATGCCTTACTTTAACATTTCACTATGAAATAAAATTAACTAACAGTTTACTATGTATATATGTTAATAAATGCCACTTTTCCATTTCCATTACCAACAAGGAATATCACTGAATTCCAAATAAATATACATTAATTAATTATATAGCTATAATAACCTGGCTGACTTCGCATTTTTCTGATTCCCAATTCACTGAATTTTCACAAAAATCTGCCTCCGTGTAGATAAATTGTTCCATACTTTATGACGTTCACTATCTGAAAAAAACACTATGATAGGTAATATATAAATTTTGTAAAAAATAGATGATATTTAAATGGTGCGAATCGTTAAAGGCGAATATATTTGAGTGCGAATAACTAGGTAAACCAACTTAACAAAGTAAAGTAGATCGATACTTTGTTTATAAGTCAATGAAAACAACAATTAACCATGTCTGATTGAATGGGAATAAAATTTACAAACCAATTCAATCACACGTGCACACTTCGAGTGACCGGCAAGTTGTTGACGCGTGGTGATGTGATTGTAAACAAAGGTAAATCTACTCGAAGTACACGTTTACGTCGCGTGTCAACTTCGGCAGAATAAGCTCCGCCTTCCTGGATAGCTCCTCCTTTATGCATTTTGTACCGTGACAAACCGGTTCATTTTAGGCACGCATGTTTAATTAATATGCGTGGTTTTAGGGTCTCTCAGATAGGACAGGATTTATTTCTTCAATTATGTGTTGATTCCACTTCACTACTAAACAATTTACGAGGGGTGTTAAAAAACTGACCTGAGCAAATTAAGAGTACCTCGTATTAATCTGAACAACAGTATGTTCAATGATCGATCGGCGCTTTTATAATAATTAATTATTTGTACTTTATAATCATGTTCCAATGCCTTGTTGCAGGAAAACAGATCTCCGCCGGTTTCTGCATCTTCTTCATAATGTATATACCTGTCTATTAAACTTCTTCAAGGGCGCTGTACTATTGTAGAAAGTGGACAATATCCTCGTCTCCATCATTGCCAAATTAATAGAAGAGAATGCATTCGGAAGTTTCTTGCGCACTAAAGATAGGTTGCTCGTGAGTGAAAATTGGATGGCAATTTCAGGGGTTAAACTATATTGAACAAAATCTTTACATAATTATGTTACAGTTATTGAATACTTCACATTAATCAAATTTTGATTCAATACGCGTGATTCGTGAATTGCTGCGCCAACACACATAATATTATTTAAAAGTTGATCTTATTTCTATTTCCCATGTTATACCATGTCAAAATTAGTTTAGTCCCTGGCTTCAAGAGCATTCAGACACTTTTGCGGTTGAGTTCGGGACACCGTTTAAAGATTAGTTGAACCGTATGTGCTCAAATCTAAAGCAAGGAGCTCTGACAGCCCAGTTGCTAATAAAACCTAATAAAACCAAATGTGGTGTTTCGCAATCAACAATGAAATTGACGTGCGTCAAACCGAGTATCAATTTTTTTATGAAGTAGGATAGATTAATGTTAACGTGTCTCGGACCAAAACATCGAAGTGACCTGTAACGTCATCACCGATGCAACGTCACAGTAGAACGTCGCATAGTAACGACGTCATTAACGTCAATACAATAGCAGAGAGTCGAAGCGCAGTAAGAAGCAATAAGAAATTACATATATTACCAGTTACCAGTAGCCATATATAGCAATGTTCAAGTAAGTAAATATGGAATACACTTAAAAATAATTGTATGAAACGTTTTTTAACTTTAAATAACGAAAAAAAAACGCAAACGGACAGCAAAAGTAAATTTATTATTTCATATAGAGCCCTGTTCATATATTTGGTCTAGAACACTACTAGATCTACCGGAACTCTATTTCTTTCAACAGAGAAAATGAAATAACTGTTATGTTTGAATATTACTTTAACCAATCACTGAGGGAACTGCCTCTGTGGATTTTTTTAATTTGTGTCGCCGAAATATTATCAATGACACTTTTTTAATCAAAGCGAAATGAGCAAGAAGAACATCAATATTTGACACTACATGAACAGGATGTTACAAAGTTCGTTCTCAAAGTTTAAGTTTTAATAGTTTATTTTCCTGATGGCGGAAGAATGTTTAGTATTTATAGTCACCATTAGGTGACCATAAATGGTGGTAAATAGAACCTACCTAAAACAGAGAGGTGATTTAGCACGTCTTTCTAGATGAGTTCCAAAATGCATAAGAGAAAGTACTAAGTCTCTGCGCATGCGCCATGAGATGATGACATCGGCCTCTGATTGGCTCATCTAGACTGGTGACCTCCGACCAGTAAACACTACACTCTTCCCAGTTTTATAAAATCCACCCCTACCCGTGATAAAGGCCCAATTTGGTTTCCATTTCTATAAAATCCAACCCCAACCCGGGATAAAGACCCAATTACTATAAAACTAGGTTGCATAGCCAAAGGGCAACCTACAGGCCATATACCCCCAAGCAGATCAGGTAGACTTTATGAATAATTGAATAAGCCTACCCTTTAAGATGGGATAATGACCCCACATACATAATCACAAAGTTGATGAAGTGGAATCCAGCTATTGTATATGTGACCGGACCAAAAGTATACATGTAGTTACATTTTTATTAAGAAATATCTAGGATTGATCACTAAATAATGGTGAAAATATGTTTCTAAGAGATTGTACCTCAACTTAGCCACTGCAGCCAAAATAACAATAACCGGTGGGACAATTTAGAAAATAGTTAGCCCAACCCTTTTTGTTCCAAAGATAACCCCAAAAGAATTGCAATACAATGCCATGAATATTAATTAAATTTTATGATTAATTATGGAGAACAAACTTCCCTAAGGAGTAGAATAGCATAATTCTAGGCCTTTTCTCTAAATAGGTGGAAGGTGTAAAAGTTAAGACTCAACCTAATCCAAGCTCAATCTACAAGCTGTCCCTTCGTTTGGATCGCTCCATGACTTGTTCTTGGGAATTCATATTTTGCATTACTGCAGTAATCTCCAATCTGGAACATATGGAGCGATAGTTTAAGGGACACTGAGCAAAGACCAGGAGTGACAACTGTCTCTCCGCTCCATGACTTGTTCTTTGGAATTCATATTTTGCATTACTGCATTGATCTCCAATCTGGAACATATGGAGCGATAGAGTCACAGAGCTTTAGGGACACTAAGCATAAACGGTCCCAAACTAGAGATTTACACAAGGCCCTTAACTATCATTCTCCCCCCCCCACTTACAACTGAAATTTTGTCTGCAGGCATTGTGGTAAGGGAAGTGAAAGGCAACTTAAGGTTCACTTAGATTTATATTTAACATCTCTTTTTGAAGGACTAGCTAAAAGCGGGTCCTTAACACTGAGAGGCAAATGAAGATTCCCTTTAGCTACACCCTCCCTGTTCTCAATAAACATGATTCAATAAACAATACACCACTCATGCGTTTAATATAATGTGTCCAATCCAAAGGCTATGCTCAACGATAAGCGAAATAACCTCGCCAAGAAGAATATCACATGGTGCAAGCCCAAATCGAATTTCGAAAATGGCAGCTCACAGCACGTGAAGAATCACGATGCGCCCTACGTCGCCAAGAAAGAATATCACGTGGTGCAAGCCCAAATGAGTATCTCAAAAATGGCAGCTCACAGCACATGAAGAATCCCGACGACTAAAATAAGGCACTGTATAGCGTCTCTGTCATAACTGACAGCCACACTTGAAATCGTCGAAATCATTTTTTACGTGGTGCAAGCCCAACGGCGGCCTGCACTGCACTACACGCAAAGATTTCAATGAAAAACACAACCTCTCAACCAAACACAAGCAACAAAACGCATGATTCTAGTGGAATGTTAATTAAATGAAAGTGATTTGATTTACTACAAAAATACAACAACTTGTTTGATTAAGGTTTTAGTCTATATAATGTTTTCTGCAACTAATATCCATTTTTGTGGGCTCCCTTATGTTACAACACATGTGATTAGTATATGCCCACCATTGTCCCCTCCAATTACTGCTAGATACTTAACTGCTTACCCTGATAAGGCATGTATTGACACTGACACCCGACTCAAACTATTCAGAAGGTACTGGTGTACCATTACCTGCCTCTGAAGTCAGTTAAGCATCTTTTCCCCAATTATAAAGGTTCAGCATTTTAGGTCGCATTAATATTTAGTGCCCAAACTCAAGGATAAAACCCAACTATGTGTAGAGAACACAAACTCTGTGGTCTATTTCCGCTATAGGTACTGTATGCATCCTAAACTAAACACCTTTCCTTTAGCCTTAAATTAAGATCAGCTATGCATGTTACTCTCGTGTTACACAAACTCTAGTGTTCATACCAGCTATGTGCACCGAGAGCACAAGAAGATACCTGACCTTGATATGATCTGCACTGTACACGACCTAAGGAATTCAAGGAATGCAAATCTATGCGAGGGAAGTTCAAAGCTAATAATACTAACCCTCCCCTGGTATCCTTTGTGTATCCTGTACAGTGAGTTAAATTACGACCCTGCGATATTGTGGATTTGGATTCAGCAAGATTACTAGGTATCAGCTGTGTTTCCCTCCACATGAACCTCAGGGATGGGGCTTGGGCATGTTACCCAATAGCTTAGGGATTATCTGGCACTAGACCCCAAGTTCCCTAAAATGTGTTACTTTCAGACCCTTTATATTGTAAGGGTTCCCCGTCATTGGAAAGGGTGACCCGTAAGAATATATCATTAACCTCTCCCCCCATCCAAAATTAATTAAAATTAAACTATATTTTTCATTGAAAATAAACAACACATAGGGTCTTCAAGCAACAATAAACACAAATATAAATATTAAAACAATGTGAACAAGAACAAATGAACCACTACCCAATCTAAATTAAACATACAAATGCATGTTTGTATACATTGAAATAAAATTCTTCCAACTTATTAATATTAAATAACCCCCATAATAGTAAAGTTGACACCAATGGTTCACCAGTCCTAAACACACTCAATAACACATATAAATGTGCACCTCCCAAATGCCTCGGCCACAGACATAATATGTCTGATGAGGCTTAAGGGAGTATCACCAGGTTTGACAAATGCACCCCACTAGCCCTGCTACAACACCATCAGTGCTGAAATCTCTGTGAAACATCCAGGGAATGAGTGGCCTGGGTAACAGTACATTCATCTAACAAATGCACCCCCATTAGCCCCCTGCTACAACACCATTAGTGCCGCAATCCCTGTGAAACATCCAGGGAATGAGTAGCCCGGTTACTACATTCACCCGACCAAATGATAAATGTTTCAATATATACTATGGACACTTGCTGCTGTGTTAATTTTTCAATATATATTATGGACACGTGCTGATGTATCAGCAACCGCTTGAGTACGCAAAGCATCAACACCCCAGGCACCCGGTACCTAGACCCAGAACGCATTTGACAGACTGTTACTGTCTCATGCGCTGCGTCTACATCCCAAGCGCCGGCAAGAGCATTAACTAGCGCTGTCCATTTTAACTCAGATGGTGAAGGCCTAAGACCTTTTGGGTCGAAGTTAGGCCTCCGTGTCCGACCCGTATAAGTGGTTTCCTAATCCGCTAGGGGAAGGTCCAGCTCGTTTTGGTTGTCGGACACAAAATTAAGTAGTACATAAAAAGTATCCAGCCCATGTAAGTGGTTTCTTTTGTAATTTCCCAATTTTATGAGAGACATAACCATTACACCCTTCACTATGGACACAATCATTGAGCCAAGCAAATTGTATGCAGGTCATGCACAACATAGCTGTGAAAATCCCAAAAGTACAGAATAATTAATACCATTGAGATAAACACAAATACACATCCAACTTTAGTTACCTATCGACCAAACACACACACAATTGCAGCTTATCCGTATTATGGTCCCATGATTTGATAACTGTTCCATTCTGGTTTGTTATAAACTATGGAACGCGAAAACCAGCTCAATATATAGGACCAACCCAATAGACAGCTTAACAAAACCAGACGATGGAATTTTCAGAATGAGTGACGAGTCACTCGTGAATCCTACTGCACTCCCTCCAATCACAAATGTCAAAACGTTAAGTGTGTAAACGTCAACAAATAACATGAGGTCGCATATAAATGACTCCCACGGAACAATAATTACCTGTAAGTGAGATTATTTAGAGGTCGCAGTAATAATAAACGCCGTTGGTTAGTTGACTGTCCGAAACGAACATCACGTAAACGTATCACGTATCTAGTGCAAGCCCAAATGAGTATCTCAAAAATGGCGCTCACAACACGTAAACAAAAATGTCACGTGACAATGTCGTAAAAGGCTAAAACCAACCATCAACGCGCGTGTATTCAAATAGGACCTCCATTCTCACCAAACCACTAAGCTATTTACTTGCTCTTTGCTTTAAATGCCACCCGCTAAGTTCTATGGCTTAGCAGCGCCATTTGTAGTATTTATAGTCACCATTAGGTGACCATAAATGGTGGTAAATAGAACCTACCTAGAACAGAGAGGTGATTTAGCACGTCTTTCTAGATGAGTTCCAAAATGCATAAGAGAAAGTACTAAGTCTCTGCGCATGCGCCGTAAGATGATGACATCGGCCTCTGATTGGCTCATCTAGACTGGTGACCTCCGACCAGTAAACACTACAGCGGAAGAATGTATAATTTTCAGGTTGAATTCCAGAGGGTTCTACCACTGCTTTAATCTTTTGAGCATTGAATGAAGCTATTTGTGTAAGAAATTGAAATAATACACTGTGTTCATGGCTCAGATAAAATTTAGTATGAATTTAAATTTTGAGAACACACTTTTTGAACACCCTGTTCAGGTAACTCACGATCGTCTAACCTATAACACCATGGTCGACCAACAGAGTTTACCAATGCTGTCCACACATAATTATAACATTACAGAATAGAATATAGAATCGGAAATTTAATATACGGGAGAATTTGTATTTTTCAATGTTTTCAATTGTTTTGTATTTCAGTTTTTCAACAGAACACTTACACAATATTTTAAGCGCACAAGCAAATGTCTTCAATTCCCTTCATGGAGCTGGAGACTCACAGTACGAGGGCAAAGATTTAACAACTGGTATATACAGGGAGAGAAAGAATGGTAAGCTCCCGTTCAAATAAAAAATCGTTATTTATTTATTATTATTATTAATATTATTATTATATGATTTATTAACATGATGGATGTAACTTAAATATATGTATAATATAATTGAAATTTAATTTCCTGAAGAAGCGCATTAGCTTGAAAATTTGAAAGAAGAGTCTAGTCAGTGTTATTTATATTATTCAGAATATATCTGCTCAAAATGATATCCCAATATTTCCATAGGAATTTCCATGAATGTTAGAACTCAAAATGGTTATCACAAAATAGAAGTGTTGTTCTGGGTTTATTATGATACATTTTTAAGACGTCCAACTTCAGATTTGTCTTAATGTTAAGTCTTGTATTTGAGTTAAATCTCAACATGAGCTGAGATTTGTACTTGAGATTGTGCTTCCTGAGATCGGAATACCCGAAATACAACTTTTATTGTATGAACTTGTTTCCGGAAATATACCCGTAATGCCCACAGGTATCTGTATCATTAATATTATTAGAGTAAACAAAACATTTTATTATAAAATTTATAATATCTTAGATAAGATAATTTTTATAAAAAAAAATGTTTACTCTTTATCAATGATACAGTTACCTGTGGTAATGCCTTGTATCATTATTCAATGGTGTATGTTTCTGGTTGATTTCAGGAATCGATAGATCGGTGCCAAAGATATTTGTATCCACCAACCAAGTCAACACACACAGTAACATCGTTGTCACACAAGACAACAGTCCATACAGTCAACAGCAAGAACGTCTAATAGTCGATGAAGTGTTCCAGAAGTACAAACTCACAAATATTACTGCTGGTATGTAGTTTGATGATTCTTCTAAGTATAGCTTTTTTTGCAAATTCAAATTAAAGCACTTAAGAATTAGTTCATTACGACAAGCCACCAGCCCAAATTGCAGAATATCATTGAAAAGTTAACTGATAGTGGTAATTTTATGACAATAATAATTTACAAGGCAATTAGTTAAATTTATCAACATCGTGTTTATAATACATTGTACTGCTTCTCTTTATATTTCGTATCAACATACAAGTTTAAAAGATCAATATCAAACGTTTCATTTTGTAAATACACGTACATGTATATCAAAGACAACTTGCATCATAACACATGGTTGGTTGTATTGTTTTCAGGTGCACAGTGGAAAAAATGGCGTACACCAAAGGTCAGTTTGAAGAAGGCCAACAAGCTGCCACCATCAGCTATGGTACCATACAGAGAGCTTATGATCGATATACACGAAGAAAGAATGGAATGTTTATGTTCCGATCTAGAGGAAGCACCGTTGTCTTTGGTGTATTGATTTTTGTGCGATTTTTTTTTTTTTTGATGAATTCATATTCAAAAACATGGTGCATAATGATTGCAAAAATATATATTATGCAACCTGACATATGACTTGCTTGTTGTTGGCGTTTTACAGTATTACTATTATTACAGGCAATTACTACCTTACAGGCAGTAAACATAGCCTAATGTTGCAATGGTAGCTTCGTTTTGTAGGCTTGTGACGTAACGTCAAAAGGTGAGACACACAAGCGTAACGCTTTTGACGTCAAACACCGTATTTTTTTAGTTAAATATGACTCACATACGCACACACATAATTTAGCAAGTCGACTTTAAACAAAAGAAAATTGAAATTATCGTCAGAAAAATACAAAAGTCTCGCTTTTTGAACTTTGTCTTTTCTTAGCTCCTTTTTGAATTTTCTCGACGGAAACGAACGAAACTAATATGGCATCAGGTGTTGCGACTACTTTAACCGACAACGTTGTTTCCATCCAAATGCGTTCCGTAGTTAGTACTTTATTGCAACTGTTACCTATAAGACCATGCGTTTTTGTTACAAGTCTCGCTGCGTTTTTGCGAAAAAATTGCTTGAAATGACGCATTTTACAGTGCACCTTTATTATTTCCGTGTACATGTGTATATTGCAAAATGTGCAATTTGTTTCTGCGTTAAGTGATATAATTTTCATTTTCCTACGCCAAGTTTTGCGAAAATAATCGTAGACATTCGTTTGCGATTTTTGCCGTTTTCGAGTGTGCCTCACCTTTTGACGTTACGTCTGTATGATTTGAAGAGTAAATAGCGAATATATGGTTAACGGATTTAAAAACGCGACACTTGGTTACGTAGGTATATTTTAGGAAAAAACAATTTCCCATATAAAATATGTTTGTATATCCGTATAGGCTAATTCAATGTCGGGATTTTGATACCAAACTTAATAAAATCCAACGAGTATTAACTAAATTATCGCACGAATAAGACATTGGTCCAGAAAACAAAAGGAACATGTTTATCGGCGCATTGGTTTTATCGTTGAAGAAGACCAGCCTATATAACAGATCGAATGTTTACGTAACTTTTATATACAAATTCATTACAAATTCTTAATTAAATTGAATATAATAAATAACATATCCAACTTTTATTTAAAATGTGTCTACAGTAGATATAAGCATACCATACACATATCACACAGTTATAAATAAGTAAGTGTGTCTGATTACCTTGTACATGGACAGAATTTAATATGAACTAAGGCGCTGCCTATTTAGCGGATTTTATCTTTAGGTCATAAACCACTAAATGCATACGCGGACCAAATTCGGATACACTCAAATAGTCCTTACAGAAACTTGTGTTTGCCTGCAAATGGTGATATGCCTTGACAAAATGGAACTAGAATCATCTTATTGAGTTTAAAGGTATTGTATAAATGTAGTTGAATGAGTGAATATGTTTCATCTTGAATATTTTGAGATTTGGGCATTTTTGACAAAGCGAAAGTAGACTAGGGTAAAACCCACATTGGATCAGCCCGCGCGTCTGTAAAACTTTGTCGACCGCCTTTGACGAACAAAATCTTTCTTATATTAAACATGACCCCCTGTTTTTTGGTCTTATTTTGTAGCTGAAACATATAATACTGCTTTTCAATGATATAGGTCTGTCAACTGGCCATAGACTTTAACATGATTTATCCAGTCACTTCCGGCAAAATCTGCCTGTTAACGGGGTGCCTGATAAACTAGTGATAATCCGTCACCTTACCACGTGATCTGACGGACTTCTTCTTATATGAGAGTCGCCGGTTGCAATTCCGTGCCCGAGGGTGAGGTTTTCCTATCCTAAATGAGCTGGTGGTTGATCGGCTAGATGTGCCCACTGTTATAGTAGAACCATAATCCAACTGTACCTTGATTTTGGTTGCTATGGTAACCCAAATTCTACATTATTGTTGCTATTGTTCGAATGAACCATCCAAAGAATATTTTACCAATTTGAAATGAAATCGCTATATTTAGAAAGGACCATTCCTGTGAAGTTTGGTTAAAATTGGCCTAGTAGTTAAAGTCGTTAAGAGAATTGTTGAAGGACTAACACACACATGGATGACAGACAAAGACCGATCACCAAAGCTCTCCTTGTCACTATGTGCCAGGTAAGCTTAAAAGAGCCAAATTCCGAAAAGAGCTTTTTTAAGTAATTCCTGCTTTTCATTTTTTCGGTTTAAAACTAGAATTGCCACACTGACAATTAATACCCCCACACAACCACTTTGTCCAGGAAACCATGTTTTCTTTTTTAGTAACAGTGACCTTGACCCCACCTGGTCCACTTTCGAACTTAAGAGGCGTATTCACATAAGCTACCTATCCAGCAAGTTTCATCACAATATCTCATTCCTAACTAAAGTTATCGTCAAGAAACCAACAGACCAACTGATGGAGGGACATATTTGCACTATCTAGCCAAATATTAGTGATATTGTACCATAGGTTTAATACCCCTGCCCAGTAAGCACAATAACTTAGAGCCAAATGTTGTATCACAACTATGCGACAAGGCTTATCCGTCATGTACTCTGATTAACTTGTGACACAACGATGTGAAATAACCCTGACACAACCAAATTGTATCATTTTATAAGTGAAAAATATGAGACAAAAATAGCATATGTATGTTATATTGTATGCTTTTATTCAGGCTATAAAGAACAATATAATTGACGATTTAGTCACACTCTTTCATGAAAACCAGAAAATGAATATTTGTGGACTCTGTATGGTACAGTACATTAGCACGGATATAGGATACAGTCTAGAATACTGGTTAAGTCAAATAGTACATCGCTCTGAAAAAATAGGCTGCAAAGCGGTAGAACATAAATTCATTTGTTTTCCAACGTTCAAACATGAAAACTTATGGTATAAAAATTACTACAGATTATCATTAATTATTTGTTAAGCTTCAGCAAAAGAACCAGTATCGTACAAAAAGCTTAATATTAAAAATGTTATATTTTATTCTACAATTTCGCTTCCGTATCTCGATACTGATGGCAAGAAGTTATATACAGATTGTTTAAGTTATATTAAAAATAAAATAATATAGATAAAATAATTATAAATAAAACAGTTGTCCTCAACTTTAGGAGGAGTAGAACACAAGACTTATAATATTATTGTTCTTGAATCTAAAACAGAATAGAAATCACATTAATAATAATGTGGAGAGCACTCGACTCGCTATTCTCGATATCGACATTACTGGATAAAACCCATTTTCCGGAATCGAACATTTCACGGTCGGGGGGATTCCGGACAATAGGCCGTATAGCGGGAGTGTATATACATGTAATTATTCTTTTTTCAATATTCAAACAAGAAAAACGTATAAAACAATTATTGTATATTATCAGTAAACATCTTTGTTTTTAAACTTTAACAAGAATTATCCTAAAAAATGCTTTATATTTTAATATTTTGAAATATTGCATTTTATTCTACACTGTCGCTTCCGTAGCTCGTTACCGATGGCGAGAAAATAAGCTCATTTTTCAAGTTAAACATATTATTTAGGCAAAATTAATCACGATTTTTGTACCTAGTTGCTCTATATGCTATATGCAGGAGCCCCCCGACGTACATTCGGAATATCTCGCACATTGTCGCTCAATTAATTCCGTTATCCTGGAAAACAGGTTTTAACCTGTAATGTCGATATGGTGAATGCTAGGAAACAGCTTGTTTAAAAAGTGCAACATAGCGTACGAAGAGAAATATTTATATGCTACTGGCGAGTGCTCGAAGATAGCAGATCGTTGGACAGCAAAGCGCTACCGAAGCGGTCCTTCACTGCTTTGCACAAAAAAGTGCTTGCCTAGCAAAGACTTAGTGCTGAGAAATCATAAGCTATTGGCGAGCACTGCTTGCTGGTAGCATGTCGTTTAGGCAAAGTAAAGAGCTATTTGGTAGCTGTTCGGTTAGGCATCAGGCTCCTGGATGATATTTGAACAGTTGACACAAAAACCTATCACACACATATCAATAAATATATTAAGACTTAAATAATTAAAAGTAAACCACCCGCACCAATTAAACCATTTAGACGCGTTACAGGGATACATGCAGCGGCTGGACGGTCAGAATTTAAAACCAGCCACTTGGAGACAGCTTATCTGCTTTACTTACTACGTCTATGCTATGACAGGCTACCAGCGAGCAGTGCTCGCCTGTACTGCTCACCTGTAGCATAGCATTTCTCAGCACTTTGCAGGGTGGTCAAGTGGCATGGTGGTCAAGCGGATAACGCTCTCCACTACTGATCAAGAGATCCCTGATTCGTTCCTTGGCCGGTGTACTTGGTAATTTCTGAAACGCTGTCTTGTTCATGAAAATATTATAGGACTGGGGTTCACAAATCAACATTGATTATCCAAAATGTGACTTCAAACCATACTGGATAGACAATAATTAATGCAATTATTTCTATAAACAGCAATGGACCGATATCAGTTGTGCTACATTTTTAATAACATGATAATCCAGTACAGGAAGATTGTTCATGATTGACAGAATCATCGACGATTAATAAATTTTTAGCCTACTTTAGGTACGAAGAGTAATCGGTACGAACTTGCTTCAGTTTTTATTGAAAATCAGCATCGGGAGTCGAGTTAATTGAAGATTCTATAACTACGTTAATTATGTGTATAAAAGACGACATTCCTTGTTTAAAACAAGTACTTTCATGGTTCACAGTCTGTGATTTCGTCAAACCGTGTTTTCATCCGGCGGCATCCATGTTGGTGGTCAAACTCCTTAGCGACGCGTTTATCTCCATTGCTAAGTTGCTTTGATAAAATATGTTTGCTACAGACTCGGGTGTTTGGTAATCGAACGGCCGCTCGATAAATCTGTATTTTAAGCCTAAAACTTTCTGTGCTTTAGTTATCTAGATGACGGAAATAGCCGAGTAGTTACGATTGCATAAGGAATAATGCGGGCGTCGGAAATTATGTAGTCCTACTTTATTCGTTAAAGTTATAGATCTACTGTATTGTGTATTTTTACCAAGTTTTAAAAAATAAAAGAAAATTTATGAGCAACAGAATTTCGCATTTATATGACTTTTGTTATTATATTGGCCGCCATTTTTTCTGTACTTTCTTTAACTGCGGAATCGTAACACAAATTTTCATACCCATTAGCCTAGTGAGCTGGGCTAAACTCTGACGGATCCGGATGTTAACAGAAAGCGGAATATATTCCGGAGCTTCGCCCCGGAAAATCCGCTATTATGTGTTGAATGTTGTGCCAACTTGACTCTATCATAACGCAGACATCACCATAGACTTATAAATTTACACTGTTTTGTGTGGTTAATATTTGCTAATACTGGTCCGAACCCAGTTACCCATATTTCACGCACATGGTTGTTTCTACTTCGTGCACATTTAAATGGTAATTGTTTACAAACAATGTAAAGGTTAGAGTTTGTAAAACGTTTCTTTAAGGATAAGAAGTATCCTAATTGAACACAAGTAATTACATTTCAGCTTTGGAGGGAGATTCGGATATTTTTTATAATAAATAATCGAGTGCTGCCTAGGTTGATATACATGCAACAAGATATTTATTTAAAAGTAATAGAAACAATTAAGTCAACATATAGTAAACGGAAACATATAATTTACAGAATGTACGTCACTGACCTAGTACCCATGTTGTAAAATAGCCGTACAATTATTAATCACTCTTGACACATTATTCTAGTTGTTATCTATCAGAGAAGGGAAGCCACAGTTTCCCTTTAATGCTGAGCAAGTTCATTTCTGGTACCATTTTTATTTCTCTTTTTGTTGGGAATGGCGTGGCTTGGGATCGAACCCGGGACCTCCCGTACTCAAAGCGGACGATCCACCACTAGGCTATCGAGGAAGCGATACAGTTGGAGAATTTGCCCATTCAGGACAGTGAGTTACAAGTTTATTGAATTCATTGAGAAATTTTGCTCCAACAAAACTGTTGTTCAGATTAATATTAGGTAAAGAATCCCTTAATTTGCACGGGTCAGTTTTTCTAAGGTTTCTAGACAAAATTTCAAATTTATTGCCCATCCATAAATTTGTTGGAGCAAAGTTTCACGACGCTTAAAAAATTGCTGTTAAGTTCGTGACATCGTTAAAAAGAAAAGTTTCCGTATGTGCTAAAATCTAAAACAAGGAGCTCTGCATGACAGTCCAGTTGCTGTGGAACCAAAGTGGTGTTTCGCAATCCACAATGAAATTGACGTGCCTCAAACCGAGTATCAATACTTTTTTATGAAGTAGAATAATGTTAACGTGTAACGGACCAAAACATCGAAGTGACATGTAACGTCATCACCGGTACAACGTCACAGTAGAACGTCGCATAGTAACGACGTCATTAACGTCAATACAATAGCAGAGAGTCGAAGCGCAGTAAGAAGCAATAAGAAATTACATATATTACCAGTTACCAGTAGCCATATATAGCAATGTTCAAGTAAGTAAATATGAAATACACTTAAAAATATTTGTATGAAACGTTTTTTAACTTTAGATAACGGAAAACGCCCGCAAACGGACAGCAAAAGTAAATTGATTATTTCATATAGAGCCCTGTTCATATATTTGGTCTAGAACGCTACTAGATCTACCGGAACTCTATTTCTTTCAACAGAGAAAATGAACTAACTGTTATGATTGAATGGTACTTTAACCAATCACTGGGGGAACTGCCTCAATTTGTGTCGCCGAAATATTATAAATGACACTTTTTTAATCAAGGCGAAATGAGCAAGAAGAACATCAATATTTGACACTACTTGTACAGGATGTAACAAAGTTCGTTCTCAAAGTTTAAGTTTCAATAGTTTATTTTCCTGATGGCGGAAGAATGTATAATTTTCAGGTTAAATTCCAGAGGGTTCTATATATTGCTTGAATCTTTTGAGCATTAAATGAGGCTATTTGTGTAAGAAATTGAAATTATACACACTGTACATGGCTCAGATAAAATTTAGTATGAATTTAAATTTTGAGAACAAACTTTTTGAACACCCTGTACAGGTAACTCACGACCCTCTAACTTATAGCACCGTGGTCTACCAACAGAGTTTACCAATGCTGTCTAACCATATAACATTACAGAGTAGAATATAGAATCGGAAATTTAATATACGGGAGAATTTGTATTTTTCAATGTTTTGTATTTCAGTTTCACAACAGAACACTTACACAATATCTTAAGTTCACAAGCAAATGTCTTCAATTCCCTTCACGGGGCTGGAGACTCACAGTACGAGGGCAAAGATTTAACAACTGGTATATACAGGGAGAGAAAGAATGGTAAGCTCCAGTTCAAATAAATAATCGTTATTTATTAATTAATTTATTATTAAATGATTTATTAACATGATGGATGTAACTTAAATAAAATGTACAATGTAATTGAAATTAAAATTCCTGAAGAAATGCATGAGCTTGAAAATTTGAAAGAATAGTCAGTGTTATTTATATTATTCGGATTATATCGGCCCAAAATGATGTCCCAATATTTCCATAGGTATTTCCATGAATGTTAGAACTCAAGATGGTTATCACAAAATAGAAGTGTTGTTCTGGGTTTATTATGGTACAATTTTAAGACGTCCAACTTCAGATTTGTTTCAATGTTAAGTCTAGTATTTGAGTTTGAGTTAAATCTCAACATGAGCTGAGATTGTACTTGAGATGTTTCCGGAGATCGGAGTACGCGAAATACAACTTTTATTGTATCAAATTGTATCCGGAAATGTACCCATAATGCACACAGGTAACTGTATCATTAATATTATTTGAGCAAACAAAAACATTTTTTTTATAAAATTTATAATATCTTAAATAAGATAATTTTTATAAAAGATTTTTTTTACTCTTTATCAATGATACAGTTACCTGTGGTAATGCCTTGTATCATTATTCAATGGTGTATGTTTCTGGTTGATTTCAGGAATCGATAGATCGGTGCCAAAGATATTTGTATCCAACAACCAAACCAACACACACAGTAACATCGATGTCACACAAGACAACAGTCCATACAGTCAACAACAAGAACGTCTAATTGTCGATGAAGTGTTCCAGAAGTACAAACTTACAAATATTACTGCTGGTATGTAGTTTGATGATTCTTCTAAACATAGTTTTTTTTGCAAATTCAAATCAGTAAAGGACTTAAGAATAAGTTCATTACGACAAGCCACCAGCCCAAATTGCAGAAAACATCATTGAAATATTAACTAACAGTGGTAATTTTATGACAATAATAATTTAAGGCAATTCGTTAATTTTATCAACATCGTGTTAATGATCCTGCTTTTCTATATATTTCGTATCAAGATACAAGTGTAAAAGATCAATATCAAACGTTTCATTTTGTATACACATGTACCACAGGTAACTGTATCATTAATAAAGAGTAAACAAAACAAAAAACACAATTTTTTTTATAAAATTAATAATATCTTACTAATATATTTGTTTCACTCTTTATCGATGATTCAGTTACCTGTGACACGTACATGTATATCAAAGACAGCTTGCATCATAACACATTGTTGGTTGTATTGTTTTCAGGTGCACAGTGGAGAAAATGGCGTACACCAAAGGTCAGTTTGAAGAAGACCAACAAGTTGCCACCATCAGCTATGGTACCATACAGAGAACTTATGATCGATATACACGAAGAAAGAATGGAATGTTTATGTTCCGATCTAGAGGATGCACCGTTGTCTTTGATGTATTGATGTGTGTGTGATTTTTTTTTTTTTTTTTTTTGGTGAATTCATATTCAAAAACATGACGCATAAAGATTGCAAAATATATATTTTGCAATCTGACAAATGACTTGCTTGTTTTTTTTATAGTATTACTATTATCATATACATGTATGTCTGTATGTAGTTGTCATGGTCATACTACGAGCCAAGGGATTCGACACGGTAAAAAATCCACCACTTCTACCTTAGGAATGGACAGGGGTATTACTTTATGACTGACCCTCAAATACCCAACTCAACATTATGCCCAATATTTTAAACACGTCGCATGCAATCATTTGATTTGTACTGCACACTTCACGGCAATATAATATCATGATACATAAAAACACAACTTTTATCAAAATCCGTACAAAAATGTGCCAGTGTCGAGCATAGAATGTTCGCAAAATGCGTAAAAACCGGTTGGTTTATATACGTGTGCTCCGTCAGAAATTAGAAAACGGCCCTGATAATATATACTACTCAAACTTTGATAAGGGCCAAGAAATTTTCCATTTGAATATTTTGCAAATCGAAAAAGATTGACCCGTAGACTTTTCAAAAACATAAGGTTACATCTGCAATATTGTAAACCAATAAAGATTACTTCGAAATTTAATGTCTAAGTGCTGATAAGACCAACCCCATTAAAATGTTTGTGCAGCATTCAAGCCTCTGTAGTAACGGAATGCGATCCTTTTATTAGCATCTGAGGTCTTACACGATATGGTAATAAAAACGGGATAAAAATGTCCATGTTAATCAAGCCACTTTGGTCCCCGCCAATAGGGCTTATCGGTTACCTGGAAAACGACGTCATTTTGGCAAGGCGTATAAAATGCATTACATCAAGCATCGAACTTTAGAAGCAGATAAGATGATATTTTATAAATTGCACAACGTTTTCTTCATCGGTTTTAGACATTTAACGTGAGACGAACAACGAAATCAATTTCTTGGCCCTTAGCAAAGTTTGAGTAGTATAGATAAATCATTATTTAATATTCACGCATGATCTCAGGAAATTAGTACGACGATTTGATAGAGCAACAAATTTCGTGCAACTTACCGACACTCGTATGTTTCTGTATCGCTTAAATAGACGAAGGCAACAATTCAACAACCTTTGGCTGAAAACAATTTGCCTACTTCGGCCTTTTCTCAGTGACAGCACGGCTGAAGAGTTGCATGGTACACATGTATTACCCGAACACCAATCATTTTCTAGATTGCCACGCGATCCGTCACGTGAAACGACCAATGGTCGAAGTAAATGTAAATATTAGAAATTTAATATAAATAAGTTCTCATTGAAATGCTTTTCAGTGTTTCTCGCCTAACATAACTAAAATTACTAACAGTCTTTCGGACAAGGCGTTAAGCGAGGTCCCGTGTGTGATGCTTTACATTGGCACGTAAAGGAACCAGGGATACTTCTGGAACTAGGGCATCTTCTGTATCATGCACTATCCCCCAAAACTTGACTAAGGTCACTAACCTCTTCTGGGGGCCTCATCCATATGGATTTCCGGGGCGAGGATAAATAAAGCATATAAATCGAAACCTGATTATCGTATAAGATAGCGGTACAGAAACTGATGAGTGGCGGTAAGTTGCGAGAAATATTTTGCTCTGTCAACTTGTCATCCTTGCATATCCGTGTTTATCCGTTGTCCAATCAGAGTTGTTATCTTAACTTATCAAAACATTCATTCTTATGGTACAATAGCGAAAACACACGAGGATTTATTAGTGACATGTCGAATATTCTCGCCTACTGAACCATGTTGTGTAAAATAACAACAAAATGTTAATGCTGTTGATGGTATAGTCCGGTCAGGATAAAAATCCAGTGACGCAGCGGTCGAGTCCACTATAACGGTGTAAAACCAATTATAAAGGCTTATACTGTACAAACAACTATAATTCCAATGCTAACCTAACATACTAAACTTCGCTCTACCTGTTCAGACAATGGTTGTGATTTTTTGCGTACACATAAACTGCAACGTCACTGTCAAAATATCCTAACCTTCTACAAACATAAAATTAATATTCATTTGATATGCTTGATAACGTGCAGAGAAAAGCGACAAAGATAATCTAGCGTAGAACGCGGGGAGACATGTTTGAATGCTGCAAGACCCTTACTGACGGAAAATGAGTGTTTGCTCGACGTTTTCCAACAATCAGCAGAATTAGACGACACACATGAGACCACTGATTAGCCTAATAAATAGAGAAAACAATAAGTAAAATAAATGTATGCTCGCATACCAACCAGCGGGCTAGTCTGGTTCGCGTCTAGTAACAAAGTGATCTAGAGGAGGTAATCCAAACTACCAATGGGCTTGATTTCCCATGTTCGTCCTTTTAATTCTACAACAGCTTTAATACTAAGTGCATGAATTCATGAGTTTTTAACGAGTGGTTAGTGCCGGTGTGTAATTGAACTTCACAGATGACGTCTGAAATGTGTATGTCTCTGTGACAAGCATCACCTCTACATCAGCTCCGATCACGTCATGCGTTTGGTAACACCGATCTCCATACGTTGTGTGGCTCCTTGATCGGCAGTGCTGTATCTGGAAATATTTCACGATGGATTTGGTCTTCTGACCCTCAGGCAATTTCTGACGCCACTAGTCAGTCATCGCCATCTGGAGAATATGTTTCCATGTATGAAATGTTCGATCAGTTCGTCTTTAGCTGAAATATCCTCATACAATGGTAAGTTTTTTCTAAAGGATGCAGAAATTGGCGTTCCGTTGACACCCCCGAACATGGCCCGATCGGACAATTTCCCCTACTATTGAAGAAGTAGGTGATATGGCTACACCGGACCAACGTCACCGTAATTTTTCAGTGACCAAACTCGAAAAGAAAGGGCCGAACTAGCCCCGGTTTCCCCTACTTAACGTCATTACAGGCAGTCCGCATAGCCTAATGATTACAATGGTGGCTTTGTTTCGTAGGCTTGTTTGAGTTGAAGTGTAAATGACATGTAAATTGCGAATGCAAATAATTTATATACATATATAGCTTAGTGGAGGAAAAAACCAATGACGCTACGTGAAGAGGTGGGACTAGATGCAGTGAATTGATGGGATTTACACACTTTCACGTGTGGGGAATAAAATAAAAGCTCTACACATTTTGAATAATTGATTTTATTTCAAACCTACATCAATCATGTATAATAAATCATCCAACATCGAAACACATTCTCCGATTTTCAAAGAAATATGCTTTTTAAAAAGTGTAAAAAGTGCCAAATACAAAATTAATTCCCATGTTTTGTCATTACATGATAATCAAAACGCTGATCATGTATTCAGATTCTAAATGCTATTCAAGGGGGTTATGCAGGAACTATGACGAAACTACATAAATTATTAGTGTTTACTGCGTGCATAATATTTTCTGCGTAAATAACCTGCAAGTTATTACATGTACTTCAAGTCAGCTTTGTCATGTATAATTGTACATACTTTTAATTAGAAATAATCATGGAAAAGACATTATATAAAAATGATAGAAGACTTTAAACACTTGTTTTCTAGCTAAAACAGCAGAACATAACAACACTGTTAACATGTTACCACACTAAGTTCCTGGGGATCTGCTTGGGGAAACCACTTACATGTATTACAATTTTCAGAATTGGTTCTTTGAGATTCAAAAACTTGTATGCTGGCTAAAACGTACTAGACTCGGTTCTCTACGATATATATGTCTATATAGAAATACACGACACGACATTCAACAACATCTTTATACCAAAATGTACATAAAACATGCAAATTAATGATCAATATATATTAAAAAATTATGCTCCCAATCAATCAATAGTTCATTACATATCATAGCTTATCACAGAACTGCATTTATATGAACAAAAGCGTAATTAATGCTGATTACCGTCGTTGCTGACCCTTAAAACTTCACCCATTGACTTCAACTTCAACTTGAAATATCAACACTACGACTTTATATGCTTGATTTCTACGTCGACATTTTTTCAACCTCCTACTAAAACTGTTTTCTTACCAAGAAGTTGATGCAAAGTTATACTGACGGAATATTGTTCATGTTTAGTCACACTGCCCCATCTCATTCACCGTGAGTTCATGTCACTTCGCCGGCACAATTTACCCTCCTGTTACACCCCTCTTGCCACGCCGTCCATTTTCTCCCTAATTCACACCATTCTCTCCCCAAACCCTATCCCCCCTCCCTACACCCCCTGTCCCTTCACTCGTCATTCTCACTTTCATACATCTTTAATCATAGCAATAAATCTCCATTTAAACGCGTCTTCTCTTCCCGCATTATATATCTTATTACACCCTCCCTTCAACCCGTCCCCTCGCTGTCCCCTTTGTCTAACTCTCCCAGTCCCTCTACGTGTTCTATCCTCTCGATTTCTCCATCCATCCACCTCCCAATATATCTCCTCTAATCCTCTCATCATTAAAATCACAAAATCCCATTAGTTTGGCAATTTTCTTTTCTATGTGCGGTGACTTGAATTTAGAGCATAATTGCTCAGAGAGCCGTGGAAAATTAAATTCGTACAGAACTTTAATAAACATTATTTCCCGTGTCTTAATCCGAGAATACACGACAATAACCTGTTGGCATGGAAACCACTAAAGCGATTCCCCTCCCGAATACATCGATAATTGTTGGTTTCGAACTGACTTCAGTACGTCAATCTCCACGTTAGCTACGCAACAATGATAACTGTAAAACACATATTTTCGTGGGTGTGAAATTTCGTGGATTTGATAAAAATTCATTTCATGGGGTCGAAAAGTGGATTACAAAACATGGAAGAGGAAACCCGTGTCCTGTATTTGGGAGGTTGATTAACCATAGGGATTATATATCAACGAAAATTCAACTCCCTCGAAAAATAATGATTGTACGGTTTATTGCTTCAGTGCATGATGTTCCTAGGGAAGTTATAGAATCGATTTCAACATGTTCAATATGAAAGACAATTCAGCAAAATGCAGACCACTAGATCGATAAATATTTATCACACAATTTTCAGATTACTATTTGATTGTAGTGACCTTGAACTGACCAAATTTCAGAAAGGTCAGAGGTCAAGTCATATTCAGTTCTGGTTAAATTCTCATTTTCAAGTTGTCGATTTTTCCTCCGAGACCACAGAATGCTAAACAACGTTCCCATCCCTGCCAACGTCACCATAACAACGGTTACTATGACGATGAACTTGACTTGTTCGGGTGTGTATGTTCTATCCATGGTTACAGTGTATACAGAATCCAACGCGTATATAAACAAAATCACTGTATGACTTATTGGGAGACTATACAATTCAACGTGTATGACTTATTGCGATAACCGGAAGTTGACTCGTTTATATAAATACACTGTGAAGCCAGTTACAGAAATCCACGAGTCCTCGATATGCAAAACCAATAGTTATGTTTTTCTGATATCTTGGTCTATCCAATTACTGCATGCACATACGTCTGTTAGGGTCACACCAGTATGGACGAATTGCTGCAATTACACAATATTACAAAATGAATGTATATGTGCAATAATGTACGTAAATACAGCGTCAAGTAAAAGAAATCTTTAAACTGTTCGTTGTCATTAGATATACGTTCCTGGTGTTATACTGTTATCTGAAAAACGTATTTTCTCAGTCGACACACACTTCCGCACTTCCTGGAAATTCTTTGCCTTAACAGTTTGCTAATTAAGTGATTTCCGCGTTACAATTCTCTCCTAGACCAGCACACACTCATTGTCTGTGCTTATAATTACGTTTAAATCCAATTCGCCTCTGGCGTCTCTCTGAATCTGTCAACATGAATGTCAAGTAAATGAATTATTCCAATCGGTTGTCTTTGATTTTTAAAAAAAACTTTATAGCGAAAAAAAACGCGAAATTAACCATTTAACAAATAAACACATTTTTCGTGGTATATTTCAAACCACGTTTTTCTGCTGACCGCGTCTGTTTAGTATATTACTCTCTCTGACAAGTTACCACCATCACCACCGCTACAAGACACACGGATTATCACCACAACATGCAATTAGTCCCGCTATAGATCCATCAGTAGTGATCACGGTACATAACATACAGACTTAATATAGCTGCATCTTTTCAATACAACACACAATTTGAAATCCTAGCCACTAAAGCTATTTTACATTCGTGTTTCGAAATGTAAATGTTCAACTTTCAAACATTTTCTTGATGAAGTACAAGTATATTTATATCTTATCTCTACATCTAGTTTAAATCCAACATTACCCTAATTACAACTTGTAACTTGTTCGTGGACGTCTGACAACGTGTTTTACACGCAGATACTTGTTTACTCCCTCGTGAAACGCCTGTCTATCCTCATAGTATATAGTTTGGCTCAAATACAAGAGCATTCAACATTAAGATGCATACATGAAAAATCCATAATAACGAAATGCTGATGCTCTCCAAATAAGCAAGATAACATGTCCATCGGCTTGTTTTACAAGTATATACATCAATATAACGCCTACTTATTGATGATAAACAGTCGTGATCGATGGAAATTGAATATTCACAATATTCTACTACTACTCGCGGTAACATTACAAATGTGAACATTGCAAAGTGATATTCGTACTAGTATATCTACTATGATAACGTAACGAACAAACATAGGGCGGTCGATGCTAATTACATTTTGTGCAATTCTTGCATTCGTCAGTAGATGGACAATTACATTTGTATCAATAATTTATCGACATATGCATTGCTTGTCGGACAAAAGCTACACATAACTTATGATATTTTGTTTGTACCAAATTTCTGACAATAAATAAATTTTGACTTGACTTGACTTGACTTGATTGCAATATTACATATCTCATAATCAAATATACTTTCAACTACTTGTATATGAAAATTATGAGAGTTGCATGAAACATTGTAATACAAGCGTCATAAACCAAATAGAAATTGTTTGGAAATACATGTAATGATACCAAAAAAAACCTCTCATATTTTCTCAAATTGCCTGAATTGCACTAAATAACGTACAATTGTGTATAAATTGATATTGTGAATTCATTATGGCTCTGTGACACTTCAGCGCTCTACAACAAAATAAATGACAAGCAGTTTATCCGATATTGCATAGCAAACTGCAAATTATTGATAGACCTGTGCATAAGTTTCGGGCACGTTGTAGAAAGTTCGCCGAACTGCGACTACCCATTGCGTTTCTAAAAATTGCATTCCTTGCGTCAGATACCCGTTGATCTACGTTGGACAAGCGTTCAGTTATGCTGGAGAAGTTCGCTAACGCTAGCACTTGCGTTACCATCGCGTTCATTGCGTCGGTTACCCGTTGGCCTCCGTTAGATAAAGGCTAAATTCACCGGTACCACCAGTGTTTCAACAGACGCCTGCCAACGGAGTTTAACTTAAACAAACGTTGATCAACTTAATTTAGCGTTCAGGAACATTTACAAACGGAGCACAACTTACACCGACGTTTATTTCAAACGTTAACATAGTATCTAATTGTCAAAACATTTCAACGTACTCGGCATAGACTTATTTTAAGATATTTTAAAATATTTTCAAAACGCTTGCCATGACAACCACAGTTTCCCTATTATTTTGTAATAGTATCCATACAAATAATCTTGAACATTTTTAAAGATTTTGTCTATGACCCAAGCCCCCAGGTGGGGCCATAGACCACAGGTTGCTACTGATGCACGGACGGACGACGAATGATCCCAGTGAAAGGTATTAAATTTCGTGGATTTTGATAAAAATGCATTTTTGTGGGGTCTTAAATTCGTGGATAACAGGACATAACAGGGTGACACCCATGTCTAAATTTTGAGAAGTCGATTGGTTGATAAGATTTTGTTGTCGAGTTCAACAACGAAATCAACGAATATTCAACTACCTAGAAAAATAATGATTTTACAGTAATTAACACTCTGAATAAACTGTACGCCGGCAAAACTCATACGATGGCAAAATGTACATGTTATACCTAAATCGCAATTTGAAGGGGGAAGCAACTATGCAAAGATAAATGCGCGAACTCGTACAGACTGCATTTAAAACGAAGGTCTTTAATAATTATTATAGGCACGTGTGTACTCGTACTGTTTAATCAACATGTCGAACGTATGCTTCATTAAGAACTTATAAATGGAAAAAAAGACCATAGTACGAACAATCAATACCAACTCTAACATACAATATACTTACTAGTACATACATGTACATTGATTATATGATTCTGCTTTCATTATACTATTCTGTTTTGTAATTAACTTAACACCAGACCAGGTGATCAAGTATAGGTCGAGCAGCCACCTCGATTACATGGGGTTGTGGCATCATACCGAGGTCAGTCTTGGCATAATTATATACGTTTCTCACAGACGTTGGAGAAGGTTATCGATTGATCTGGGACGATATCTGATATGGGAGAAGGTGTTATCGATTTATCTAAGACGGTATCGGGCATTTGAAGAAGATTATCGATTTATCTCGGACAATTTGAAACTAAAATGATTCAAGTGTTTTCCAAAACAAATCTTTACTTACTGGTATAGATTTTTTTTGAAAACACCAATCATTGTCGGTTCATGTGTCGAACTCCTGTGTGGTCAATAAGATCACAAGCGAGTGCAACATTGACTGGGCTGACAGAGGGGACCGTTAAATTATCTGACGCGCAATTGAAGCACATCGCTGGCTTAGAATTAGAAGACTCGTGCATATTATGAGCCTATTTCATAAAAATCGGAAGTGGTCATGTTGACAAAACTGAAGTTTAAAAAGCTTTTTTTCCAAAAGAATAAAAAGGGTAGTTACCTACGGAATCCCGTAAGTGCCATTTTCAATATCGTGTATCGCCCTCCAAGGGCGAGACACGAGAATTGCGCGAGGCAAGAAACGAGACACGAAAATTAGACGCGATATTTAAAACGAGACACGAGAATTGCGCGAGGCCTGAAACGAGACACGAGAATTAAAAATTGAATTCTCGCGTTTTTAATCTCGCCCTAGACCCACAGGTAACTGTATACGCGATATTTGCACGATAGCATTGTCGTGTCTCGCGTTGGATTCTCGAGCCTCGTGTTGAATTCTCGTGTCTCGTTTAACTATCGTGTCTCGCCCTTGGAAGTCGAGACACGAGATTAAGAGGCGATATTTAAAACGAGGTACGAGAATCTACTGCGAGGCACGATACGATACGCGAGAATTACACGATATGAGATATTAACTTGTAAAAGTTGTGGGTCTTAGGGCGAGATTAAAAACGCGAGAATTCAATTTTTAATTCTCGTGTCTCGTTTCAGGCCTCGCGCAATTCTCGTGTCTCGTTTTAAATATCGCGTCTAATTCTCGTGTCTCGTTTCTTATCTCGCGCAATTCTCGTGTCTCGCCCTTGGAGGGCGATACACGATATTGAAAATGGCACTAACAGGATTCCGTAGTTACCAGACTGTTTTATCTTGTTTTCTCAAAATATTGAGTTTGTACTTACGACCTATTCATTCTAAGCCAGCAACATGTACAATTGTTTGAGAAATAAGAACAAAGCTACATATGACCCATACTTTGGTATTGACTAATTAAATGTGAAAATAGCAATAGAAATTTATGTTAATAATAAATGACAAACATGTATTTACCTACCACGGACTTTATTACTCTAAACATACCACCATTTTAAGACGTTGACCATTATAGATTTTACTGAAATTCAAATCAATTATTTAAAATGTCAATACATTTCACAGAAATGCTAATTACAAACATAAATAAGCACAACTTGGTACACTCAAACACACACCTCTTACAATGGCGTAGCTGACGTCTAGAATGTTTCACATCCTTATCCTGTCATTGACCAACTTGGTACTCGGCAGCAAACAACCAGTTCCAACTTGGTACTAGGAAAGAAACAACTACATTTTTGTAGTTCCAACTTGCCCAGACTCGGAAACAAACAACCAGTTCCAACTTGGTACTCGGCAACAAACAACCAGTTCCAACTTGGTACTTGGAAACAAACAACCAGTTCCAACTTGCTACTCGGCAACACACAACCAGTTCTAACTTGATACTTGGAAACAAACAACCAGTTCCAACTTGGTACTCGGCAACAAACAACCAGTTCCAACTTGATACTTGGAAACAAACAACTAGTTCCAACTTGCTACTCGGAAATTAACAACCAGTTCCAACTTGCTACTCGGCAACAAACAACCAGTTCCAACTTGATACTTGGAAACAAACAACTAGTTCCAACTTGATACTCGGAAACTAACAACCAGTTCCAACTACTGCAAAGGCCATACAGGAACCAATATATTTTCCGAAATCGATAACCGAATGGAGATGGTGTGAAAGTCTATATTCCTCTATATTGATTGAGGATAGTGTGACTGCGGGTAGTTCCAGGACTGCTGGTCGATGGGATGTATACCTATATATATAAAATATATATAAAATATATCGATCCATGTAGTAGGTATGCACTTAATATATGCTATACATATGAATGAACTGGACAAACTTTAATAATAATGTGTATATTACTCTTGGTTTCAGTATGAAAATTCACCCCATCCCATAGACACGCCATTTCCGCCAATGCATAGTGTAACAACGTGCTTTTATAACATGTTCAAAACCCTACGAATCATTTTATTTAAGAAACTCAAGTGGGTAGAAGAACACGATGCTCTTTGAAACGTCTGAAGTTTTTAACGCCATTAAGGAGAAGTCACCGGATACTCCTAATAGAACTATTGCCGCCATAAATGCGGGAAAAGAGAAAATTGATGAGAAAAATGAAAAACAGCAGACGTACTTGCATCTGGTTGCTCATAGTTACGAGAATGACGATGACGCTGCGGCACTAGTACCTGTCGTTTTCCAGCTGAGTAACGCCGGATTAGACGTTAACGCACGAGATATAGACGGTAACAACGCGCTTCACGTAGCTGCGAAGACGCCCGGGTGCAGACGACTTATCCGCGCGTTCATTTTGGTCGGCATGGATATGAAAGCGGTGAATCTTCAGAAACAAACTCCCGTAAAGTTGGCAAAGAATTATCCAGAAAATGCGCAAGTGTTTAAATATTTCGGATGTAATCTATGGACAGCCTTACGTGAAAATGATGCTGACACTGTGGAAAAGTTGTCGATAAATTGGTGTAATATAAACCAAAATACAGAGGAAATATCAATTACCCAGCTTGCGAATGAAACCGGAAACAACTTGATTAAGAAGCACTTGGCAGAAAATGGAAATACGAATGAGTTTGTACATTATTGTTTAGCAGGCGATCGACAGAAAATGAGACCTTTTTTCAAACGAGCTGGTGTAGACATCAATGCTACCTCGTCATCTTTCATTGACAGTGATACCGGAGAACTGGTCAGTGTACCGTTGGTAGGAGAGGCCGCATTGCTTGGTCTTAATTCCGTCGTCAGGAAATTAATCAGGAAAAATGCAAGCATGGATGGCTTTGTATGTAAAAAGTCATTGTTTTTGTATGTGCTAGACAACATAAAGCCTACCGCAAATTTTCATGAAACAATTGCTATTCTAGCAGATAAAGTAGACTTCTCTAAGAACAAGAGAGAGAAACATGCAATAATCGATGCCGCGTGTGAGAAAAACATTCCAATCCATGTTCTCAGAGTCATGTCTGCAAGTGGTCTCGATGTGTTCGCTGCAGACGAAAAGGGTCATTTTCTTCGAGACAGACTATTGATTAAACATTGTACAGACGCACCAAAAAAACTTGAAAAGGCACTCAAATATCCGGATAATATCCTCATTGACATGGCTAAAAGTGGATGCACCGATATAATTACAACACTGGTAAATAAATGTTACGACTACTTAGATGTCTCCACGGATGAAGCTGGGTCGGTTGCTGATGGTTTAGCGAAAGCGCTGGGGCGTGACAAAGCGGAGTCCTTCTTAAGCGTGGCGTCAAGAGACCAGCATTTGTTTAGAGATGTGGCCCGTATCATCGAGGTCGGTCATTTAGCTCAGGTGCAAAAATTGCTAACACCTAAAGTATTAAAAATGACAAATAGAGTTGGTCAAACGCTTGTACACAAGGCAGTGTTATACGAGAGACGTCATGTTCTGCGTCATCTGATGAAAATGAATCCCAAAATAGGCTGTGTAAAAGACGACTTTGGACGCTCACCTCTTTTCTACGCCTGTCTTGGTGAAGATGCGGAAGACATAATAGCCTCACTGAAAACGCTTGGTGGCAAAATGCACGATATAGATGTATATGGCGAAAGTCCAAGTAGCGTTGTAGATCTGACTGCGCGAGAGAAGGCAGCACGGCTCTCAACAGAACGCAGCACTGACTATGGTATTGACATATACCTGTTCTTCAAATATTTGGACATCAAAGAAGCAATTAGAGAAGGGCATTTAGACCGACTCGAAGAAATAAGAACACAGATTTACAAAGACATTTTTATTAACGATATGATGAAGAAGATGTACCAGACTGTCCCACCACAGAGATGTATTCTACAGTTCGCTGTTGACGCGAAACGAGACGATATTGCTAAATATATGTTGACCCTCGGGATGGATTGGGATGTGACGTACACAGATGGGGATGATGATATACCACTCGTTGAAGCAGCTGCACACAAGAACATGGAATCAGTGGTGAGTTATATCCAATTTCAAATGGAAAAACAGGACAAATACAAGGATCTTCTGAGGAGATTGAGAAATAAAGGTGTGGTAAAGAACGTCAAAAATGATAAAGTGGATAATGACACTATTGGAACAGAGGATGGAGCTTCTTGCATAGTGCAGTAAGTGGAAATATACGTAAAGACGGTCGCTCCTCCTCACCAGTATATCGAAACAGATTTTTTTAACTCCATGTATTATATAGAGGTAAGAGATCGGGGCTGATTTTTTTCGGATGATACAGAGTATTATAATTTAACATTACGTCCGTTACATTGTACCGTGATGTATGCGAAATAAGCGGATCATCATTTCTCTAAAGACTAATGGAACAATGGAGAACAGAAGAAACAACATTAGTTCTAGTGATCTTGAAGAGTGTTTTTAAACTGCTTTTCAAGGTGGCAAGTGAAGCAACAATTCATTTAACTCAGCGCGTCATAAAAATACGAACTAAGATCAGGGACGTTCATAATGCTGTTGGATTGATACCCAGATAGGCTTCCAAAGATCTAAAAATACAGTTTATCTGTTGGGTTTCCGGAGGAAACACGCGCGATTTGGTACGGGAATGTACCGTGATATTTTTCTTGGACTTTGTTTAGAACATCAATGAGTACGCATTCCCGTAAAGTTGGTATGTTTTAACATTCAATAAGTGACGTTTTAACTGTATAGTTTGGATTTTGAAATGAATCCAAAGACATGAAAAGTCAGCATGTCTGGTGTGTGACTATTTAGAAAAGTGGCAGTCACCAGTTATTTTTAAACGCCAAGAAAAATTGACGTAATCTAACGTCGTCCTCTGTTGTTTGCGTATGTGTTTTGCGTAAGATCGTAATTAGTAAGCGGTTTTAATGCATTTAGATATGTATTTTCTAGGTAAATGTTATTGTGTAGTACTGCGTGTATGTGTATTTTTAAAATCTTTATTATGTTGGTTTTCATTACTGCGAATAAAGTCCACGTACTTATCATACATCCCTCGTATATTATGTCTGATATACACCTACCCCACGAGTCTCCTGTCTGACATCTCTTACCCTGCCTTGTGAAAGATTGACTGTGCTCTCTGCTCCCTAAGCTACAGCAAATACGTATATTCATTGCCGCTTTTCCTGTGATAGGCTTTCCATCTCTTTGGATAACAGTGTTTCTCCGATGGCGATTGTCATCATTTAAAAGGTTGGTGAGTTGCCACGGCGTTTGGGAGTCTTTCTCAAGATTTAGAGATGATGTTTCTCATGCCAGCTCTTCTGTATGTCGTCTTTCCGGTCTTAAACTTGTCTTTCAGGAGGTTGTGATGCAGAATGCTCTGTTCTAAAGACTCTTGGTCCATTTGCTCCCGGATCTCACTGAGTTGTTCTTGGAGATTTCCAGTTCAGGGTTCCAGAACAGCTTATAGTTATGTCCTCTTCCCTGGGAGTAGACTCATGTGCTGCACGTAGAATAGCCTTAGTAAAAAGTCTTAAGTGCTGGTAAGCCCGCCCTCACTCGAACGTTTGTGCTGCATTCAAGCCTTTGTGCTAACAGAATGCGGTCCGTATTTTTTTATTTTGGATTTTACACAATATGAGAAAAGAAAATGGACACAACCCTCCATGTTAATCTTGCACATTTGGTCCCTACCATTAGAATACACCAGTTATCTAGAAAAAGACGACATAATGCCCTCAATGTACAACAAATGCAGAATTTAGCAGCTGATTAGATGATATTTTAATAGTTTCACAACGTTTTCTTAAGTGTTTTTTTCAGGTTTGCAAGACAGACATGAATGCTGATTTCTTGACCCATATCAAACTTTGAGTAGTATACAAGTCCCAGTTTGCTTTCTTGTAATTCCAGCTGGGGGTTGCTGTCATTGGTTACTTGTTTCTTTACTGAGATGATGATAGTTAAAAGTGACAGGTGAATTATCATCCTCTTTCATATTTCACATTGGAGCCAGCAGGAGGTGACAAGCACACAGACACTGCACAACCCAGAATTTTATACTAGAACACTTGGTCAACTATTAGCAAGAAACTGGCGACTTCTTCCATGGTGGCAAACTCCTCAAAGTGGTTACTTCCCCTTGCAAAGCAGTTACTTCCCTTTGCCACAGTCCATTTAAAGGTAATGTCATGGATGTATGCTGTGAGGTTTCATTGGTAGGGGTGACTATTGAGTCCATTTTTGACTATTGCAATACTATTGCTATTGCTAGAAGTACTATTGCGATACTATTGTATTGCTGGAAACTATTAAGATACTATTGCAATAGTTATTGCCGAGATTTGAAAACCAGAGATTAACTAGTAAATGCAAATTTGCACTGTGTAAGGAATCACTTTATTGTACAACATACTAAGTTTTTATCGTGTTCAATGGAAGAGTATATTCTTGCTTCTGATTATTAGTTGAACGATTCGATGCGATATTGGTCCTTTGTGGCAGTTTTGATGCGTGGGAGTATTTAAATTTAGGTTTTTAACGAGAACGGAAGTTGTTTAAAATTAATAATAAACTTTATACGTAAGGCAACTATCATAACCATCGATAGTTGAACTATCTGCGACAGCTATTGGATTGAAACTTTTACTATGGATCCATACTATCGGGACACTCGGGATCGCAATGCATCAATATTTCGATGCATCAGCCAACCCCTATTCATTGGTGGAGGACATAAACATTACCTGTGGACCATAATGAAAATTAGTTTGCCAATTATGTTATCCACAGAAAATAAAGAAATTATTAGTATTATAACCTTTAAATTCGTTATTGTCAAGGAAGGACAAGTTCAACAATAAGGAAAAATAGAAAGAACAAAATTTTCATTAAACAATTTTATTGCATAAATTACATTAAAACAAGTTTTTTAAGAAAAATCACATTTTTGATACAATGTCCTAATAATTTCCATCACTATTGTATACAAACAACACACTGACTTTATCATATAGTATCTATTACTACATAAAATAGGAATAAAAGTAAATGTGATATTTAAGAAATAAAATAAAATTGTGGTACACTATTGGCTGTTTAACAACTGCTCAGAGTTCTTACATATAGGAATTAACTTCAGTGATGGTTAATAACAAAACATCAGAAAGATTAAACGTTTTTTAAACAATTAAACAACTGTTGCCTTACAAGTTTAACAACACAAGACTTGTTCTTTGTTTATACATATACAGGCAACTTGTAGGTCATGTTAAAATAAGGTTATGTAGACAACATTTATGTGTAAGTTCTTGCACATCTGATATTATAAAGTCAGTGAACATATTTATTGCATTTGCATAATTCAATTTCCTGGCTAGCATTAACTAGAATCATAAACTTCACACAAAAACAAGATTATAATATAAATAAGGTGAATAACTCTGCTCCAACTGGACACTGGTAAAACAGCTTTAATACAGGCAGATAAATATATATGTTAAATGTCATGATCATACTCCAGTTATATATTGTAAATACAATTGGCACAAAGAATACTGATATCTGACAAAATTCACCCATCAACAGTCAGTGGCGAAGGTGAAAATACATTTTTAAAACGTTTATAGTATAATTAGTATCTTCTTACATGTGTACATATTAAAGTACATGTAGTAAAATTTAAACCGTCTCTGTGGCAGTTGACAAAGTGTCATATGTATGATGGACACAGTTAAACAGTCGTACGCTAAATTATCAGGGTCACTTGCATCATGTTTGCAATGAACAATAATAACTTGGGATTTTTGTAGAAAAAAACATGTTTAAAACCGATTGTAAACAAGAGAGCCAAGATGTCCCTGTATCACTCACCTGGCACTATCAACAGTTTGAATGAATTAAAATAACTTGGCCTTTTACAACCTTTTAATGAAGCAGACATGACAAGTTAATACAGCTCAGAGAATTTGACCTGATCCTGACCTGATAATTCCAGCTTATGAAAACATACAACCTGGGTCATAAATATAGACAATATATCAGCTGTTAAATTATGCTAACAGATGGTCGAGAGTCATGACAAATTTTCGGTCCTATACAACATTGCAAGAGTACCACCTTCTATCTTTTAAAGAAAAAGTTGACAGATAAAGGATCATGCACAACAGACCATGGACATCCAAGCATCCTAAAAGGTCACCTAGAGCAGTTTGTGCACAGGTGAGCTAAAACTGAAACAAGAGGGCCCAACAAGCCCTATGTCGCTCACCTGTCGTAGTAGTGCATGCACACCCCTATGTGACCTAGGTAATAATTTACATTTTCTGAATTAAATTTAAGGAAATTCAGCCTCTATTGCAAGTTTTTTTATGATTTGACCATGTGACCTAGTTTTTGACCCCAGATGACTTAATTAATATCAAACTTAACCTAGATTGAGTTGAGATGATCATTACGACCAAGTTTCATAAAGATTAAGTCGAAATTGTGACCTCTGGTGACTTCACAGGGTTTATCTATGTAACATGCTTTAAAGACAAAACATTACCTAAACAATTAAAAAAAACAATTATGCACCCAGTGGGGTTTGAACCCCTCAGGAATATGGCAATTGACATTGTGACCTTGTTTTTGAACTTGACCTAGATTTTGTTGACATAATCATTGTTACAAAGTTTCATAAAGATTGAGTTGAAATTGTAACCTCTGGTGACTACACAAGGTTTTTCTATGATTTGACCTATAATTTAAACAAAATTTTGAAAAAATATTTTCCTCCATGTAACTGTACAAATGCATGCTTTAAAGACAAAACATTACCTAAACACTTAAAAAAATAAAAATATAAAACGTTTATGCTCCCAGAGGGGTTTGAACCCATGGCCCTCAGGAATATGTCAATTGACATTGTGAACTTGTTTTTGACCCCAGATGATCCAAAATCAAACTTGGCCTAGATTTTGTTGACATGATCATTGTGACCAAGTTTCTTATAGATTAATTAAAAAGTATGACCTCTAGTGACTACACAAGTTTTTTCTATAATTTGACATAGTGACCTAGTTTTTGACCTCAGATGACCCAATATCGAACTTGACATAGATTTGGTTGAGATGATCATTGTGACCAAGTTTCATAAAGATTAGGCCAAAATTGTGACCTCTAGAGAGGACACAATCCAATTGTTGACGGACGGACAACGGACAACGAGTGGTCACAAAAGCTCACTCTGTCACTTTGTGACATAGAAGGACAACTGACGCAAGTGGTCACAAAAGCTCACTCTGTCACTTTGTGACAGGTGAGCTAAAAAAAAATCTCAGATTGTAAAATATAAAACATATAACATGGAATGTCAGTTTAAACAACTGTTGAGTATTATACAAAATGTAGAAAATTCAGCCTTGGTTTAGTAGCTGATGTGTCCACAAACCCGGAAACACCCCCGGGTCGGTATCTATAAAGCATCTTGGTAGATAAAAGCTCCGCGAGTCGCATGTGTCGCCTGACGACATGCACATTTGTCATGGAAAACTATCCAGTATTGGGCTATATATCTGACTCACAAGAGTTCTCTGGTCATCTGAACTAATATTGACAAAGTTACGCTCTGGACAAAATAATGTCCTGGTAAATTAATCAAAGGGAATTCATTCAAAAACTACACAAGGTAGAGTTATGATTCTTGCACACTGCATTTCATGTCACAGCAAGAAACATGCATACTAATTTTGGAGTCATTCATACTTATGATGACAAAGTTATGCCCCGGACAAGAAATGCTTATAAAATCAATCGAAGGGAAATAATTAAAATAAAAGCTCCGCGAGTCGCATGTGTCGCCTGACGAAATGCACATTTGTCATGGAAAACTATCCAGTATAGGGCTACATATCAGACTCACAAGAGTTCTCTAGTCATCTGAACTAAAAACGACAAAGCGATGCTCTGGACAAAAAATGTCCTGATAAAATCAATCTGAAGGGAATCATTCAAACACTATACAAGCTAGTGTTATGATTCTTGCGCACTGCACTTCATGCCACAGCAAAGAAACATGCATTCCTATTTTTGAGTCATTAATAGTTATGGTAACAAAGTTATGCCACGGACAAGAAATGCTTATAAAATCAATCAAAGGGAAAAAATTGAAAAATGGCACAAGGTAGAGTTACGGTTCTTCAGTACTGCACTTGGACTTTTGGTAAGAAACATGCATACCAAGTTTCAAGTCATTCAACCTCATGGTGACAAAGTTATCCTCCGGACAAGAAATGCTCAAATTAAATCAATCTATGGGAAATAATTCAAAAACGATGCAAGGCAGAGTTATGGTTCTTGCGCACTGCATTTCGGCTTATTGCAAGAAACATACATACAAAATCTTGAGTCATTTGAACTTAAGGTGACAAAGTTATGCGCCGGACAAGAAATGCTCTTATAAAATCAATCAAAGGGAAATAATTCAAAAACTATGACAGGTAGAGTTATGGTTCTTGTGCACTGCACTCCGGCTTATTGCAAGAAACATGCCTATCAATTCTTGAGTCATTTGAACGTAAGGTGACAAAGTTATGCTCCGGACAAGAAATGCTCTAATAAAATCAATCAAAGGGAAATAATTCAAAAACTATGACAGGTAGAGTTATGTTTCTTGCGCACTGCACTCCGGCTTATTGCAAGAAACATGCCTATCAATTCTTGAGTCATTTGAACGTAAGGTGACAAAGTTATGCTCTGGACAAGAAATGCTCTAATGAAATCAATCAAAGGGAAATAATTCAAAAACTATGACAGGTAGAGTTATGGTTCTTGCACACTGCACTTCGGCTTATTGCAAGAAACATGCATACCAAATCTAGAGTCATTTGAACTTAAGGTGACAAAGTTATGCTCCGGACAAGAGTTGCTCTAATAAAATCAATCAAAGGGAAATAATTCAAAAACTATGACAGGTAGAGTTATGGTTCTTGCGCACAGCACTCCGGCTTATTGCAAGAAACATGCATACCAATTCTTGAGTCATTTGAACTTAAGGTGACAAAGTTATGCTCCGGACAAGCAATTTGTGACGCCGCCGCCGCCGCCGCCACCGCCGCCGCTGCCGCCGCCGCCGCCAAAGTAATACCTATATGTCGCCTTTTTAGGCGACACAAAAATGGCACCAGGAGAGTTATGGTTTTTGTGCACTGCAATAGGACTTTTTGTAAAAAACATGCATACCAAGTTTCAAGTCATTCAACCTTATGGACAAGCAAAACTCTAATTAAATCAATCAAAGGGAAATAATTCAAAATCGATGCAAGGTAGAGTTACGGTTCTTGTGCACTGCACTTCGGCTTATTGCAAGAAACATGCATACCAAATCTTGAGTCATTTGAACGTAAGGTGACAAAGTTATCCTCCGGACAAGCAATTCTCTAATAAAATAAATAAAAGGGAGATAATTAAAAAACAATGCATGGTAGAGTTATGGTTCTTGCGCACTGCACCTCGGCTTATTGCAAGAAACATGCATACCAAATCTTGAGTCATTTGAACTTAAGGTGACAAAGTTATGCTCCGGACAAGAAATGCTCTAATAAAATCGATCAAAGGGAAATTATTCAAAAACGACGCAAGGTAGAGTTATAGTTCTTGCGCACTGCACTTCGGCTTATTGCAAGAAACATGCATACCAAATCTTGAGTCATTTGAACGCAAGGTGACAAAGTTATGCTCCGGACAAGCAATTCTCTAATAAAATCATTCAAAGGGAGGTAATTAAAAAAAGATATATGGTAGAGTTATGGTTCTTGCACACTGCACTTTGGCTTATTGCAAGAAACATGCATACCAAAGCTTGAGTCATATGAACGTAAGCTGACAAAGTTATGCTCCGGACAAGAAATGCTCTAATAAAATCAATCAAAGGGAAATTATTCAAAACTGACGCAAGGTAGAGTTATGGTTCTTGCGCACTGCACTTCGGCTTATTGCAAGAAACATGCATACCAAATCTTGAGTTATTTGAACTTAAAGTGACAAAGTTATGCTCCGGACAAGCAATTTGTGATGCCGCCGCAGCCGACATCAAAGTAACACCTATATGCGACACAAAAACTAAGAATTTTCTTGAAATCTTAAAATTTCTTTTAGTGTATTAACTAAATAATATAAGTCAGATTATTAATCCTTTAAAGATGGTATGCATTTTGTAGAGGGCTACGATAATAAAAAAGGAAGTATGGGCTATTCTTCAACTTGCTGGGAATATGTACATCACAAATATTTTGACTTAAGTTAAAATATTTCAGTTTTCCACTAAGATGCTTTATAAATACCAGCCCTGGATCTGTTAGTGGTTAATTTGTTAACTTGGCTCACTATCTGGCAACCACATGTATGTCAGACCAAGAATTATGCCGACTGCATTGGGGGTTTTAATCAATTTTTAATCAAAACCGATTTAGTGTTGCTAACTGATGTGTTATCAATGTGATTGATAGGCTGGGATATATTGGGGGAAACTGCAGCATTTCATGAATAAATCTATTTGCTGATAATCCATTGCAATATTTTGGATTCACAAAAAGTTTGTCTTTGGTAGCATGTAATATTGTAAAATCATTCATATGAGTGAGTATTAAATTTGGTGGGCTATTAATATTAATTGTGGGGACTTAATCACATTGTCAAGTTAATCTAAAATATCAAATTGAATGATAATTATTGTCCCCTAAAATTAGTACTGCTCAAGTGTGTGAGCAGAATGAGATCTGGAAGACTTTGTGAATCTGATTGGCATGGCTTAATCAATGATTTTCTAAACAATGATTATTTATTAAAATACAATTAAAAACAAATGTAACATATATACATGAACAATTAAACATAAATACATGAACAAAGACCAGCCTAGAGAAGGTGGATAGAAAGCTGACTGGGGAAATACAGTAAACAATAGGGGAATATAATTACTAATATTTTATAGTGGAGATTTCAACAAAAGTTGGTCCCATTATATGCAAGAGGGTCATGATGGGCCCCACCTCCTGGCATTCTTGGTTGTTAAACAATCAACATGGCTTGAAGGAATTTAGAAGAAATATAGAGAACAACTAGATTATGCTACGCACCAAAATTAATATCAATATTGATTTTGGCCAATAAGGTTTTCAACTGTTAACAAAATCTACCTTAAATTAGCTCATGTGACCTACTAATGCAGTGGGCCAGAACCCTTTTTTATATTATAAGTTTATCATGGATTGCCTCCCTTTGAAAAATGAGTATGTTACAAGTTTTTTCAGGGGTTTTAGATTACGCGCTATCGACGTTGACCATGAATATTGCGAGAATTAAAACCCCGCAAAAATACCCGCTGTACAGTAACCTTGAAATAAAATCATCTAAGTAACATTTCAGAGTAACATGGTCAATGTTCATTCAGTTGCTTAAGGAAAATGTTGCTTCATGACAGACAACATAAGACAAGCACCTGCATGGTTGAATGATTCCTGTTTTTCAGGTCAGTATTATTTATGTCTGTCAGTTTGGTTAAAATCAAATCATAAGTGATACCAAAATAACTCATTTCTAGTCCTTTTAGAGGTTGAAACTCTGGAACCTATGGTGGGACATGGTCAATTCAAGAGCGGAACAATCTCCTAAAATTCATTTTGATTGATAGCGGTTTAAAGTGTAAATTTATCTTTCATCTTTGAGAAGTTTTGAGTTTTCATTATCACTGTCGCTAGAGTAACTAACATCATCCTGTATGTTACCATGGCGACTATAGTCCTTGGATACATTTCTCATTTCTTCGGATGGGAACTTCCAACATGGCACAAAATTTCTCAAGTCAATTAACTGATTATACATGGCTGTACCAATCATCAGGAAGAGAAAGCCATCAACTGAAAGTAAAATAGCACAGTCAGCAAAAATTCATACAAACCTCTACATAATCTAACAAGAGACACATAATTATGCCCCAATGGCAGCCAAATAGTCAGAAATGGTAAAGGTCACAGTGACCATGACCTTTGACCTACTGTTTTCACAATCAATAGGGCTCATCTACTTTTGATGACCAACCTCCATGTAAAGTTTGAAGATCCTAGGGCAAATTGTTCTTGAATTATTGAATGGAAACCATTTGAATAGTCAGAAATGGTAAAGGTCACAGTGAACCTGATCTTTTACCTACTGACTTCAAAATCAATAGGGTCATCTACTATTGATGACCAATCTCCATATAAAGTATGAATATGCTAGGGCAAAGCATTCTTTAGTTATTGAACGGAAACTATTTGGTCTATCGACAGACAAACAGGCCGACCGACCGACATGTGCAAAGCAATATACCCCCTCATCAAAGATGGGAAGCATAATAAATAGAAAATTCAATACCTTGTCATACTGTTAATTTTAGTTGTAAGTTGAAACTTATTTATTTAACAATACAAGGGGGTGATCAATAATACATGGAAAAGTGCTGTTTTTTTTCATTTGTCACAATATCTTATTCCTGATAAAACTTTTCATCAAGAAACCAACAGATAGACAAGCTCCTATATACCCTAAAACTTTTAGGCTTTTGTCGGTGTATAATCACAGTGAAAATAGTTCTTATCAAAATACTTACTCTGAAGTAATCCGTATGTTTTATCAAATGGCTCTCCAAATTCCTGAAACAATAGTAAGTTAAGAAGTGTGTAAAGCCATCCTCAATATAAACAACATATAAACACTCAATACAAATTGTAGCTGAATTAGACTTAAATCTATCTTAGATACACAAAATTCAAAGAATGGAAGTAATGCATGGACTAATAGAATCCAGATAAATAAAAATGCACAACAAGACATGCAGAATAATATTGCTATGAAGTTTGATGACTGTAGCGCAATAACTTTCCAAGTTACAGACAGAGGGACTGACACACAAAGGCAAATTGAAATGCCCCCACACTAAATTACTTTGGCAGGGGGCATAAAAAACAATCAAATAAGATTGAAGAATATTGCAGCTTAAGACAAACAGCTAGCTGATCAATTTAAGCGGCCACTAACACACCTTATACTACTGGTAATACCATACTAGGAAACTAAGTTCTTATACCTTATCGAATGCGTAGTATATGACTAAATCAACACCCCACACCATGATTGTTCTACATGCATCTATCAAAGTTCTATGTACAGCTGAAATAAAAACATCTTATAAGCATTTTATAACAAGATACCCCAAAGGTCCCTAGGTCAAACACCAATCATAGTAGTGCATA